>JAJMLP010000027.1:0-112437 GCA_030569815.1 Diutina ranongensis (nom. inval.)
TAACATGTCTACTGAAGTTGTCGTTAAGACTGAAGAATCTGCTATTGACCTTTCCTTTAAACTGACGTTACCCCCTAGAAAACGGGCTAAGACTGAAGAAGAAAAGGAACAACGTCGTGTGGAACGGATTCTCCGGAATCGGAGAGCGGCTCATGCTTCGAGAGAAAAGAAGAGAAAACACGTTGAATATCTCGAAGCTTATGTGCTGGAACTTGAATTGAAAGGACGTCAACTCCAAGCCAACTTTGATGCCGTTTATGCCTTGTTGACCCCGGAACAAATTTCCGAACTCGGGGACTTGGCTTCGGTTAATGTATCTCTGGATTTGAAGGATATGATTTCGACAAATCTTAGTTGTACAAAGAAGGTTGAGGTGAAGCTGGAATTCACCCCGCTGGTTACGGATTCTCCTCCGGCTAAGCGGGCTCGGGTTGAAGAAGAAGATGAAGAAGAGGAAGAAGAAGATGATGGCAATGTGACGTCATCTCTGTCTGTTCAAGAAACTACCTATTACAATTATTTGTCGCCGGTTTCGATCAATTCGCCGATTAATTCCCCGATTGATTTAACCTTGACTCTGAATTCAACTACTGCTGGGTCATTAAGTCCCTTGGCTTCGTATGGTTTAATGGAGCAAAGTTCAGCTGTAACTTTGTCCGAGAGGAAGGATTGCATTTATTCATTGCTCTGCTGTTGATAGCATTGATGCATGGGATAATTTTGCGAACCTTTTTCGATGGTCTGCTGCACCAGCCATTCCGGAGTTTGGGTTTGATGATGGTCAATTTTCTGATTTGATGGGGATGGACGTTCAAGGCGAAGAACAACCTTTGGACCAACATGCCCTTGACATTGAAGAATTTTTGGCATTATAACCAGTTTATTAATTGATTGATATTATCAGGAGTTTTAATGGTTTAATTCTAATTGGGTTTATTTTTTGGGATGATTTTGATTTGGTGATGGGTTTTAAACTGGTATTTAATTAATTGCTGCTCAAGGAAAGGAAAAAAAATTTGAAAACCAAAGAAAAAAAAGTTGAAAAATTTGAAAGAAAAACATAAAAAAACGAGCATCCGTTTGTTTTTCTTGCCTTTCGTTATGGTTCAAGGATTTGTTTGTTTTTAGGCGCTCCATTAAGTTGTTGATGCGACTTTCAACAGTCTTTGTCCATTGAAGAGTGGAACCAGTTGAACAGATAATCTTTTGGGTCCTGGGGGGGAACCAAAGGGAAATAAATGGTGGTATGATCAAATTAGAGTGGTTACTTTAATTTAGGGTAGATAGGATAAAATAATATACTAGATTCAAAATTTTGATTTGAAATGGTAGCTAGGAGGTCTCACTCACGTGAGTGGTCACATGATATCATTAACTTATCATTTATCATCACCATCAATAATGCCACCTCAAACAACCTTCATATCAATAGGTGACTTGACCCTCCCAATCAAAATCTTTATCAATCGGTCATCAACAGATACTCTGCTTGTATCAATCAATGAACATTCCCCAGTGACGCTACGAGAGTATAGCCATGCTCGTCTATCAAATCATCAACTTCAAGTCGTCATCGACCAAACCATCAATAACGACCTTAGGACGACATTATTGGAGACGTCATTAATTGATTTAGTCAAACGTCATCAACCAATCATATCAATGATTGAGATTAAAGGTAAAGACAAGTATACCGTCAATATCCCAGTTCTGGTGATATTATCATTACGATTACACAATGACCTGATCACTGGTAGTGAAGCTCGATATCTAGATGAATTAGGTATTCTACCTCAACCATTTAATCATGGGGCAATCCGGGTATTAACCAAACTGACGACGATGACTAAAGTACTCAAGGAAGAAAATGACGAAGATGATGACATGATGAATGAAGATGACGGGATCAAAACCATTGATTATACTCTAAATCGTCATCGAGTGGTGTCGACTCCTGAAGCAATCACCATGTTTGTTAATTAAGTCCAATACACACCCCCCCAGGTCTCAGTTGCGAGCCCATATTGGTGATCTCTTCGCACAACTCCTCTCACTACCATGGCAAAGAATAAGAAGAGAAAGACCTCGGCTAAAATGGCGGCTAAGGATAAATTGGATAGCAAAAGCAATTTCCAAATACTTTCTGAGATCGCTGCCAACGAAACCCTGATGGATAATGATGATGATATCATTTTTGACCATGAACAACGTCAAGCACTGACCGAACCAGAAATCGTTTTAGTTGACTCGGATGATGACCATTCAGACAAAGTAAATGATGAAGAAGATGAAGTTACCTTAGTTGAAGATGAACCCGAGTCAACTTCCGGGGTTAAAGCTAATGAATTAAGTGAAAATGTCGATTTCATTGGATTTGGCTTTAGCTCATCTTCAGAAGATGAAGCCAGTGATAATGATTATAGTGATGATGGTGTTGTCCTGGGAGATGATGTAGCTAGTCATCATCAACCAAATGTCTCCACTCCATTCCCTTGGATTAAAGACCATGATCATTCTCGGGAACGAGAAATTGCTGATTGGTTGACGGAAGAAATGAAAGATTTCGTCAATTATATCCTGCCTCTGGCTGAAGAAATTGAAACGAGAAACCGAGTTGTTCTGGACCTTAAATCCACCATCAAGGCGTTTTGGCCCCTGTGTACTGCTCATGTATTTGGTCTGAGTGCCACTGATTTATATTTACCCGGTCTGGATATCGATATGGTGGTGGTATCAAGAGAAGGTACTTATGAAGATCGAAGTCGTCTTTACCAATTATCCCTGCATTTAAGACAAAAGAAGTTGGCATCGCAAATGGAGGTAATTGCCAAGGCTAAAGTCCCCATCATTAAGTTTGTTGACCCAAACCTGGGGGTTCATATTGATATCCTGTTTGAACGGACAAATGGGCTTGAAGCTGCTCAAACCATCCGTAAATGGTTAGCCCAAACTCCAGGACTTCGAGAAATGGTCCTCATCATTAAACAATTTCTTCATCTGAGAAAATTGAATAATGTCCATGTTGGTGGCTTGGGAGGGTATGCCACCATTATTCTTTGTTATCATTTCTTACGGCTTCATCCGAAAATATCCACTGGAGTGATGAAGATTACCGATAACTTGGGGGCGCTCTTGATTGAATTTTTTGAGCTTTATGGTCGGAACTTCAATTATGATTTCTTAGGGCTTAGTTTGGGGAAAGATGCCATGACTCCAACCTATATTCGTAAAGTGGAACACCCCATTCTTAATACCCTGAAGAATCCATTTTCATTGGTGATTCAAGATCCTCTGGATCGGGATAATAATATCACTCGATCATCATATAATCTTCGAGACCTTCGGAAAGCATTTGGTGGTGCTTATCAATTATTGACGGCAAAATGCTTTGAATTAAACCTGGCGCTGTATAAACAACGATTAGGCCAACTGATATTGGGGGACATTATTAAATACCGAGGCAAGCAACGGAACTTTAATGATGAACGAGGACAAGTGGTTAATCAAGCATTAATTGGTGATACCGTTCAATTACATGATGATGGCACCAAGAAGCATAAGAAAAAGAGAAAGATCACCCAAGTATACCAAGAAGTGGAAACATCATCCAGTGATGAGTATACTCCAACAACCACTGATACCAAGGCTGGTGATACCACCAGTGCTAAGAAAGTAATGGATTTGATGGGAATTGAAGATGATGGAGAGGAAAGAGGTGAAGCCAGTGATGATGGCGACAATGATGATGAAGATGATGAAAAGGAACGAGAAATCAAGAGACAGAAAACCATCCCCAAGGAAGCCAAACGGGATTTTTGGCTTGCCAAAGGTAACGGTATGGTAGGGAAATAACTTGGTGGGGGGGTAAACATTTGATTAACAACACTTTGATTTATCCCGAGGTTTATCATTGATTTCCAATTGTTTTTGCTTGGTATAATCTTTAAACCATTGAGGGTCGATTTCATCGATTAAATCATCAAATACTTCGGCGATACCTTCCCCTGTTAATGAACTGGTTTGATATAACTTCTTGATATCATTTGCTTTAGCAAACATTTCCACTTCGGCAATGGTTGGTTGCATTGCCAAATCCAATTTAGTCCCTATCAACTTAATAGTACACTGATTATGAATTCTTAATTGTTCCAACCAATATTTTGCCAGATCGAGCAGGTCATGAGGATCGGAGAGGTCAACACACACGAGGGCGACTTTGGCGTTACGATAATACATTGGCGTCAACAGGCGATATCTTTCCTGACCAGCAGTATCCCATATTTGTAAATCTAGTTGACGATCTTTATATTTGGTCGATGTTAATTGTTTGGTGATGAATGCTGCTCCGATGGTATTTGAGACATGAGGGTCAAATGACAGCGAGGTGAAGCGATTAACAAACAGGGTTTTCCCCACCAGCAGTTCTCCTAAGAGAACCACCTTATATGAGGGAGGAGGGATCGTTGAAACGGGGTTGGTGGAGGTCATGGTGATTCATGTGATAACAAAGAATGTGTGATGGAAATGATTGTGATGATGAAAGCCGCACTCACGTGATTGGAAGAAGCAGGTACAAAAATGATGGGGTGAGATGAATTGGGATTGGGGTTGGTTAATCCCCCATGGTGATCACAACGGGTAAGGGTAGTGGTTAGACAGGGTTTTGATACAAAACGGGGGAATACCGCGAGATACGAGGCTTACCTACATGACAATAATGGCTTGAAATAAACTTCCATTCCGGCACGAAACACGTCATTATTGTAGCACCGATGTTTTGCCCGAATGTCGACGACATTTTTGTATAACCACGTTATAACTACCCATGACAACAGGGTGCCATCCGGGGAGTTGCGGGAATGGAACGTTCCACGCTTGATGCAACTGAGTTGAGATGAGATCTCAGTATAATTGTTAATCATGCATAGATGATGGATAAGCGCAATCGATCAAATAGCAAACCCCGGGGATATACATAGGTTAGTGAGGAAAGAATATTGACATGTCAAACATGACATACGGGAAGTGGAGAGGGGGTGAGGGGGGCAGCAACCATCACCAACGATAAACATAAATAAATATATACATAATAGTCATCACAAATCGATTATTTCCACTACTATCATCATACCTAAGGTCATGGTCACCCATGTTATAACATCGCAAGCCTCTCCTACATATAAGCCCAACCCAATCAAAGCCCGCACTTTTAATTCATATACCACAATCTTAGTCCTAATTCACCATGTCAGATAAACAACCAGGAAGGAAACACGTTTCCAGAGCGTGCCTTGAATGTCGCCGTCGTCACTTTAAATGTGACGGCACCATGCCGGTGTGTAACCAATGTGTTAAACGGGATAAAGAATGTGTCTACGTCGAGAGTCATCGAGGAGGGTCCCGTAAGAAAGGAGTACGCAAGGCAAAGGTCATCGATCCTACCATTTCTAATGTCACTGATATCGAAGATTTAAAGCTTCAATCGAATGAACAACTAAATCATCAAAGTGACCAATTAATCACCCAGATATATAACCTCCCTTGTACTCATGACCGCACTAGATGTACCAATAGTGATTGTGTGGGGAAACAAGTGGTGATTGGTCAACGAGAATTAGATGATTCCACTCGGGAGGAGATGAGAAAGAGAATTAAACTTGAATATCTGGTGAAACAATTGGATTGTATGCTTCAAGAAGAATCTGGAGAAAAGGAAAAACCTTCGGATCATCGTAATATCGAATTTGAAGTTCGATATTCTAATCCGGCAAATTTGATGGATATGACTCATTGTAATATGGAAGATATCATCAAAAATTTTTATCAATATTTCCATCCAAAACATCCGGTATTACCTCCAAAACATGAAATTAATGATTATTTACAAGTGGCTCCAGAATTGGCACTTGTCATCAAGATTATTGGTGATGGTCAAACTCTGAGTCTTTATTCCAAAGAGGTATCATTGATTCAAGATCGGTTACTCCAAGTGTGTACCGAAGTTAAGGCTCAACCAGTAAAAGATATTATTTCCCTTCAAGTGATCTTATTATGTCTGTTAATCGCTCATATCTCCTCACTTCATCAATTGGGGAAAAAATTCAGAGGGTTTTGTATCCTGCTTATTGAAGAATTGGAAGTTCATAAATTGGATCGAGGGAAAGACACCAATTTACGGTTGTTCTCGCTGCCACGTCTTCAAAATATTTCCAAATCATCCATCACCGAACTGGCAAGAAGAAGTCTTTGGGAAATGCACTTTTTGGACGTTATCATTGGTCTGGCCGATGGTAAAACCAAGACAAGACTTTCACAATTAAATATCACCACCCAATATCCAAATTACCCTCCTCGAGATCAATTTGATTACCGGGGTAGAGCAGAGGCAGCTAATTTGGTCACCGAATCCATCAATCTTAATTTAGAGATTATTAATAAGGGGAAATATGAACCAATACTAAAGAGATTACGGGCAGAATTGCTGAATTGGGAGATGAGATTGGCCGACCCCAAATCATTTGCTAGTCCTGAACTCATTCATATTAATGGTGACGTCAATGAAGGCGTTCATCAACTGATCCTCTTATTCAATTATGCTCGGATCTTTGTCCATCGACCGTTCTCTTATTTGTGGAAGATTGATAGCCCACAAAACCCTCAATGTGGTGAAGATATGATCGAAGCAAAGGATATGCCAACAACACTAAAAGCCGACTTTCATGCTACTGTGGAAACAAGAAAAACCATCGAAGCCGCTAATATGATTGTCGACCTGCTAATAGATACTAATGCCGCCAAAGTATTACAAAGAACACCATTATTTGCTTGTGCCCTTGCCCTTGCATCATTGGTGCATATTTCTGCCTATATTTGGATCGAAACCATCCTTAATTCAAATGATGATGAATTGATCAATCAAAGTGGGTTAGGGATTAATGAATTGGACATTTATGCCGAATATATTAAATTGCTGCTTTCGGCGATTTATCCCATTAATCGACATTGGCTCCTCCTGGGGAAGATTGCCAAACATATTCGTGATTCCTTACAAGCGTTACGACCTAATTTATACCTTAAACTTCGGGATCTGTTACCTCAAGTCCAAGTGGCGATTGAAAATATGGCGGTACTGGATTCGGATATCCTGAGGACCACCTCAGAACAAGTATCACCATTGAATAATCATTTGAGTCCTCATTCGAGTATTACGCCAAATTCCATCACTCTGAATCAACCATCGGCAAAAAAGGATCTGGGGCTCTCTCTCGTGGCGTCAGAGCCATTATCAGCCCAAGAACTGTTCTTAATGGATACCAATAACTTGATCGATGCTCAAGATGACTTGTTCCAGTTTAATTCATGGGATTGGGCCCCGATTCAAGGCCCGCTGTCTGGGTGTGATTGGATAGATAGAGCATTGGCTGATTACTTTGAAGAGAAACCAACAAGTACGGTTTAGAACTAACTCCTCCTCCTTCCTCCCCCATTGGCATTTATAGACCATTCATAGCATTATCATACATTAGCGATCAATTCACATAGGATCCAACAATTACCTAAGAAGAACCCAATGGAAGCAATGAGTAACCGATGGAAAGTAGATATCCCCAAGAACTCTAAATTATACGCTTGACTCAACCATAACCCTTGAGTAATCACCCATACTGCCACCAATACCAATCCTTTTCTCCAACTGAGGTTAGTTTCTCTAATAAGCCCAGGTAAGAAGATTAAGAACCAAATAAAGTATTGGGAGGTCATCACCTTATTAAAAGTGACAAAGGCAAACGTTTGGAGGAAAAGACATGATTGAAGGTTATTCCAAAACATCATTGGGATTAATACTGCTGAAATACCCAATTGAGGGATGAAAGCAATTGATTCAATTGACCATGCTTCGGTGGCATCAATGACGGCTGATTTATAGTATAATAGGATATTATACAATGAAAAATTGTGTCGATGATCCCAGCGGTGGAAATGGTATAAATATGATTCATATAAGAATGGATAACCATAGATATGATACATTAACCATGCCAATACCGCCACCGTGGTTATGGTGACGATTCCAAAGGTAATTGCCCTTGAATTGAACCATTTCAATGGGTTAGATGATTGAGAAATCATCATAATAGCTGTAGGTAAATAGATAACGGGGTATATTTTAAAATGAATGGCGAAACCAAGCCAGAGAGCCGCCAGGAGTCGTTTACGACTCAATGACCAAACAAAGGCCATCACCAACACCGTAAGTACTGATTCAGCACTACCTCTTGTAGAAATGGTGATTACCATTGGGTTTAATAACCAAATAGCCGAATTAACCACCGAATGAGTCGAAAGGTAAATCAACACCCCTGTGATCAAATCACACACGATAAATACCATCTTCCCCCATGAATAAAACCATAAATGATTAGGTACCATCATCCACGCCAATAATGGAGTATATCTATAAGTTTCTCGAGCATATGGAGATGATGACTCCACCACATAATGAGCGGCATCAGAAAACACAAGGTAATCGATATCAGTATACTTTACCGCCATATAAGCATCTTGAAATAACCCAAATAAAAAGAATCCAAGGCGTAGTACCGTCGCCACCACCACTAATTGGGTAAATGATAACTTTAGGTTCATGATCGGAAACCGCCGCACTTTTGAAAGCATTCGCAAATCAATGGAAGACACTGACGACCATAGTCAAGAACAAGTATACATTGAGTTCCTCAATTATGATTGGAAGAGTATTCCTGAGTTCCATCAAGGGTTAGAGGAGATCTTGGCCAATTATCAAGCTAATCTCAATGAAAACCAGCCTGGGGTGACGATGCTGGTTGGAGATAGACAGCAATTAACTGACCAAGCCAAGGTGTTTTATTTCTGTCAAAAGAGTGAACATATATTGGAATTAGAGGAATATCGGGAGTGGGAGCGTCAATGGGGGGATAGGTATCGTCTTCACCCTCAGATAGAGGAGGTAACCAACGACACTACCACCAATGATAGCAAGGACACTACCACCACCAAGGATGCCACCACCACCCAATCAAGTGAAGGTGATGCTCCTTACAGTTCAAACTACCAACAACTAGTACAAATGATCATGCTGGGAGAACAAGTACCTGGAATCAAACAAATTCCCGACACGGTGTTACCTCAACAACAGAGTAGTCCTCATGAGAATCAACGGAAGAAGCCATGGGAATAGACTACCAGCAATATATTTTGCAGTCCAAGAAATGATGGTATATGTCTATTAATGTAAAAATCTCATCACCGCTTCAAAAGCAGCTAAAGCAGCAGCATTTGCCGGGAATGACCTCAAAATCGAAGGGAAAAACCCTCTAGTAAAACCCCGTAACCCATATTGTTTATAAATGCCCTTAACGGCGTCGATCCATCGAGGATACTTCTTCTCACTTCGAATGGGACTATCAGTCATGATTGTTTGTTTCACCACATCCAGAGGATAAGCAAAGATCCAGAACACGGTAGCAGATAACCCTCCTGACCAGAAATTAATCAGAGGTTTCAGTAATTTGGTATTTTCTTCGAAATACCGGGTGAAAAGTTCATAGGATCCCCACCAAAAGATAAAGTTAGTTCTAAAGATCATTGTCGAAGCTAACCCAGAATAAATGCCTCGAATACCACAAGTTTGATATAATTTCTTTGCTACATCAATGGGACCGGTATAGATCTTTGTTTTGGCATCATATTGTACTTGTAATCTTGCCTTGAACTGTTCGACGGGAGCAGCGACAAACAGCACTGTCCACCCCGAACCAAGACCAGCAATGACATGACCCATAAGAGGTAATCGTTGTTCATCAGGATATAAATGATCTTTAACGAGTCTTCGATAAAGATGAAGGGAACCTAACATCACTGAATCCATTAATACCCATCCAATCAATGGAGGAGTAAACCCTTTATAAAACCCAAGTACCCCTTCATTACGAAATGTTTGTAATACACAATCCATCGGGCCTTTAAATCGACCTGATTCGGCGGTTTGAAGCCGGACTTTAACGGTATCAAATGGATGACCAACGACATTCTTCATTACCCCAGAGAACATGCCGGCAATGAAGCCAAGGTATTTAGGAGGAGCATTTTTGGCATGTTCAAGTTCTAAATCGATAATGTGCTCTTCTTTATCAACCACGGGCAAACTCATAGTTAATGAATTTTTCACTAACGGGCCGGTATAGGCGAGATCATGGGCATGTGGTCACGTGAACAATAATGAAAGACCAAATGATCAAATTTATAATTTATGATTAAAAGAAGAACATTTGATTATTAACATCAAGTGATCATCATAATTTCCCATTAGTTGGCGTAGTCGATGTTGGTCAGTCTCGCACCTCCCCACCCTCATCTCCGATCACCATCTTATCCATCGCAAATATGGGGATTGATTTAGGACTTTCAAGAGTTCTTAAACTCCTTACATACCTAAATAACCCTCAAAGATCTTATCGATCCATTCATGTTGCTGGTACCAATGGTAAAGGACTGACAATTGCCTATCTCCTGCTGATATTAACCGCAGGTAAGATTAAGAATGGTAAGTTCACCCTGCCTCATATGGTCTACTATAATGATTGTATTCTAATTAATGATGAAGTATATCCTCTTAATAAGTTTAAGAAAATCCAATCATTGGTCCATGAACAAAATACCCTTCATAAGATTGGCTGTACTGAATTTGAACTCTTGACGGTGACTGCGTTTAAGATTTTTGAAGAAGAGAAAGTGGATGTGGCATTAATTGAGGTGGGGCTTGGTGGTAGACTTGATGCTACTAATGTTCTTGAGCCTAGTATCAATGGAAGTGGTGGAGTGATTGCTACTGGGATCACTAAGATCGCTCGAGATCATGAACTGTTATTAGGGGATACCATCGAAGCTATTGCCCAAGAAAAGGCTGGAATCATCAAATCAAAGGTTCCTTGTGTTGCTGATGGTACTAATGATCCTGAAATATTAAAAGTATTGAAGAAAAGAGCCCAAGATGTTGGTACTACCATCGATATCGTCACCACCACTGATTTAATTAAATATTCACCATTAAAAGGTGAATATCAACAACAAAACTTGGCGGTATCTTTAGGGTTATTAGAAAAACTGGGGATCTCAATTGGTCATCAAACCGTCATTGAAGGTATTGGTAATACTACTTGGCCAGGAAGACTTCAATCATTAACTATTGGTGATTTACCAATCTTATTGGATGGGGCTCATAACGAAAATGCCGCCATTGAACTTGGGAAATATCTCGAAACCAAGTATCGTCCTCAAGGGATTATCTTTGTTGTGGCAATGACTGCAGGTAAGTCAATTGCTAAGTTATTATCTAATGTTGCTAATAAGCATGATGATTGGGTCATTGGTACTACATTTACTCAACCAGAGAATATGCCTTGGATTCATTGTTATAGTGTTGAAGACATCTCTAAGCGAGCAAACAAGTATGTTAACAATGTTGATGCTATTGATGGTAACGGGGTAGAAGAGGTATTGGCTAAGCTTAGTGAGTATAAACGACGGGTTGGTGATGATCGTCCCGTGGTAGTGTGTGGATCATTATACTTGTGTGGTGACGTTCTTCGTATCAATTAAGTTAATGGGCGCGTGGATGCTTACCACACGTGGAGAGGCTGAAATGATGGGTGGTTATAGAACAAATGACGTATATGGAATAAATGACGTAATATCGAACCCTGCCAAGGAAAAGACCCACTTTTTATCTACCTCATTACAAGTAGTCACTTTCATCGGTTATTGCCAAGACTTGCCATTAACATCGATGGTCCCTCTCGCCTACCGTTGATATTGACGATTTACTTTTTCCCCTTACATCACTGCGCCCCACGATAAGCCCCATTATTCGGGGACGCGGTCATCAGGGTCGTGTTAACTTTTGCATCAAATTTCCCACCTACCATCACCCATCACCAATGGACCAATATATCTCCTCCGATCGATTCAATCGGATAACTTTAGGGGTATTCCCTCAATCGGCGGTATCCTACCTTCTGTTATCACCTTGGCTTAAATGGAGAGTATCTGATTTGGTGACATTCATCATCCTTGGTCTTAGTTATATTGGTGTCAATAAATTGGACCCCTTTGAAAGAGAATTCCGATTAGATGACCCAAGAATTCAACATAGCTTTACTGAAGTCCAACAGATCTCCAATGCAATGTTGTTTGTTTATTCTTGTGTCATTCCCTTTGTTATCATCATTGTGTTTGGTCTTATTTTCAATCGTAAACAACGGATCTATAAGACGTATGTGGCGATTATTGGCCTTATCTTATGTATCATTACTACGTCATTAGTCACGGGGGCTTTAAAGAATTATATTGGTCGTCATCGTCCTGATTTCCTTGCTCGTTGTCAAGTTAAGGAAGGGGTGGTTCAACCTTCATCTGGTTATGTTAAAGCAGTTGATGTATGTACTACTACTGATAGAGCTACATTATTGGATGGGTTTAGATCCACTCCTTCAGGTCATTCCCTGATTTCATTTGCCGGTCTTCATTATCTTACTTTATGGTTATTTGGTCAATTTGTCGTTGGTGATTATATCGTTGGTGATTGGAGAGCCCTCTTATGTCTGATCCCTACCCTTGGTGCTGCTCTTATTGCCCTTACCCGGACTCAAGATTATCGTCACCATTTCGTGGATATCTTCTTGGGTGGATTACTAGGAGTATTACTTTCATGGTGGAACTACTTTCGATTATTCCCTTGGTATTCATCTCCTAAATCGTATAATCCGAAACTATACATTAAAGAACGGGAAGCTGAAGCCGAATCCACCACGTTACCTAGTTATAACGTGCAACAATCTTTTGAAGAACATCGTACTCTGATTCCATTAACTGAACAAACGTTTTCGGCATCACTGTATCAACCAGAACAGAATCACCCATTCCCACAAAAGACTTATAACCATACTCAATATTAGTGTTCTTTATAGTGTTTAATCTTTTGATTGCCGTTGTTGCCCCGCAAGTAGATGCCATTTATCCAATACCTCTCTTCCATTCTCATTCAATTCCCAACCATCAAAATGGTCTTTAGATAACATTCGACTAATTAACAACTCTTTCTTTGCTTGGATAAACAAGTCATCATCAATTTGTTTGATATCAGCTAAGATTTCCCCGATTTCAATACCAATGGCGGCTCCCTTTGGGTAATACTCATCAAATGCCATTTGCATGTCTTGTTGGGCGGCTTTTATCCGTCCATCCTTATACCCTTGATTATAATGTAATCTAGAAATGTCAGCAGTAGCATCAACATTGCTATCATCAAAGATATCCTCCATTGTCTCTCTCTCCCACAGTTAAGGTTACAATATCAATGTGGGTGGTCGCACACCCTAGGCATGGGCATTGGCGCGCGCGCGCGCACACTAGTTTTGGTAACGAGACCATAGCAATCCCATGAGTAACGATATCATCACCCAGGTATCTCAGGATCACTATTCCTCGATCCCTCAGGATTATGATGATCAAGATGATTATAATTCCATCATTCATCTCGATATCCGTGGGCGAAAGTTCACCATTACTCGTGACGAATTGATGGCCCTCCCCGAACTGATTCTTTTATGCCTTTTCCCAAATGGAGTATTCCTTGACGTTAATGGACAAGTCATTGCTAATTTAACCGAAGATGACGTTGTCTATGTCAATTTTGACCCCGATTGCTTCCAATATATCATCGATGTGTTCTCGGAAGCTCAACATGAAGCTGAAGATACTCCCCTGCTGCCATCATTACTGCCTCAACTGGGGAGACATGATAATGTCCTTAGTACTAAACCCGCCATCATTGTTCTTCGAGAAGACTTGGATTATTATGTCATTCCTCCTCATCCTGGTTTGCACCATAATGACGTCAAAAAACTTAAATTACAAGTGGGAAAAGAATTATCAACTAATCTGCTTATCTTTGCTGGATTGGGCTATGACCCTACTTTACCTCCTACTGTCGATCAACATTTAGGTCCTGCTGAGCAGCACTTATTTGATATGTTATGTTCGCTGGGATTTGATCGTGGTGGCCAATGGGGGATAAGAAGTATGGAACCAAACAAATGTGTTATTTCCCTGTTATCATTGGTAAGATTAAGACCAAATCAACCCGAATCAAGTGGTCAATTGACCCCAGTGGAATCAGCATCGTCTCATAATGGAGAACGGCTGAGACTGCGGTCAAGATTATCTCAATTGGCACTGTCAGCACTGAGAGCTGCTCTGAGATCAATGCTGAGGCCAAGGAGACAAGAAACTAACCATACGAAATTATTATTGTTCTGGAGGAAACCTGCTCGCAAATGTTGGTGGCTGAATGAAACGATGGAAGTGGCAGTTCCTTCTAGTTCTCAATCAGTTAAAGTCCATATTAGAAGAGTATGGACCCTTGAATTAAGTGTGGTTGGAGTACAATAATCTCCCGTTCCTTGGTTTGCTCGGTCAAACCTCCTGTTTCTCTAATCTCTCTATATATCCTTTAATGGTCACCTAGATGGTGCCCTCCCCCACCCCCTCAGTTAATATGTCAAAACTACGTAATTATAATATAGCTCGTTTCTCATTACTATTAATCTTCAATCTGTTCGCCATCTAAGAGCAAACACAGGGCCCGATAGGCCATGGTTTGAAGTCGCTTAATGTCGATCCCCACCACTTGTTTAAATTGAGGCGCCCGGCTAATATCTCTGCCATCATCTTCATCACTTCTCGTCACCAATTCAAATTGGCTTCTCTTTAACAATTCCGCCAATTGGTTCTTATTGGCATCATAATCGACGTTTGACTTCACCACCACATCCTTGATTTCGGCGATGATATCCACCGCTTCATTATTACTGGTGGTAATGAATAATTGGATCAATGGTTGTCGTAAGATGGGATACACCAAGTATGCCAATGATGGACAATTGCGAAGCAAATAGCGATACAATTGTAAGAACCGACTCTTGTATAATGAATCGACGGTTTCACTCAGGTATAATTGCGAGGCAATAATAAACACAATTCGGGAATTATCATCATTAATCATGAAGAAATCAATCACCGCTTTTGGCATGGGGTAGCCAATATCCACCATGTCTAAATCAAGGTGTAATTCCTCCAAGTAGTCTTTGAAATCTCCCAGAGCCAGTGACAACACAATAAACGTCAAACAATCCAAATCGGTATCAAGACGATGCTTTAAGTTATAACTGGTGGTAAAATACCGTTTAAGCAGATCTAACAGTGTCTGCTTAAAGTTGGAAATGTGCATGCCTTGAGTCAATACCAATAACACGAAATAATGAAAGTTTTCCTTGGTAACATGATAACCATGATCTTTTTCAAATTCCAGGTATAATGGTTCCAAATATTCTCTCACTTCAAACGCAGTATCGATATAATCATCATCTCTCATCATATTGATCAACAGTTCCACCAATACCGTCGTCAGTGCTTGGTAAAGTGCCAGGAACCCAAGGAGACCAAAGCATAATTGAGGCCACATGATCATCGATGGCAATTTCAGCAGTTGAGGTAACCCTTGGATGATACACAGGGTAGCAATTGCGGCATTGGTGGTCAAATCTAACCCACCAATATCATCAGTTGCAATCACTCGAAGAAGACGTTGAGCAACCAGATCAGTAGTTCCTCGTTTCAGTAAAATCCCAACGACAAATAATGATCTATTTTGAAACAACAGATCCAGCAGAAGGGCCACTTCAATGGCATTAGAAATCCATCGACTTCTCCATACCAACTTATCTTCTTTCAGTCCCAACTTTCTTAAAAAGTTATCCAAATAATCACAAAGCAGAACAAATGATATTGCCCGGTTAAACACCTGAGTAGGATCCAGAGCTTGTGAAGTTAATGAGATATCTCTCAGCACCCCAAATAGCATCTTTGCTCTTTGATCACTAAAGTAAGTAATCAGTTCATCCACCAATGCTTCTTCCTCTTCGGAAAGGTCGGGTTTATGGAAAAACAGTTGGATCATATTAATCACCAATTTCTGTAAATCAGCACCAAAATCAAGGTAAACATTATCAATGAATAATGTCACGAGGAAAAAGATATCCGCCAAAAATAACCGAGTCATCAAGTACAGGTTAAAGAACAACAGCGAACAAATATTCACCAATACCCTAATTTCAAATAACTTCAGTCTCAGAGCAATCACCAGATCATTCAGGTTAGCATCAGTAACACATTGAATGAGTTTAGCCACCACTTCCAGACATACTTCAACCGAGGGAGTGATCACCGCTGTCATCACATCCCAATGACCATAACTAGCATTATCAATGGCATACAGTACCACTTCATCAATCACCACCGGAAGTAATGGTTCTTGACAAAATAACCCTCGCCAAATATAATCATTCATAAATGCAGCATTCTCAGGTTGATTCAGAGTTATCCGACAAAATTGTCGAACAATCTCTGCCACTCTTTCTGAACCCAATTCGGTATACCCCATGAAAATATTAGCATAAATATTTTTCACCCATGGCCGTAAAAACATCGCACTAACCAATCGATTCTCTTGAGGAATCTTATCATAATTATCAAAGTATGCCTTGAAGAAACGGAACGTCAAATGAGGTTGCAGGGTAGCCAAATGCTCCAGAACATTAACCACGAATTGAGTGATATCATTTGGTAATGCCACATTTTGCAGATGACGAGTTTTGAGTCCAAAATCAATATTATAATAATTGGATAACAGGGCAAACAAATTCAGCGCCGCCAGTCTCACTTCATGGTCATTACTTAATAACCCAAAGAAAACAATATTATAAAGACGTCCAAACCATGGCATAATATGTTCCCCCAATTCATGATCTCTAATGATATAATCATGGTTCTTCGCCAATCTCAGGGTTGAGAAATACAAGAACCGTAAGATTTCCACTCTGGCGGGAGATCTCAATACCAAATGAGTATTAGCAAACCAAATGGTAAATTCATCATCTTCACCCGTGGTTTGGCTGACCTCACATTTGGTAATATCCGATAATCGGTACACATCCACCGGGTAGAATTCGGTAGTGATGGTACTCCCCAGATAAGGAACAGGAGTTTCTTGACAAATGGTTATCCATTCCCGACCAAGTTTCACCAGTACCGGCTGAGTAACACCATTTTCCAAATATAAGAGACTATGATCATAAGTCACTCTCACATCCCTCGACATCAGCACCGTTAATGGATCCAAACACAACGTAGGGATCACTTCCTTATCCCTTTGAGAATACACATAGAGGCTGGTACCATACACCTTTCTGTCCTTCCTGACAATCATGATGGCCTCGGCAATTTCCTTGCAATTTCTAATGGGGATATTAAAGTAATATACTCTCTTACAATTCAGAGTCAATTGTGAAGGAGCATATTCCAGGAAAAGCTGGCGATAATCACGAATATCTTCAGCCCGAAACAGGTATTCGGTAAAGTCATAAACCATGTAAAAAGGGTTATCCCACACTTGCCCCGCTGTTTCCAATAACTTGTACATCAAAAATTGGATATCACTTCCAATTTGAGGCATGTATCGGAATGACATAACCACCACCGGAGTACCATCATTAAAGATCAGGTTACGGATAATCACCACATCCATGGCCTTTTCATTATATGCCAACAGCATCTTCGCCATGAAATCATTATAGGTATTACTCACGGTATTATCAAATACCTTATAGGCACTAGCAATTTGTAATCGGACATTTGGTTTGGGTAACCGAAGCTCAAACATCACTTCATCCAATTGATACCATGCTTGAATTCGATTCTTCAAATCAGGAACTTCTTGATAAGGACCTTCTAAGAGGAACTTACATCTGATCTTACTGATGTTATAGTAGATAAACTTGTGAACATACCGAAGCTCGGGGATTGGCTTTGTCGATACTTTAGGGAATGGGTACCCTTCAACGGGTTCACTGATCTTTTCCAAAAAGAAAAACACCTTATTCTTAAGTTCAATCATCTTACCTTGGTATGGTGATAATGCTGGCCATTTCAAAAGGCTTAATGAATCATTGGCAACATTCTGTAACACCTTAACCAATTGCATCAATGACCGTTTTACCGGGACATCAGTAACGGGAACCCCAGGGACAAACAGCTCGGGAGAAATGATGGCAGGACATAAGAACCGAAGGAACAAAAACAGACCAACCGCCACCAACTGAGCATCTTCAAATTTCTCGGCAACCACATCACTAATTTGATGACAAACAAACCGAATCAGTTCGGGGACTTCCGTCAGGGTAATCAACGTCACCAATCGTTCAAACCATTTCATAAACAACGCAGCATCGCTAGCAGATTTGATATCGAGTTGACTACTCTTTTCCACTTCGAATTTGACGTCTTCACCAACCAACCTTTCAATAAATGGAGGAATAATTTTCTCAAGGTATTCCCTACCAGCATCCTTAGCAAACGTCGATAATAATCTGGTGATCGTCAGATTCCGCCGGAAAATATCCACCAGCCGTTGGCAATTCAAAATGATTTCATCCTGTAATAATACCCGGAACAATTGGTCTAATTTTGAATTATAACCAAACACTCCATAAAGCGCCAGAGCCAATAAATTATGTTCCGTCAGCAGAGCCACTCTGGCCACTGATCCATAGACAATGGTGGGGGTGGTCATTTTAACGATGATATCATCGGGGAATTCTTCTTGTTGAGATCGGATTTGTCTTTGAGTTAACATCCGGGCAAATACATCCAAAAATAACCCTCGAATCTTGACATTAGGATGGTACCCCAAAGGAAGGACAAATTGCATACCGATATCGGTATCCGACTGAAGGATGGTCAGAATACATTTCAAAACGTTATCCACAGTAAGATGGAACTTATACTTGTTTTTGCTTTGAGTTTCCTTGGTATACTTTTGAATGATCTTGTAAAACAACGAGAAGAAGTTACCAAACGCCAAGTCTTTATATTTGCGTTGTTCCAGTTCTTTAATGCCATCAGGAACTTCCAATTGTAAGCTTTCCAATTGGAGCGCCAATACCTTCAGACATTGGGTAGCGAGATCTGCTTTGATAAATCCCAATTCATCGTCACCTTCTTCACCTTGGAATAATGCTTCATCCAACCATTCAGCCAGCTTCTTTGACCAGATATTCCGAACCCTCAGCGACCCCAACGTACCAAATCGTTCCTTTTCCAGTTCAAGGGCACACCCAAGCTTACAGAATCGTAATTTCAACCTTGCCAGATCCATGGGATTGTCAACCGAATCAACAAACTTGAGGAAAGCAGGAAGGAAGTCGGGCATCATCAGAATCATCAAAAACAGCCCTTCATTCTTCACACCAATCATCAGCAGAAGAATTACCAACAGTTGTTCGGTAAATAATATCAGGTCTTCATTGATTTCACCCGTTTCAACATAATGTTTACTAAGGGCAAGAAGCTTGGTACCAATCAAGTGATAGGTCCGAGGATGTGATTCAGTAGACAACGTTTCCTTAATCACCACTCGAATCACCAAATCTTTCAGCAGGAGTAAGCCAATACACTTGTCGAAAAAGTCGGAAATATAAACCAATGCTCTTGAATCAAACCCTTCACTGATAAAGCATCCAGCCGTCAGTACGAGGAACCCAGTAAAGTGTCTAAACACCAAGTTATCTTCATTAAGAATCGCTTTCTTATCCAAGATATTCAACCATCGTTGGAAAATAACCAACCATACTTGATATAACAGTTCAGCAGGATAGGCCTCTCGAAGGATCAGACGGACCTTTTTATGAAGCAGAACAAACCCAGTAAACACTTCATTTTCCAATAATATCCGTTCAAATGTCGGGAGTAATGGATGATACCCACCCCGCTTCACCTCAGTGATATACCATCTCATTGTCGTTCTGGCAATATTATAGAATTGGATATCATGAGTACATAACGAGATGAGTAAAATCTGTTCAAACAGTTCACCAATACCGGTATGAATCACTTGATCGATTTGAGGGTTGGTTGCCAACTTGTTATTTTCAAGTTTCCCCACCAATGCTTCTCTCTTGGTCATGAATTGGTTCATAAACACAAACAGAGCCTTGAATTTAGGGTCATTAACCAGTAACATCAACCCGGCTTCACAAATCAGTTGGATGACCAAGTTTGTCACGAGATAATCCAGGATTTGACTCCATTCCAGTTGCTTATCCAACAGCACCACCGTCAATGCCAATTCACAAGCGGCATCAAAGAGTTTTCTCAGCTTTTTGAATGCTTGTTTCAATGGGATAGTGACATCATTGCCATACCCCACCAAGGTACCAATGACATCACCATTGACTTCATCAACTGGCACCGAATCAGGATCATTAAAATATAATTCCGGAGCAGCGGTAAAGATATGGAACAAGTCAGCCAACATCTCTTCGGTGTCATTAACTAACCGATTGGTCACTGAAACCAGCAGCGATGTATCCAGATACAGATCCAATGATGTCTTGAGTAACTTCAGATTATTTGGTTGATCTTGATGATGATCATATTTGAAGATCATATCCAGACCAAATATCATCAGTTTAAGCGGTACTGCCAATGTTTTCATCAATTGGTTAAACACCGGCTTATTCAGGATCAGTACCCCCTTAATGATTCTCACCAACACTTTCACCTCCTTGACATTATCCTTGAAGTCTATAAATTTTTGGATAAGGAGTTTGATATAAGGTTGAGGTGATACCATGAGCGCCGCAAGGTAGATAGACACCACGGTATTTTCATAGCGGATTTCATCGTGTTCATTCCCAGGACATGGGAACAGCAATAGCAGGTTAAACACCAGATCGAGATGTTTATGAGTGAAATGAGTCAATGGGTTACTCTCCACTAACCGAGCACCAACATGAAAGATATTGATCAACGCCAGGAACAGTAGTAACAGTCGACGAGCCTGAGCATCCCGTAGTAACCCTGCCAAAAACCTCACCCGTCGATTTGGTCTTAACTTTGGTTTACTACTCAAAATGGATTCGAAATCCAGGGGACAAAAGATCACGAGCCAGGTAAGAATGAATACCCCCAGTCGTTTCAGCACCGTGGTATCAGGGGAATCGACAATTTGACTGGTATAATCAAACATCAACTTACACTCCGATTCATTATTGACATTTAAAAGCTCCAAATAATCGTTAGGACGACTAAAAGTTTGACTTCGAGCGTTAAGGGTGACAAAAGTCAAAAAGGTCATTTTCCATCGATGATCTTTAATTGCCCGAATCACCCGGTAGTTATTCGATGGTACTGACTTCAGATTCAAAGGATCATAAAACAAATACTTGAACATCACTGCATATCGTTTAAGAATATCATCGGGGAAATATTTATCATCATGACAATGACGATAAAATTTATCCTCCAAGAATTGATAATATTCCAGCGGGTTTGCTGCTGCCAAATAGCGAATGATTATTTCGAGACAATTGTCAATTTCTTCTAGATATTGATCAATTTTATTCTCTTCGGAAAAGAGGGCATTGGGCAGGAATGATCGATCACCGGCAGGGGAAGATATCAGCGACAACAGCGATTGTTTCTGATGAGGTAAGATATCTGGGAAAGCTCCCAACCCTGCTGCGGTTCCAATACTCAGCAGATAAACTTCTTTTGACCCTGGAGGGGTTCCAAAGCCAATACCGCCAATACCAGCAAATGGAGACGTTTCCTTCTTAGATTGGGAAGCAGGAGGTTGAGTCGGGGTAGAAGGGGATTGATTTGATTCTTTTACCAATGCAAGCACTTGTTTTAATACTCCACTCAGTAAAAGATGGGAAAAGGTTGCGAGTAATTTTGGAACCGCCAGCGACGGTTCAATGGCATGAGGAGGTTGATAATAGGAGAACCTCAGGTAATTAGCCACGATTTCAAAATCTACCGCCAGGGTAAATACCGTATCATAGCGATGCCAATCTTCTTTCAACACTTCACCTAATAACTTACAGAGCATCAATGTCGTCGTCACCAGCCGTTCATCAAGATGTTTAAGCCGAGTCCCCGGTTCATTCATCTCTTCTAACAGTTCCAGGATTCGAATGATAATCTCCAGAACCATTTGTGGCAGGTGAGTTTGTGCTTCGAGGAGGAGTCTCTTTGTGGTGACATATTGAGGGTTAAGTTCGATTTCGGCGATGCTATGACCGGTTCGATTGGGTAAAAATGAAAGTATTCGGGTACATAGCGCCTGGACATATTGCATCTGTTCATTTTCGCTAGTCATGATGACGGTAGTGGCGTCCCCCGATATCTTTGACTGTGGTGGTAAGTGTAGTGATGTGGTGAGAAAAATGCGAACGCTAGGCTCGAACCAGGGAGAGAGAGCATTGTCAACGGCGATTAGACGATCGAGGGTTATTTCAGGCATATATAGTGAATGGGTGAGCGATGGCGTCATCAAAATATAATTAGTTGGTATTATTATTATTTTTCATGTCACCAACGTCTACTGGGTTTAGATAGGTTTAATCCGGGGATACCCCCCCCCTTGAAACGAGGGGTTTATCAAGTTGAGGCAGCACGATGAATAAAACGGCAATCTTGTCAATATTCGTCAATGGAACGGTGAATATTTATTGTCGACGTCATCATCATGTTATTATCATTTTGTAATGTAGTGGTTGGATATCGCTTAAATCGGCAACTCCGACAGACAATTTAAATTTACGACAATCATCGGCCATGCTACAAAAATGAGTATGGTGGTAACGGTGGGGATATTGGTTATTACTAGATGCCCCGTTAATGACCTCATTCCGTTAATTACAACGGTTACCGGTGGTGACGAGGTAAGGGGATATCGGAGATCGGAGTCCGATCCAGTTAAGGTTTCGGGATTATCTCGATGGAATGGGTGAAATGTGGGGAAAGGAGTTTGCTCAAGAACACTAATGGCATAATGAGGCTATCTCCATTTCGAGGGTACCATTAGTCACGTGGTTTGCCATTACCTAATATATTATGTAATGGATTATATAACCCCCAGCCATTTCCATGGCAATGCTTCTGTTAATAATGAAATAACCATTGATTTACCCTTTAATAATGGTATTCCTTGAATTCATGTCCTTTTAAATCACCATCTCCTTAATCTGGTTCATCGCTATCAATCCCGTCTCAGTCGCCACCATTTACCATCTACAGGTATTATACGCATTTATCATGGATAGCGACTCTGACCTGGAAGAAGCTAGCCTTCGCCGTCTACAAGAGTTGATGGGTCAAAGGATGACTCAAGAAGATAATGAAGATTCTCGGGCAGAGTTATTTCGGGCGCTTGGGGCGTTAGGAGGTCCTCATTTCGCCGAAGTGATGCTGAGGTTATCTAGTGGAGGGGGGGCGACATCAGCAGGAGATAATGAGATTAATAGTCTTATTACCAATATTGTCAATAAGGAGGACCCTTATATCGTTCTTGAACTGTTAACTGAGTTACTGGAACGGTTATTAATGATGAATGGCATCACCGCAGAACGAGTGATCCCTGCCCTGAGATTAGCCCAAGCAGTGGTGGCGATTTTGGAAGAAGAATCATTCCAACAAGATTTGGAAATGCAATTAATGGCGTGTCGGTGTCTTTATAACTTTCTCGAGGTTAACCAGGACTTTATTCATGATGCTTTAAACCATCATGCCGTCCGAGCCCTTTGTAATAAGTTGGCGACGGTGGAATACATTGATTTGACCGAACAAGGTCTTCAGACATTAGAGATGATGCTGAAGGATCAAATGGCTCATTTCCAGATCCTTAGTCATGGCGGGTTTGCTTGTTTAGGGTATCTTGATTTCTTGACCATCCATGCTCAACGGAAATGTATGGCTATCGTTGCTAATTCATGTCTTAATGTTTCTACTCATCATTTCGATAAGATTGAAACGGCAATGGATGATATCGCCAGACAAGTGAATCATAGTGATACTCAAGTGGTACAACTGGCATGGGATGCCATTTCCAAGATTGTCATCTCTTACCGTAACCATCCAAGGTTATTACTACTGTTAATGACCAATTTATTACCTCAAATGATCGAAGTAATGTCGGAAAACCCCATGGTGCTTAAACTGGTGATTATCTGTGCCGATTCGGTGGAATTAAGTCGACAATTACTTACAAATAACGTGGGGGCAGGATTAAAATCCGATCCATCCTTTTTGGACTTGATTGCCAAATTATTACCCGTTCAAAAATCACTGCCATTTGCCCCATCAAAATTAAAACGCAATCTAGAGAGGGAACAGTTATGTCGAGACATTGGCCGGGAATACCATCAATTTCTCGACCAAGCATGGCCATTTTTATTGGATACTTTTGCTCTGACTGATGCTGATATCCGTCGACGGGGGTTGATTTGTGTATTAAGAGTGATTCGGTTTGGTCAATGGAAAATCCCAGATATCGCTCGATTGGTAAAATTACTCAGTTCAGTGAAAGGTGGGGATGTTTTAAGGTTGGGAGCTTTGGAAAATGCCTTGAGATTAATGGAAGAATACCCAGAACTGGTGGATATGTTTGATAGGGAAGGGTTTTTCCATGATTTACCGATGAATAATGAAGAAGATGATGACATTGATGACATTGATGATAGTGGACATCAAGAGATTGGTGATGAAGCTGATGATGAAGGAGAAGATGGAGGAGAAGATGAAGGAGTCGAAGTTGAAGAAGAAGAGGAAGAAGAAGATGATGGTCCTGAGGGGATTATGGATATTGATGAAGATAACGACGAAGACGAAGAAGACGAAGAGGACGAAGATGATGATGATGATGATGAAGGTGAAGCCCATGATGATTCATCTTCAGTGGCATCGGAAACTCTGCAACAAACAACCAGCGATTATCATTCTCAATCATCAGAAGATCAACCAAGAAACTTTTCCTTTAATTGGTCTAGATCCGTTCATTGGAACCCCAATATTTCTCAACCAGTTCATCTTCCTATCGATGCCGAATTTCTGGTACGAGAGTTTACTGAAAGTGATATCCAATCGAAATTAAAACCGGTGATTGCTAAGCTTCAAAAATTAGCTCCCGAAAGATCCACTGATAAATTGGATACCATCAAACATGGTCTTGAAAATGGTATATGGCAAGATTTATCCCTGGTACTGAGTTATGAGCTTTTAGGACTTGTGGATTTATTATTACCCCTTGAAATCCCTCATGATTATCCTATTGGACCTCTTGTATCTAAACTTAATGAACTGTTAGATCGAGTGGAACCATTTGAAATCATCTTGACCTCCCATGATTTGGCGAAACAAATCAAGCTTAAATTGGTATCAAATAAGATGGAGATGTCATTATCGGTGCATGCTATCGCTACCTTTAATACCATTGCCCAATACTTGACACGGATTGGATTAAAGGGAGTTGAATTTGAAATTGGTGATGAATATATCCCAAAGGATATGACGATCTTTGGTGCCATTTATCGTCTGTTACAAACCAAGGAAGACGAACTCGTTGATCCAATGAAAATATGGAGGGTTCATGTAATTAAGTTTACTCTGGAATCCAGTAGTAGTATTGAAGAAGTTGGTGATCATCCTTCATCGGAAGAAGTACCACCTGAAGAAGGACTTGAAGGCAAAGAAGATGAAGCTGAAGTTGATGCCGATTCCAATGTGAGTAAATCTCAATCAATTACTAAACCAGTGACTCTTGGTGCCGAATTTTCGGAAATCTCAGTGGGTGGGGCCACTCTGGGAGTACTTAAGATGTTAAACAAGTTATATCAACTTCATTGGATTACTAATGATGAGTTTATCAATGCAAAACTCACCAAGAAGATGAATCGTCAATTGGAAGAACCATTAGTGATTGCCCTGACATTACCGGGATGGATTCGATACTTGACCCATCATTATCCATTTTTATTCCCCATTCAAACTCGGTTATTCTATCTTCAACTGACGCTGTTTGGATACCTGAGATTAATCCATCATTGGCAATTAAGAACTCAACATGATCAAGATAATGGGTCACAAAAATTGGGAAGACCTACTCGACAAAAAGTCCGGATTCTGAGAACTACCATGTTTAATTCAGCAATTAAAGTATTGGAAATGTATGGTACCCTGCCAGGGATCTTGGAAATTGAATATTTTGATGAAGTGGGACTGGGACTTGGTCCTACGTTGGAATTTTATCTGACGGTACTGAAAGAATTTACTAAAGTCACCAATATGTGGAGAAGAGATATAAAATTGTTCCCAGCGCCAATAGCTGATGATAAGACATTATACCTCTTTCGGACATTAGGGAAATTCATTAGTCGAGGATTATTAGATCTGAGATTAGTTGATTTTAATTTCAATCGAGGATTCCTTCAAATGTTATTACAAGGGGAAACATCATTAGATGTTGTTGATGAAGAATTAGCTCGACTGTTACGTCATTTGGCTACGGCACTGGATGAGGAATTGACAGATATGGAATTGACATTTACATTACCAGGATATGATACCATTGAATTGATAGAAGGGGGTAATGACATCAAGGTTAATGGGGATAATATCGATGAATATATTGATTTAGTCACCGCCAAGACGTTAGCAGTGATGCCCCAAATCAATCTGTTCAAACAAGGGTTTTCCACGGTATTCCCATTTGAACTGATGGAGATCTTTACTAGTGATGAATTATGTGAATTATTTGGTATGGCTGAAGAAGATTGGAGTCAAGATACCCTTAAATCAGCCATTCATGCCAATCATGGATATACTGGGGATTCCCCCGCCATTACTCGACTCATTAATGTCATTACCAATTTTGATCGTCGTCAACGACGGGCATTCCTTCAATTTTTAACTGGATCACCTAAACTCCCTATTGGTGGGTTTAAAGCATTAAGACCTCAATTAACCGTGGTTAGAAAACACCCAGAACTGGGGGAAGCTGATGATTACTTACCATCGGTGATGACATGTGCCAATTACTTTAAACTCCCCAATTATTCCCTGGAAGAGGTGATGAGAAAGAGACTCCTACAAGCCACTGAGGAAGGGGCCGGGGCGTTCCATTTGAGTTGATATATATATATATAGGTGTGATTTAATATGATAATGCTGGTGGCATCGACGAGGATAATATGCAAGATCTCGAGGGGGGGGGTTAATCAGGGGTAGGCGCGCTACCGAACTACTACTCGCGTCACCATGGAGTGAGAGGGGTATAATAGTATAATCTCCTAGTAACCACCCTAGGGATAATGTGTCCACCAACAATAAGAATATTCTCATTAAATAATTTCGATACCACCACCTTCCCCAATTTGTAGTCATCACTATCACCACCACCACCACTACGTCCCCCTACCTCCCCCGGGCAAAATTCCCCCCGGGTAGGTTAACGCGTTAATTAACGCGTGTGTCGCACTCGTCAAAACTCCCTCTCGAAAAAATCTACCCTATCGTGGCTAGAGAGCTTAGTTGTCTCTAATGAGTGACAAGGTGGATAAACACCTTAAACGGAGCCATAGAAGTTTGACGACTAATGGTGCCAGCAAGTCGGCTCCTCCCGAAGGGGATCCCGGTACTGGTATCGACCCCGATTCGCAATTGGCCGAGAGGTTATCGTCGCGATTAGCCCAATCCATGGAGCTGTTACGACACCTGATTCTAAATCCTTCAGTGGCAAAACTCCATAATTCGACTATGGTGGATGCTGATACCACCGATGGTCTGGATTCCGATTTCTTAAATGGTGAACTGATGATGCTGCTTCGTCTGAATGACCTCTCTCAGATTTTCAAATATAAACCTGAAGTGGGTATGGAACTGGTATTAGAAGGAAGTGAAGAAGAAATTGATACTTCTAATGTTCTTGGAGATCCAGGGTCTCCGGCAAAACCAGGGTTACAACCTCCTCCAGCAACTATCCTTCCTCCAAGACTGCCACTGCCACCAAAACTGCCACCAAGAGCAGCTACCAAACTGCCTGATCGTCGAGGAGCTCTGCATTCCCCCAATTTTCTGCTTCAAAGTCATCGGACTTCGGTGGTACTGACACTGCTGATTGGTCTGGGACTGAATCTGAATCTGGGATTACCTTGGCGTCAACCAGGGGATTTTGTCGCTCGTAATCGATTTACTACACTGTTGGATGAAATAAATTATAAGCATGCTGGTCTGCTGAGTCGATCAGATCTGTTTTCCCTGCAGAAGAAACCTCCTGAACCCATCCAACCTCTTCTGACCGATTTTAAGCGACACCTGGTTAATGGTAGTTCCAAGTTTAATCGCAGTCCCACATCACCTTGGAATCGTCATTCAAAAATGTTTGGTCGGGGCGATGAACATTTATCAACTTCCAATGGTGCCAAACCCAAATTATTTGGCAAAAAGGGGTATCTGATCCCTCATACTATCACCGAGGTGCTGACGACCCAACGGGTGGAACAATTGACTAAAGAAATCACCAGTTATAAAATCCAATTGAAATTCTTCAAACAATTTATCCAAACGTTAATCGAAAGAAGCAGAACCCAACAATTGGCTGCCATCGATGAATACAATAACACCACCGTTCATGAATTCTTTCCTGATCAAGATCGGTTACACAAGTTGGAATTGGAATATCAGGCGCTTGAAAAGAACTATGAAGAGGTATTCAAATTGAATGAAGATCTCTATGAGAATTTGGAACTGTTTGAAACTCAATTACATGAAAAGGATAATCAATTCCGACAATTGACGGAAAAAATGGACTCTAGTAATCAAGTGGTTGATGAAATCCTTTATACATTGATTTCCGATCCCATTACCGATGAACTGCTGAGGATGGCAATCAGCAAATGCGTTGATGACATTTCTAAACCCCTCAACATGAAGCTTCATATTGTTCGTCTCGAATTAAATAAAATCCTTGAAGCCGGGGGGGTTGAAGATATTGCTGGCCACGTCCAGGTGACGCAAAAGCTTATGCAATCGATTGAACGGTTAAAGGAAGAGATTGAGCTGCAAAAACATCAACGGCATTTGATTGAACTCGAATTATCTCAAGAGATTGAAGAATCCAAATTGATTAAGCGCAACTTTGACGTTATCCTGCAAAAATTCACCGCATTATGTCATTCGTTGGAACAAGATAATAAAGACCCGGTACTGATGGCGGAAATTGATGATTATGAAGGTGATGATACTGATTTCAGTAAACGGATGCTGGAATATGAAGCCAATATCCAACGGATGAAATCACAAGATGTTGAAGTTGCCTTGAGTACGTTAAACCAAAAATATATCCAATTACAAACGGAACTGGAGGAAGCCATCGCCACCCTCACCGACCAATTACGCCAACAAAATGATGAAAACCTCGACCAGATCAAAGCGGAATTGGCGATTGCATTAGAAAAGCAACGGATGCTTAAAACCGAAAAACAGCGATTGATGACCACCGTTGATCAATTGACAGTGGATAAGGAACAATTACAACAAAAATTAAAGGGATTAACCGATAGGATGATGCTGGATGGAGACGAACTGAAACGAGCGCTGGTGCTTGAATTTCAACTCCAAGAATTGATCAAATATGATATGGTGATGTTTACCAAATTATGGAAACTGTTTGATAAGATCGCCGATGATAACCTGTTTAAAGAACCCACCAAACGATTAAATGTGTTGAAAAGAATGGTCAAGGATGAAGATATTTGCAAACAAGATCGTGATGTTTATGTTCGAGACCAACACAAGTACATTTTTGAATATTTTGGTCGGGCGGTTGAAATCTTGGTCAATGATCACGTGAAATTGTTATTAGCAGCTCCGCTGGCGGGTTCCGATGAACATGTGGCTCAATTACATAAACGGATCAATGAATTAGAGCTGGTTAATGATTCATTACTGGCGAAATTGGATGATCTGGTGGATATGACGGGATTGGACGTACTGAAAATCAAGTTAGAAGAGATCCTGAACCGGTTTAAGGCGGAAAGAGAACAACGGATCTATGAGAATAATCAAGCTCAACTCCGATTAAAAGAATTGGAAGCAGAAAACGCTCGATTACGTGATTTGATGAACCCATAATCCCTCCCGATTTAACGTGTATTAATTTGGTGCTTAACCCATTCATCTATCAATTGAGGATGTTGGTTATAAACAATCGCCATCAATTGATCCCTCATTTGACGATAATATCTAAATCGATAATACAGATTAATGCCCACCTCTTTCTCCACCGCATTAATCATTGGGTGGTATAAATTATCGTGGACAATCTTCTCAGCAAACTCTCCCAGCATCAACCATTGCAAGTCATTACCGGTGATTATCAGTTGTTTTAATACCACCATCAGATAATACTGTTTGCCAATATCAGCTTGTTTGGTGATGATATCAGGTAAGGTGTTTCTCCATTTCTTATCTTCAATTTCAACCATGTGACATTGCTTTAATAATTGTCGACTCTTGGGGTAATATAAACATAAGAGTTTGGCCAAATTATCATTGAAATTGATTGGTAATCGGTATCTACCTCTGGCGATGGGATTGGTAGTTAAATCAATATTGGGGATATCGATTGACTGTGGTTTGGGTGATGATTCAACTACCATTTCAATGGAATCATCTACAACCAGTACAAGATCTGCTGAGTCGTTATTGATGGCCAAGTTACCGATTTCATCATAAAATTGGTTACCAAACTTGATATCAACTATTCTCATGGTATTTGATACCAGATCAAGGTATTTTGCTAATGATAATCCTTTGAAATACTCCCTCATCCTCCATTGGACAAATTGCTTCCCTAATTTGAATGATGGAGTATCTAATTCCCTTCCTTTTACGGCGGTTCTAATCTCACCATGGAGTTGATCGATGATTTCATGTCCCACCACTAATTCACTATCATGTAATACTTCAATGATACCATGGATATATTGAAGTCTTTGATTAGAGGTAAGACACATAATCCATTGATAAAAGTTGATGGTAGTCCCCGTGGTGCCCCCCACCACTTGATCAATTACCCATTGATGATACTCTTTTGATAAGAGGAGACGAGTAATTGAAGGAGAAGGGGATAATTTATCCACCCAATACTCCCATTCCATTTTACCGAGTTTAGCATTTGTTTGTACCATTTGCTTTAATGGCTTTATCCCGATGGAATTCACTGGTAACATGAGCATCTGATTATACCAAGAATTAATGGGAATTGGAGGAAGTAATGGGCCCGTATTACCTGGATAAGGTAATGGCGTCAACTGGATATCATGGCTCATTAATAATTGTTTAGAATATTGTAATCTTAACAGTACGGGGAATGGTCTTAATAATGAGTCGACGATATCGTAGATTTGACAATGACTACTAATAGATGTTATATCATCAATATCTTCATCTAATTGAGCCATAGTATCACTGACGATTTGTTTAACCGTCACCCCAATGATATTTTTCTCTTGGAGTTTGATATTAACAATATGAGTAATGACATCATTAATGTCATCATTAACCCCATCATGCCATCTCCCACTAAACCTATACCCTACTCGTTCACCAATCAATTGATTAAACTTAAATGGCAGTACCACTTTTAATTTTTTCAATTGATAAAGGTAATTCTTGGGGATTGATCCTGTGATGAGATAATAAGCACCAATATAACAATGGAAAGTTCCTGGAGATCCTGGAATCAATAACAGTGATTCCACGGCGGTATTCATATGAATTTCATCGATATGATACTTTTTACAAATTGATTTACCCAATTTTTCAATTTCGGTTCTAATGGGGGTTGTATCATCATTAACAAGAGAAGGAGACATCGATGTGGGTAATGGAGGTAACTGGTATGAATCATAACTATGGGAGATATCCATACCTTGGGAAAATACCTTGGTAAGCCATGGGATTGCCTTGGTATCATCGATGGAGGTATTACCCTTTAATTTCGATGGTAATTGTAAGGGGAGTTGTTGGATGGGTTTTGATAGGAGAAGTTTTGATAATACCGATGACATGTCATTTGATCGTCGAATCATGGTAAGGGTATTAATGGCCAATTAATAGATGGATCGATGAGGACTGCAGACTGGCAAATGACCTCTGTGGAGTATGGCCATGCGCACTCCCAAAACGGCAATGGCCAATTGTCTGAATCGGGAACCTCTACACTGTGAAGCTATGAAGCTATGAAAATCGTCCAATGCTATGGATATGATAATCTTCATTTCAAGCCGCCCCTCTACATCTTGTATTAATTAGTCACAGATCAACTGTATATTATTACAACTTTTGTTCGTCAAGAGTCTTGAAGACAATCTTGGGGGTGTTACCAAAGTCGATACCACCATCCAACAACTTAGCAAACGCCTTAGCAAAGTCTCTAAAGAACAAGGCTTCATCATCGGCATAAAGCTTAACATACTTCAAAAACCCAGAGTCTTGCTTCAATGAGATATCAGTAGGCAACATCATCAACGACTTAGTGGCTTCATCTTCAAATTGTTCGGCACCAGTAGCTTGAATCTTCTTAGGGTACCACTTACCCAATAATTCGGTGAAAAATTGGTTAGTGAAAACATCAGGAGAGTGAGTCCAAGGACCATCAAACCCAGAAGCCGATTGATGACAAGACCCCAAACAGTGAGCACCAATCAAGGCCACAGTTTCTTGGTCATCCATATTCAACCGTTGGAACAAGTTTCTCACATAGGGGGCATCTCTTGAAGCATCGGGCAAGTAGCCATTCTTAGGCACCTTAGACAATTCCTTATAAGTAACATTGATTCTACCGGGTCTCCATTCAATCTTAGGACCAGAAGCTTCTTGAACACCAACAACCCCACCAATGGTGTACAAGTCCCCTCTAGATAACCAAGGGAATTGATATTGGAATTCATCCAAAAATGCCCGAGCCTTTTCCAACCCAGCATTAGCGGGGTCCAGCCCTTCAGGGTCATAAACCATGGTACCACCAAAAGACCCCCCCTTACCAGTATTCTTATCATAGGTACCAGAACTGTGCCAAGCCAATCTCACCAACACCCCATAATAACCAAAGCCATTATCATAGTCAGTATCATCTCTAACCTTCTTAGCAATGGCATTGTAAACTTCTTGATAATCCTTATCCGACTTACCCGCTTCAGCAACGGCAGTGTTTAAGGTCTTAGCCGACCCCCCACCCAAAAATGGCAACAAGTTCTTCATGGGCTTGTTGTTTTGAGGGGGACGGTTGTTGGAGTTATTTTGCATGTAAAGAGTAGTGGCCCCCATTGCCAACCCGGCAAAGGCAAGGTACTTGGCAAAGTGAGTACCACTTCTAGGAATGGCTCTAACCGAAGCAGCAGACATAATTAGTTAACCTTTGCTATTCATGGGGGGGGGGGGGGCATTGACCTTTTATAGTTTCCATCCGCCTACTGCACCCGAACCCCTCTTACGGTAGCGCTGCGGGAGCAAGTACAGGAAATTTAACCTTAGGTAGTTGGGACATGCATAATGAGTGGGGATCATTCTGAGGTGAGGCTAGCCAATGATAACGAGTCAATTGGTAACACCTCAAGGACGACTATATATTTTAACCTATTGTAGATTAACCTCGAGTCATTATTAATGGCATTGAAGATTATCCCATCAATTGAGTGGTATATAAATCATCACCCCATCTGCGTGTGAGTCTGGGCCCCTTGGAGTATTAGTCAGGAGCACCCTCAAACAATCGAAGCACTGATGAGTACTACCCTTAACTAACCAATACGTTAGAGCCCGAGGCAATTGATGAAAATTGCTACAACCCTGAATAAAGAGGAAGATAGTAGGGGATGGGGGGGGTTACCAAATTATCTATACAATTGAAAACCTAGTGTGATTAGTTAACCTCGGGAGGGTGAAACAGGGTCTTCCACGGAATCGACAATGGATAATCACATGACGTCGACCGCACGTGTAGAATTTGTGGGGGTGGGAAGCGGGAGCGGGAGCGGGACGATGTTGCAACCACCACTCATCCGCCGATGACCAATGCCATTGAATTAATGAGGATTTGTAATTGATGGTTATAAGGTGATTATTTTTCAAACTCCGAGGTTATTTTCGACCAATGGGAGATGGTAGCAATGGTGATCAATGGTTAAATATAGTTAAATGCCGGTGGAGATATCGGGTATTGCCCAATAAAGACAAAATATTCAATGGCGCCACAGTTCTCGAGTCAACGGGATTTGGAGACGAGTCATTTATCCTACCCCATAATCCTTTGGTTCAACTAAACAATTATGTTTAATACATTGGTGAATAAACTTCATGGTAACAATATCGGGGATTCGAGTGGTTTCACAAAACGATTGACCAATATTGATTGATATTTCATCGACTCGATGCTTGATGACATCATCACTTGGATCATTATCATCAACTACGATATAGGTCGCGTGGGTATAATCATTAACAATGATGGCACCAAACATCCGTAACCGTTGACTAATTAACCATTGACCAATATCATCATTATAAACAAGGTATATTGGGGTTTGACTAAACAATTCATTCAATAATGGTTGTTCAATCATCACTGTTGGCTCATGATGATGTTCTTGTTTAATGGTATCTTCATTGACATCAAGATCATCGAAATCAACATCTATCAAGTAACTATCTCCCACATCATCACTACCTTTAAATTTATGATGCAGATATGCCACTAATGCTGGTTCCAATTGTAATAGATGATTATGATCGATACATTCTTTAACCCATCGAGGTCGAATCAAATCGAGTCGTTTCACTTCATAAAGATGTTTGGCTTCAGGAACCATCACTTCACTTATTATCACTGTTTGACGATTCAGTTGAGGGTTAAATTGAAGTTTAACTTTACCTCCATTTTCTTCAATCATCTTTTTAATCTCATCTTGATTAATTGATGATGATCCTGATAATACCACGAAATCAAATGCCAGAAATATCCCCTTAGTATTAGTTGGTGGTACCCATTTAACCCGTTTAGGTTGATAAAACAGTCCCATATCCCATTGGAGTCTTCTTTTCTTGGTAGCAGTTTGATCGGCATCTAATCGTTGACGATCCTTTTTAAGATACCAATTAACTAAAGTATCCGCCAGTTGCCAATCCTTATCATTTCTAATCATTCTAAACCATTGATTATGCAATGTACTCCCCACAGCATAACTCAGATCTTCAGAAAGATTGACATCTCGAGCTCGAACTTCAATTACCATCAGTTGAGTAGGATCAATCCATTTATGAGGTTTCCTCTTACCAAATTGAATTAACTGTGAAGGTGGAGGATCAGTTTTCATATCTCTCCATTTGGAAAAGAGTTTGGTTTCAATCACCTTATAATCTTCTTTAGTAAACCCATTAGCAACCAGACAAAATGATAACCATTGATTGGTAGATGGATTGATTAATCCACACATATAAGAGTTTTTCGATTGATCATCTTTACCAATGATCACCACATCTAAATTATCACCAAAATTCTCCAAATATTCCGGTTTCACTTTATACCAAAGTTTCGATCTCACATTAACTTGATATTTCAGTTGGACATGTTTAATCATCACTCCTTCCCCCCGTTTTGAAATCACCTCTCTCATTGCCTTTTCAATATCCTCTTTAGTGGTACCAATTTGAATGGCCATTACTTGTAATCGATGAGGGACACAATTCACCACTCGTTCAAGGAGATTCCTTCTAGCAAACATGGGGAAGTTCCGGAGATCTAGTTGACCATAGCGAATAATATCAAATACGATAAAGAATGGCCACAGGTTAATTTGAGCGTAAGCATCATTAGTATCAAACATTCGAGTCTGTTCTTGAATCGCTGACAGTTTTAATGTTCCAAAAGGTAATATCACCTTACGATTATAATCCCAAACCACCATCTCGCCATCAAGGATAATCTCTTTGGTATCATCTCGAAATGCATTCTTTAAATGAGGTGCTAATGATCCAGTATCATAGTTTTCCCCATATAGGAAACTATAATCTTTTAATCTTCGAGAATAGAATTTGAATTTATCCCCATTCTTATGAAGAAGCATCCGATCACCATCCATCTTCTCTTCAATATAGAATCCTCCTCTTACTTGATATTGATCCATTTTTTGTTCCCATCCTTTATCAAGAGGGAAATAGGTGGTCATTTTCGTCACCAAATGTTGGTAATCTTGTTTCAACTTTTCTGCCAATTGAGGTCGGAACTTAAACCCAGTATGGACGGTTAATTGATTCTTATCAAGACGAATTTGAGGATCTTGAAGATAATCAAATGTTTTCTGAAGATCATTACAAACTTGAAATAACCCTGAACCATCAGGATGCCATAAATCCATGAATTGATATTCATATCGAACCAAAATTGATTTCTTTAAGATGATATGAATGATCCATCTTACTTCTCGAATAGTAGCTTGTTCAAATAATGGTCTTAATCGATCAATTTGACCTTGATGATCCAATAACTCTAATTGATCCAAAATATCATTGATTTCATCCACAGTAAACCTTGTTAATTCATTTCGAGTGGGACGAACATTAGCAATCACTTGAGACATCACTAAAGGAATATCATTCAGACGATGAACATCAGCAGAGTTACGATAAGCATACCCTCGTCGTTTTTCAATCTCTTTTAATGTGATATAATTATCCAGAGTCTTGGAGATTCGGAACATCTTAATAATAAGGTTACCAAGGGTAGTTTCCTTTAAATAGTATTTACGACCAGCCCAACCAGGAAAGATAAGCTTTGAACTAGGATAGATATCCATACCATTAAGTTCACGAAATGTGGTGATGAATTTGGTCATCAATTGGTGTTTAAACTCGCCTACGTTGACGATGGTCTTTGATACATTGGTAAAGTCATCAAAGAGCATATCCACAAGAAAGATAAATTGAGGGGGTTCATCATTGGCTTTGGCCCGTTCCACTTTTTCTAAGAATGCCCCCAGCATTGTCGTGGCGATTTCTAAGGTTGCCATCCGCACTCGTTATTTGAACACGTCCTAAACCATGAAGTTGTCCACCATCTTTACCGTGTTTGTTGCTGGGGTATTAGCGATTGAAGACCTTGAAATTAAGGTGACTAAGAAGATCCCTGCCGCTGCTTGTCGTCGGAAGACGGTTAAGGGCGACGTGGTATCTGTCCATTACCGGGGGACCCTCGAAAATGGTAAAGAATTCGATTCATCATATAACCGGGGTCAACCCATTTCTTTCCCTCTTGGTGGAGGTAGAGTGATTAAAGGGTGGGATCAAGGGTTATTGGATATGTGTATTGGTGAAAAGCGGACATTGACCATTCCTCCCGAATTAGGTTATGGTTCCAGTGGTGTTGGTCCCATTCCCGGTAATGCCGTTCTTATCTTTGAAACTGAATTGGTTGATATTGCTGGTTACGATCCCAAGGACTTTGAAGTAGAAGATGAAGAAGAAGAAGAAGAAGAAGCCGACGCCGACGCCGACGCCGAAGAAGAAGAGGAAGAAGAAGATGAATTGTAATCACCCATTATAATAATACATCATTAGAAGAACCAACCCCTGCCCACGTTTCACACCCCAACTCGTAACACATTCAGACCCTGGTGTCGAAACTTGATTTGTTCATGTCTTTCCATGATATACAACGCTCGATCGACGGCTTCTGGAGGAACGCTATTTTCAAGTTGTCTTCTCAACGTCGACACATTGGTTGACCATCCCATGGGTAATCTCTTTCGAATTAACTCTTGTGCCCGTTTAATTTCGGCATTCTCTTTACCAGTGACCCCTTGTCCCACTCCTTGTTCCACAGCATTCATTGTGGAAGCAGTGAATAACCGGATAGCTTCTTCAACATGATCAACGGTGGCGACCGGCGAAAGAGTCAATTTGGCTAACAGTTCAGTGATCCGAATGATGGCTTCTAATTGCCGTACAGTGATAGGAATCAGTGACCGTTCATTTTGACTGGCTTCCAGTACTTGTAATTGATGACGGATTTGAACAAAATGTGACAGTAATCGTTCCAGAGCATCTGCCAGTAGTTTGGGGGCACATTTAAGTTTACAGTATTGGATATACCGTTTCATGGTATCGATGGGGATCTCCCCTTCGGCTTCAGCATTTGCCTTTGAATTACCCAGATGGACATTCATCACATGTTCAGCAATCAGCATATCCCGTTGTTCATTATGAACATCTTTAACGATGAAGATCATATCGAACCGGGATAAAATTGTCGTTTGAAAGTCGATATTTTCCCCTGGAGATTTCATTTCATCATACCGACCAAAAATAGGATTAGCAGCAGCCAATACCAGCGTTCTCAGGTTCAATACCGTGGTGATCCCTGCTTTGGCAATGGAGATGGTTTGTTGTTCCATAGCTTCATGGATAGCCACCCGATCTTCATCTCTCATCTTATCGAATTCATCAATACACACCACCCCCCCATCAGCAAGTACCATGGCCCCACCTTCCAAATAGAAATCCCGAGTATGAGGGTCCCGTTGTACCAGTGCTGTCAACCCGGCGGCAGACAGACCTTTACCGGAAGTGTATACCGAGATTGGCGCCACCTTTTCAGTAAACTTTAATAATTGAGATTTGGCAGTACCAGGGTCCCCCAATAATAATACATTAATATCACCACGAAGTCTCATACCATCAGGAAGGATCTTCTTCGACCCCCCCATTAAAAGACAGATCATCGCCCGTTTAATATCATGGTTACCATAAATCAGAGGAGCAATTGAGTTGGTGAATTCCTGGTAGAGGTTAGGATGACGCAGGAGCCGAATAAACTCTTCTTCTTCTTCTTCTGAGAACACCACTCCCCCACCAGAGGAGGCATCAACATCAGTTTGAATCCCAAGGATTCGAAGATAAGGGTTACGAAGAGCCACGGCCCCGCCACCACTTTTATCCCGGCCTTTTGCTTGGAAAATAGCATATACCCCCACGATGGTGACTCTTGTCCCTGGAACCACTTGGTTAGTCATATACCGATCAGCTTGAAGAAGAATATGTCTTGGCATTTCCCCCACGGGTACGGCATCAGGAGCTTCTTGTAATTTAAGCATTTGTTGATCGACAAATGTCAGTTTATCATGAACGATGACATAAGGGTCGGGAGGACATTTTTCCCGACCATCATCGACGCTATGACCTTGACAAGTAGATGGCATTTGAATGGGACCAAATCCTGAGCGAACTTTCAATTTCATCGTATGCTTACAATTCCGACAGATCAACTGGACCATCGTTGCTCTCAGAGAAAGCACCAGGGCCGAGATGATGATCCCCAGGACCCGAACGATTTTCGACACGTGTTCCGAGTCCAAATCCCGAATCAGGGTGACATTAGCTCTCAGATCAAGGATGAGTTGACAAGTGGGGAATTCCTTATCATTGACGGGAGTATCATTATCAATCATGGTGAGGGTCTTTGCTACCAGAGTAATTGCCGCTTCAAACAAGGGGATGATATCACCAGGATCATCCATAAGTTTCTTATTAAGCTCTTCATTAAAAAGGATCAAATGTTCGGTATTTATCCTGAGGTAAAAGTTCTTGATCCGAAGGTTTTCTCGAAGTTGTTCTCTGTAGATGAAGGTATTGGCGATCCGGAATTCGGTGATGAATTTCCGGAATTCAGAAGTGATTTCATTAAACAGAGAATCACTTGGGGTTTCCCCTGGGAGTACTTGGGCGCCAAATACTGTGGTTGGGTCGAACAGCATTGGTGGTGGTGGAGTAGAGATGGCAGAGGTCGCGTCTAAAAATGCGCGTGGAGTCAACGGAGCCATGCAGGTAATCATCTTCCAAAAACGGTAATAAACCAACAATAGTAGTGGGTTGAAATTAGTGTTGAAAGATAAAGATAAATACACCAAAACACAAACATCAATACATAATACGTCAAAACACCATACATCAGTACACCAGTACACCAATTGATGACTATGGTGGGGGTAGTTTTTGGAGAAAAGCTGAGATTTGAAATTTGTGATATTTTAACAAAAAAGAGTAATGAAATGAAATTCCACAAATGATGATTATAACGTTTTAATAGGCGAACAGAGGAGATGCCATTAGGTCGTTTATACCGTGGATCTATTATATTGAGTAGCCATTGATATGAGGTTATGTTAAGATATATAGTCATGATTGGTTCATATGGTTTAGCAGTTGTAACTGTGCCTAGAATCAAACGCCCTAGAATTAATTGATAGTGGCTACTTTATTGATGACTAGTACTACCTCTCACAATGGTTAGTTGTCTTGGTACTCGACCCTCCACCTCTTGTACCAAACACTTTATTTTGAGTATGTGACGACACTGGTAGACATCTATTTATAACAAAGGAATCTCATCATCGTAATAAGGAGCCAAGTTTTTTTCAGCTACGATTAATGAGTTTATTTCATGATTTGATTGTATGCAGAGACAGAACCAAAAGTTAACATGATCGTGTTAATCTGCATCAATACGTCTGACTCCATGCACGTAATATTGAAAATGACATGTCGTTTTTCATCGTATTTTGCCTTGAATAATAACTCCTAGTTGGTCTTGTTTATATGCCTACTAGTTCATACTCCATATGGTATCCATCACTACCTCAAGTCCACCGATATACTCAAAGTACAATTCAATATCCATCTACCAAATCATCAACACAACATCCACTCCACAACTACTCAACATCTACTCAGCCATGTACTCAACATCTACTCAGCCATGTACTCAACATCTACTCAGCCATGTACTCAACGTCCACCTCAACCATCACTTACTCAACTGCACCTCAAACCTCTACTTGGTCAACTGGTCAATTCTATCCCATCCACCATTTCCATACCTACCCTATTAATTCCCTATTAGTATACTCTTTAATTACTCTTTAATTACTCTTTTTCATATCCTTATTTCATCGATGACAGCGTCCACCGCATCTGCCGCACTTCTCCACATTGACACGTAAGATCACTCGATCATTATGCCACCAAAACAAGATGTGTTTGCTGACCTCTTTTCGGGGCAAAAGAAACTGGATAACCATATTCCAATGAATCAAAGAATGGCGGTGTCATCATCTCCTCAACTAAACCACCTTACCCCAACCCTGCTGGCGCTGAGTGGGAACCCCCAACCAAAGAAAGATCCCTTTGATGTATTTGGCTCTCAACCATCCCTGGTGTCCCAACAAAGGCTGAATGGATCCAATCAATTCGATATATTTGATAAACCTTCCTCTGGAGTTAATCCAATGCCATCTAATGCCACTAGTGATTTATTGGATGATTTCTTTGGTACTCCGTCGCCGGCGGCCACTCCATCATCAACTGCTGCTGCTACCAAGGCTCTGAGTAATTCTCTGATTCTGGGTCATCATGTTCTGTTATTAGATGATGAGTTTACTGATGCCTTCACTCCCGAACCTACACCTGAACCCACCCCTCCACCGATCACAACCCAACGACCTGCTAAACCTCGTCCCAGTCAACCTAGGCCAACTCAACCTCGGGATAATGGTGATCTTCAACGTCAACGGTCTAATCCTCAACGGGATGCAGTGGTGGCTCAACTTTTAGATATTGGATTTGATGTCGATACCGCTAATGATGCCATCAACCGTAAGGGTCCCGATGTTCAAGCATGTGTTAACTATATCATGTCAAAGGCTGCTGGTAATGCTGAAGCTAACGATGATGACGTGTTACCTCAACGTCCTTCTCGAAATGGTGGTGGCCAAGGTCCTGACCTCGAACAATGGTTGAATAAAGGGATGCTGATGGGATTCTCCTTATTTAACAAGGCAAGTAAGACCGTAAGAAAGAATATTGATCAATTTACTGATGGGGGATCTCGACAAGATGATGATGGTATGCCAGCATGGATGAAGCTGGCTTCTCAATATAAAGATCAAGCCCATGAAAAGAAGTATGGTGGGGAAGATTACGGTAGTGATCTGGAAAATATCGATGAAGCGGAGATTCAACGGATTATTAGAGAACAGAAACTACGGCGGGCAGGGAGAAATAATGATGTTAATGGTGACCCCAATGAACGAGATGAAATCCCTCCTCGCCGACAACGTCCACAACAACCACAAAGGCAACAACCAAAGCCTACAGTGCCTACTCCACCAGAACCTAGACGGAGTCAACCAGTGGCTGATAATGGTCCTAGACGGAGTCAACCGGCTGAATATGATCTTCCTAAGCGTCCTCAAAGAAAGACCCCCACAGCTAGTGCCAATGTCACTGCCTCGCCATCACCAACCCCTGCTGCCCCCCCTAAGAAACCATCAGCACCCGAAGAAGATCTCCTTGGTCTTTCGCTGCCATCATCATCAAATCTTCGTACCGTGGCCCCTCTTAATCAATTCGATGAAACTGACTATACCACAGCAAAGAAAAAGGCTACCGACGCTTACAAAAGTGGTGATTATTCCACTGCCCTCGAAAACTATGAAATCTGCCTTTCAAGACTTCCACAAACCCATGAACTTCGAGTGGTGATTGGTAGTAACTTGGCCAATGTATATAAAATGGTTGGTAGTCTTAAAATGGCCATCGAAGCCGCCGATACCGCCCTTGGGTTGATTGATGCCGATACCGAAGTCTTTGCCCTGTCATCAGCGGAAATCTCTGCTAAACCAGTAAAATATTGGTATACCAAATTAGTATTGGCCAAGGCGGAAGTATTTGAAATGATGGAAAGGTTCGAACCCGCCCTTGAGCAATACACGGTATTGGTGACCAAATTGGGGGTGAATGATCGTAAGGCGACCGATGGTAAGAGGCGGACGGATAAGGTTGTTAATCCGGAAAATTATAAACCAAAGCCATCGATGACTACCCGGGCGGCGCCAAAACCTGCCCCAGTAAAGCCAAAGCCAGTGATGAAGAAAGTGGTTGAAGAAGAAGAAACAAGACCAAGTGCTGAAATTGCTGATGCCATTGAAGAACAAGTTAATGGATGGGCTCATCGTAAGAATGATAACTTAAGAGGCATGCTCACCAATTTGGATGAAATTATCCCTGCAAATGTTGCCATGAAACCTGCATTACGTAAGCTTACCCTCAATGATTTAATGTTACCAAAGCAGGTGAAAATCCAATACATGAAGGTGATTTCTGCCATTCATCCCGATAAGTTGGCATCCCAGTGTAAGGGAGACCCCAAATCAGGGTGGGTGTGTAATTCAGTATTTATTCGATTGAATAAGGCCTGGGAACAGTTTAAAGTGGATGAGAATATAGCATAGATTTAATTATACACCATTTACACGACGATTAATTGTTTAGAGCGACAGTGGCGGTAGTACCTTGCATATAGACTTTGGTTCACATGTGGATGCAACTCTTGGCATATGTAAGGTACCAATCCAAGTTAGGTGGCATTTGCTTCTATTTTAGATACAGGGACATGGGTGCGAATGAGACCAATAGGTTTGATGGATCAACTCATTACCCCAACAAAAATGGTTAGAGGGTAACCAAATATATCACAATACCCGGTGATATCCCATCACCTCTTCACATTACTCATAAACCTAATTTTTCCCGCCTCAACCGGTGAAATACAACCTCTAAGTAAAACAAGGCGGCTTACTATTTATGGATCAGGTTTACGCGACTGGTTAACGATTAGATTATCTAATGCAGGGACACCATGTTTAGAACGATCGCATGTTGTTAACGACACCAGGTAATCAAACACAATAACTGATGTGAGTAGATAAACCCAAATGATTGGACAATCTTGGAGGTTGCCTATCGTTGTTTACACACGGCTTGTTTTCAATGAGAAACCATTGATCACCAACGGGCAATACCATGCATGGTAATTTACACGCTAGTGCATTTATTAGCAAAAGACACGCTAATGCATTAACGAAAGTAATCCAACCCAAAACAGACCAGGAACCGTCGTTTCCATCAACAGACTGTGATTTAATTTTCAACTATAAAAGGCCATTGATTACCATTGATTTTTTTTCATTATCAACTCACACTCGCTTAACAATGCAATTCAAGACCGTCGCTACCCTCGCTATCGCTTCTTTGGCTGTTGCCGCCCCCGTCGCTGGCGGTGAACAATACGGTGCCGTTTCCGGTGGTGCTGCTGGTGGTTCTGCTGGTGGTTCTTCTGGTACCACCGTCATTGACGAAACCACTGCTGGTGGTCAACAACAAAACAACCCCTTGGGTCCCGTTGGTGCTTTGGCTGCTGCCATCTGGGGTTGTGTCACCGGCTGGGCCGGTGGGATCTAAGTTAGTTAATGATTAACTAACTTATTATATAATGGTATCATTTTAAGAGTCATTGGGGTTGTTACCGGCCGATTACAATTCTAAATATGCTCAATATTAATGTACATTTTACCACGATAATGTGTAGTTTTTAGAAAGTCATTGGGATATTTCCTTTGGGGTGTAGTTTGGGTAGTTCAGGTTTTGAGCCCCAATTATATGACAGAAAATCAATTGACAGTTTTATGCCAATGTAAACTTTTTAATCGAGATCAGGTTTTGAGCCCATTTTTAGCTCAGGTTTTGAGCCCCTCACAGATGGGCGTGTAGCTCAGTTGGTAGAGCGTTCGCTTAGCATGCGAAAGGTCTTGGGTTCGATTCCCAACTCGTCCAACGTCCAATCAACTTTTTGATCATATATTATAGTTTCCTTTTTGTATCTCAGGAGGTTTCCACCATCTCCGTGGATTTTGCCTCATTGAGATACGGCTGTTTCAGATTCTTGTTGTCCATGATTACTGGAGAGGTGAGTACGAAAAATCTCATCGCTTAATGGGATACGAGCCTGGGATACGAGCCCCGACTCGAAGATCTAAAACGCATGTCTAATGGACCATTCAATGATATTGGATAATTCCACCTGCTACGATGGCTAGCTCAATTATGATTAGCTCCTGATACACCGTTAACATATGACTATTAACGTGTAAACAACTTGACTAGATATTAACTTACCTATTAACGTTAATCATTAGATATAATCTTGTCTTTCTTGACGTAGTAGTCATGTGACCATTTGTCACGTGCCACTCCTTCAAAGCCAAACTTCAAACAGGTAAACCTGAGATAGGGAAGGGATTATGGGGTAAGGCAACCAACGCCATCCAAGGCAACCACAAACACCAGACCACCTCAATTATAATCGATGATCATTGTTAATAATTGGAATCGCTGACCCTTTATTTATTGACTGTTTTGATGCCAATGGTAATGACGTTGAGGATAGACCAACCAAGAATATTTGTGGAAAGATAATCAATCATATATTTAAAGGAGAAATATTGCTATCCCGTGGTCGCCTTAGGGATTCCGTGCTACACGTGAATGAGTTCTTACGAACCACCAACAACCTTTCTAGCTTAACCCCGTTTAACTTGACAAAAGATGTTTACCTTTCATGGTGTGACATCGTGAAGTCCATCTTTTCCACTGAGGCAGGAATCTTTCACTGTTAAAATATGATGATGTCGAACATGCTAAGCAATATGAACTGGCGATTAACTTATACCTCATTGAGACGTTGCCCCATGCCAAATTAACAAAGGATTCATGTCTTGAATATAACTGGTTAAAGTTGAGTATTTGGTGTCAGTGGAATCATCAAGTGTAAATGGCTATCAAGATATGAGAGTGTTGTCAGTTAAGTCAACGCCTTCTGGGACCATGTCGACGATTACGTCATTGATTATTTTAAGGGTATCATTTCATTGTTTTCATCTCGTATCAAAAGGTGGTATTATTACCACTCTAGATGTGGTGAATGATTGCTTGAGGGTATACTGCTCGAGGGTTCATGAAATTTACGTTATCCCCCCACCAGGGGACAAATGCTTTGGGAAGAAACAATGGGGAAAGCAATATGACTACAGATTACAAAAATCGATGCTTTTACCTTTACGACACTCTTACTTTATTCAACATATGTTGACAAGTACAAAAACAGCAAGGGCGCTACAGGGATGCATTTTATAAATGAAAGACATTGTTTTTGAAGTTAAAGACGAGATTGTTCACCATATTACCAATATCAAAGATGATTCTAAGCAGAACAAGGGCTGAAAAATACCACTTTATAATTGGCGTGACTAAGGTAAACAGACAACAGCCAAACCTACTTCTACTTTGGTCTACATGAAGTTATCAAGATAAACAGAAATCATCATATAACTAATAGTTAAAAGGTAATCTTTAAAAATAAACCCACACTTTGATGTTTTGGATAACAATAAATACAAAGAGAATATATGTAAGGTCAAGTTGTCCGACATCAGTATACACTACACCCTGTGATGTTGTGTGTCTCAGTAATGATGGTGGCGGTTAACCTTGAAGGTATCGGGCTCAATGTAATCGTCTATATATAAACCAATAAAGAGTTGATACCATTATACTAATGCTTGCCTTTCTCGATTACCCAGTGTCACTACTTACAATTATAGATGAATACAATGATCACCGCCACTTGCAGATCACGTTTAGAATGGAAGACAAATTTGGAAAACCACATCGAAACATTGACAATATGCTTGAAGGAGGAAACTCCACTCGGTTTATCATCTCTAGTCGGTTTGACAACAATGGGTGGTTGTGGACTATTTCAAAGGGAGAACAATCATTTGGTCCCTACATCATGAAAGAATTCCGACCGCCGATTGTCAGTTGTGGTTTAAATAAGAAAACGAGGTATCATGAAATCGTTGTCATTTTACCTCAATTACACCAAAAAGTTCATTATAATACCTTTGGTCCCATTGAGACCACCGACATGGGGGAGTCGATAGAAAATTATCAATTTTTGATGAGTTTTAACTCTGGATCTTGCAATGTGGTATTGAAGAATGATCAAACCGGGGGTAAGCATTTGTTTACTCCTTTCGATGTCCAACAAGTTGTTCAAACAAGATTTGATAACGGTCGGTTGGAATTGTTTATTAGCGAAGATGATCATTTCTTTACTCCAAGACTAACAGCTAAAGAGGAACGGTCACGATTAAAGGTGGTGGTTGAGGTTATTAGCGACACGTACCAATATTGGAAGAGCTACCCTAAAGATTGCTTCAAATATATCCCAATTATCTATTCTGATACTCGTATAAATTCCGAAATGCAAGAAGCCATTCACCGGTGGCTTTTTCAAATGACGATTATGGAGGTTATTGTTTACTTGTTTGCTCAATCGTTGTTCTTGTTGGGTCTACATTTTGACCGTTTCAGTGACTTAACGAAATTGGTCATGTATTGTTTTGTGGTTACTCCCGTGACTTTGGTTATGCATTTCTTTCTGGTGGAATGTGATTCTCGGTTACTGTTCTCATCCAAAAAGGAAAATCTAGTTTGCGAAGTATTGGTGATTCTACCATGGTATGCGATTATCAGCGTTTTTATTTCCTTGATGATATATGGCCCATCAACGAGGATAGTGACGATAGATGAATGATTACCAGTTACCCTCGGAGGTAACCAGAGGTTTCCAATACCGTCATTGAAGGCTATTGCTCTGAGTTCAAAATTGGATTTTGCGAATATGGTAATGCCCCATCAATGTATGTGAAAAATACAAGTGGGGGAGAGTCCCGATCGAAATTGATTATTGGGGTTTATGTCGATGAGATTATCATATCGGCGGCAACTGATACCGACAGGGATGATTTTCACGCAAAGGTTCACTTGCTCCAACTATAGCCAACTCAAGAAATTCATTGGCCTCTCCATTATCGTAAACAAAATCCACCATATCAGGTCATTGAGGGACAAATTTGACATTGGGATGATTACCCGCAAAGAGAATAAGCCAATATCTCCTTCTTGCTTTGGTAATGTTTCCTAAAGACGAGCTACCGAAAAGGATCAAGTGGATGCTGACAAGAACCGGACAACAAGTCCTAAGTTATGTCATCTTCACTGCTAATCGAGGATTAGTCTTTTCTGACTCATTCCATGTTAGAGGTTACCTCCAAGGGTACACCAATCATTCCTATGACCAAAGAAAAGGAAAATTCCCACCTGGGATTCTTGATCACAAGGACGGGTCCAATCTCATGGGAATCTTCTCGATTCAAGGAAATAGCCCATAATAAAACCGAAGCTGAGATCTATGGGCTAAGCAAATGCTTAAATGAGGTCAAATGGTTAAAAGGGGTTTAATATTTCATGATAAGCAATCGAGGTGTTTATCCTTCTCGAAGATGAAAATGCATGGTGTCACATTGTCTATGACAGTTTTTCTTCAAAGTTGAAACACATTTCAATCAAATGGAGATGAGTCGAGGATGCAGTTGGATGTCTGTATGTGAACGTTGATGGTGATAAAAATATCGCTCGCTTATTGACTAAGAATATCGCTAATGATGTTTCAAAGATACGACGAAGTTGTTAGATTACCATCATAGTGACGCTATATTTGACTATTATATTAGATCCCACACAACTTGGCCATCAGGTTCATAGGTTTAAATGTTGGCACCCAAAACTGCCAGTTAATCTGTGTTGAGGCGCCTCTAGACACCAACGCCATGGTATAATCGTTTCACTACTGTACTAAATCTAACTAACACAGTAAATGCCCTGTTTTAATGCAAGGAACTGGGCAACTATCCACGGCGCCCATCGCCTAGTCCAAAACGAGTATCAACCATCTCTGATTTCAAGAACCAAGATTATAATGTGAATTATAGAAAACATATAAAAAGGACATGAATTCCCTTGATTTATTTCCTCATTCACCCATTCGTTTAATAATGCAATTCAAGGTTCTTTCCACTATCGCTATCGCCACCGTCGTCCTCGCCGGTGAAGCCGCCGTTCAAGGTGGTTCTTCTCAAAACGTCGTTGTTGATGAAACCGTTGCTGGTGGTCAACAACAACAAAGCAACCCCTTGGGTCCCGTTGGTGCTTTGGCTGCTGCCATCTGGGGTTGTTTCACCGGCTGGGCTGGTGGGATCTAAGTTATTAGATATATAACATTAATAAATATTAATGATCAATTATATTGTAAAAGACATCAACAGTTGAGCTCACAGCATACACTACTCACAACAACAGAACAATATACTTAATATAATAAGATCTACTGTAAATCCTCTTCTACAGGCACCGGTGAAGACCATCAGAAATAAAGCCTCTTGGCTCAACAGCATGTGATAGATGTAATCTTTTCGAGATCCTTAGCAGCCAAATAGAGACACCAACGCCAAGGTAATCGTTTCACTACTTAGTGAAATTAAATGCAAAGAACGGGGCAACCATACCCAGCGTACTTCATCTAGACAAAAGAGGTACAAATCTAGTCTAAATTTAAGAACCTTAAATACGAATGAAATAAAGAAACTGTTGGCGTCTGCCAACTATTGATAATTTACCCAAAAATGGCTCTATGTGATGTCTAACTTTGGTTCTGATTCAAGACTGGCGCTGAAATGATGTATTTTGCTTAGTAATGGCAACAATACACCTTGTAAAATAGTTTATCTTTGGTATGGGTAACGCAAATGCTTCCCATCGCTCATAACCAAAGGGCGTGTAGCTCAGTTGGTAGAGCGTTCGCTTAGCATGCGAAAGGTCTTGGGTTCGATTCCCAACTCGTCCAAAACACCCCCGATTATTTTTTTTGCAATTAAAATATATATTACTCAACAATCACATCAACCACCCTTCTTCCAATGTCTCGTTGATTCTTTCCATGAGTTGTCTATCCTCATCACCATCATCATCAACCACTTCATCATCATGAACATCATCATCGACATCATAACCAAACCCTTCTCCTCCACGATTAACATCAGCACGAAACCGGTCTCGATCAGTTTGATTCACCGGTTGAATAGGTTCAATGCCATGGACATTGACATTTGATGATGACGTCTCCAATGCCTTCAGGAAAAGAATCATCTCCATTTGATGTTTGAATTGAGTAAGCCGTTCGACCAAATCATGACAATTACGAACGCTAAACTTCTTACCACGATCCCGATGGTTAAAGTAAGCAATTAATTCGGTGACCACGGTTAAAAAGCCAAACTCTTTCAAGTACTTTGCTCGGTCCTCGGTGACCAGAGGTTGATGATGATTTGATGATACACTTACTCGATCCCAACGATTACCAATTGAAAATCTTGTTTGGGAAGAAGTAGTATGGGAATCGGTGACTACATCACTTTGACGAGCCACGGTTTCAAAGAGATTGAAATCGGTGAGTCCTTGACGATAGATGGGATTGGTTGGTCCCACATCCTTCAGAATCAAATTGATCAATACCAAAAGGATCAGAAGTTTAACATCATAGATATTCTCCACTCCCAGAGTGCCTGAGGATACTCCATTGATTGATTCGGGACTTCCCCGAACATGACACCGAAGTAATCGAAGCCAAATCGATAAAAGAGCATCCAGAGGGAATGGGCCTTCAGGATCATCTTGAATATCTTCATATCGATTCGCTTCCATCGATGTCACCGTCACCACCAATGTCACATACTCACTCAGGTTCTCCAACATCCATGTCTCCAAATCGACATCATCAAATTCCTCCACTTGTTGAGCCAAAAATATCTCATAATTCTGAAGCATCGATACAAGGTAATTATCCCAAGTCAGGTTTACTTGTTGACGTTTAACTAATGGCCATTGATGATATAGTTCACTCCAAGTATCCACGATATCAGGGTAAATCAGCAGCCAGGCAGTGGCATTCCTTAATACTTGTAATGACACCAATTTTTGTTTGATATACACATGGTGTAAATCTCGATCACTCACCACTTCTTCAGCAAAGTTACCATAAGTAGTTTTGAGTAAGATTTCCCCCAATTCGAAGAATTGCCATATTTCCCGTTTATTCTCATCGGTATCGACATGTAAGAGGTTACGGAGCACATGTAACACATTTAATTCAATAAATGCATTGGCATAAGCATGTTGAGGTTGTTCAATGGCTTGACGATGAGCTTGGCGGAAGATGACACTTAGAGATGGCAAAAAGGTATCATAATGATAGATTACCATCTTAAACAGGGAGAATTCGGTGGATAAATTGGCGACAATGGCAAGAATGACACTTTGATTCACCATGGCTATCCCAGGAGGGTGATTAAACTTGGTTAGAATCGCCACATGGGTCTCATAAAGTCGTAACAGTTCAAGCATCCCCACCACGAGCCCTTCACTATTTGATGATACTCCATGGCCTGGACCCATAAACAGTTCATACAGGTTTAATTCGACGAAAAATGTCCGTAATGGCGTAATCAGACGAGTCAACAGTCGGATCAAGTATAAGCAATTGGTAAATACTTCTGAATCGGCTAATCCGACGATGATACCGGCAGAAGTGGCCAAATCACCATTTCCTCCCCTTCTAGCAAGTTTATATGCCAATCTTGTTTGGTTTAGTAGCCAAAGATAAAGATCGATGAAATTGAACAACATTTTGGTAAATCCAGCCAGAGGTTGAGCCCGAGAGATTCGGGTTCGATTATCATCATTATTGGCGGTATATACCGAAAGCAAGAGGAGGAGATCGGCAATTAATGGGTCAAACCGGTATTTCTTCACCAATGATGGCGGGATATCGACAAATTCCGATGGAGTGGCTTTAGTCTTGATATCAAGTAATATTTCCAATAATTTATCCTCCAGAGCCCGCTTACTAAGCATATCCACCAATTGCATATCGATATTCGTTTGTTTTAAATGGAGACTGAGGTCGGGATGGTGTTTGCACATATCAGCAAGTATCCGGACTGGAGATAAGACTTTAAGTGGGATATGGATCGTTGGGACGGTAACAAGGTCAATTAGGGTTGGTAATAGTTGTTGAGGATCAAAGGGATAATCTGAAAGTGATGAACAGATGGCGAGGATGTTAATAGCCGCCAATGCCAATAATGGTTGATCCAGATTCAGCAGTTGAATGAATAGACAATATAATTGAGGAGACACCAGAGGCATGGGTACTACCCTAGCCAATTGGGTAATAGCCACGAAACAACTAGTTAAGAAATCCACCAGGAGTTGATCACTAGGTAATCGAGATGAGAATGTGGTGACGTTAGTTGGCGTCTGGTTTGGGGCCCATGGTTCGATTGCTTCAAGAAGATGGGTTAATAACGTCGTCCCCAATTCAATATCATCCCCTTGAGTGGTGATTAATAATGGTAATAATGATAATGCCTTAATAATCATATGGGTTGGCGTCACGTGATCAGAGATGGCATCGATGATAAATTGAGATAACCCTGAGTAATCCACTAATTCCAGGGAGTCATTAGCCAAATGGATGATTATATCGATGCTATAATTGATTAACTGAGGCAAATGATCGAAATGATGGTTCAAATTGGGGTACAGTCGAAGGAGGGCGATCAAATTGGGAATAATGGCATCAAACAACACCATCTGGGGATGAGGAGGTGATTCCAGGGTATTTAGTAGGAGTTTAATAATGGCCACCACTTTAGATACTTGATTATACCCCTTAAGTGATGATGATGAATCATCAATGATTAATTGCATGCCATGATTAAACTGGTCGACCAAGGAGGCGATGGTAGTAGCATCGGAAAGAAGCGACAGTTTAAGGTCTTTATTGCCGATTAGGCTTTGTCGGAGACAGTCTGGAGACTTCATTGCCATGATGAAGGTGGACATCTAGTACAGTGGCGGGGATAAGGTGCGGACGCAAGTATAAGGTTGCCGTCAGCGATAACGATGAAGGCGAGGGCTAGGAGACGATGGCAAAATTGGGAGGGGAGGAAGGAAGGAATTAAAGAGTAGAAGAGAAGGAGGAGAAGATTAGATAGAGTAGGTTAAATGTCCATCAATAGTTAGTGGAGGGGATTAAGCGAAGGGATGATGGCGACGGCGATACCAGTGAACTTCGGCTATCGGATCAACAGAGTCGCACTCTTTTCGTGACCCTCACTATACCCTTCACCTACCAATGAATTCAGTCAAACTCGTTCTCCTTGGGGAAGCCGCCGTGGGTAAGTCGTCACTTGTCCTCCGATTCGTGTCTAATGATTTCCAGGAAAACAAGGAGCCCACTATTGGCGCAGCATTTCTCACACAAAAGTGTACCATCAATGATCGAACCATCAAATATGAGATTTGGGATACCGCCGGTCAAGAACGGTTTGCCCTGTTAGCTCCGATGTATTATCGTAAAGCTCAAGCGGCGTTGGTGGTATATGATGTCACCAAACCCGCCCTGCTTATAAAAGCATGTCATTGGGTTAAAGAATTGCATGAACAAGCCCTGAAGGATATCGTCATTGCCTTGGTGGGGAATAAACTTGATTTGGTGGAAGATGACGCTGAAATGCGTAAAGTAACTGAAGAAGAAGGTAAAAGAGTCGCCGAAGAAGAAGGGTTATTGTGGTTCGAGACCCTGGCCAAAACGGGGAAGAATGTCAATGATGTATTTGTTGCTATTGGTAAGAAGATTCCTGAAGAGTCGACAGATGAACAACCCACTAGTAATGGTGAAGGTCGCATTGATTTATCTGGGGGTGAGTCTAGACCTCTGGGGGACTGTGCTTGTTAATGATGGTTTATATGATAATGAAATACACACTTTGTTTAGTGAGAAGGAAAAACAGAGGGTCACGTGATGGAAATCCTTCGCGGGTCGGTTTCGGGGGTACTGTGCCGACACGCTCTTAGGAGTCATCAACAACAAGTAGGTAATATCTTATGATCTACGCGTCAATTAACACCACAATTAACCACCCCATCAATCACCTAATAATAACAACTCCCATCCATCCCCATCCAAACCCATCAATCCCCATCTCCCCCTCCATCCCCTCCCTCTCTCCCTTGATTTCCCCGGGTGGATTACCCCCGCACGCGCGCACCTTAAATAAAAACTAGCGGCAGCGCTAGTTAGTAAATTTGATAACGGGATCCAATCGTCAAATATGAGTGCTGCCACCGGTCTGTTTGGTAAGAGAATCTGGGCCAAGATGCCCCTGGTTCATATCATGGCTCCCATTTGTAAATGGTTGCTTGTAATTGCTGGGATTAAGGACTTTCAACGGCCAGTGGATAAGTTATCAGGAACACAAAATTTGGCGTTGATGGCCACTGGCACCATTTGGACAAGATGGGCAGGGTTTGTCATTCAACCTCGGAACCCATTATTGGCTTCAGTTAACTTCTTTTTGGGGTGTGTTGGTGGGGTTCAATTAGGACGGATTGCTAATTGGAGACATGATGAAGGTGATACCGCTAAGCAAATTGCTTATTATATTTTCGAAGGTAAAACTGCTCCTGGAGCTAAGCCTATTACTCCTCTGGATGATGAAGCTCCATCGGTGTCATCAGCAGTGGCTGATACTGGAGTTGTTGCTGCTGCTACCGCTGCGGCTTCAGCATTAGAAAAGTAACCTAGGCTAGACATAGAGTAGAAAGTGTATGATATAATGATAATATGTATTCATCCCAATCATAAATAAAGCGAGGCACAGAAAACAATGTCCCGTTTGATCTTTTCTTGAGCTTCACTCATCTTTGTATGTAATGTTGAATCACCAACGATTAATGCAGCATTTTTCACTTCTCGACAGACTTCATCCAATCTAGTGATTACCCGGACGATGGTACCTTCTGCTTCAACCAGCATTTCCATGATTTCATGGAAGGATAATCCTCGAGCCCATTCATATACCACATTGACAAGAGCAAATCGTTTGCGATCACTAAACTCTTCTTCATCGGTAGTTAAGAGTACTTGATGATCAGAGAATACTTTAATCATCTTCTCAGTGATCTCCAGGATCCTCTTCTTCCCCTTTTCTAATCTTGGAGTCATACATGGAGGTTCTTCTTCATTAGTCCGACCTTCATAAACAAAACATGATAATAATGCCACGATTTCTTCTGGATCAAATTCACCAAGGAAATTATCCAAGATAAGTTCAGTAATCACCAATTCCCATCCCAGATTCACTTCACAAGCAACTCTACCTTTCAATACCACATTATGATGTTGATCAATAAACCCAAGCAGTTGTAATACTTGAAGACGTTGTTCATAATCGGGTAATAATTCCAAGTTCTCATCACTAATCATCTTTTGGATTTGATCAATGTCTGATTCCATCATTTCCTTTTCATATAATTGTTTATAATGATTTCCAAATTCCGAACATTGTAATGCCTTCAGATGCCCAATTTCTTTCAATAATGGTTGTTTCTTGGTAAGATGATCATGTAATGAAAGTTGGGTGGCTCTGGCAAGTGATAATTCTTCCCATTTATAGAAATATCCCAAGACTTGTTGGATCTCGGCCTTAACGGCAGCAATGGCTTCTTTATCATTGGCAATTAACTTATTGATAGATGCCTTTAATGTATACCGACAAATGAATTGGATTGATTCCATGGCTAATCCAACAATGGTTAAATCTCCTGAAAGTTTAGGTTTGGAAACATGGGCCACTAAATAGCTCTTAATGGGTAAATAAGGTAATTTAGTATCATCAGCTTTAATGGCAAACTTACCATGATCAAATGTCACCACCATTACATTGGTATTTCTTCCCAACAGTCTCACCACAAACCCAACTCTCATGCCACCCTGTTCCAGCTTATAAACAATCATCCGTCCCATGTTTAAGATTTGATTCTTAATCACTGGCAGGTTGCCAATGATGGTACAAATCTCCAGATAAGTCTTGAGGTATTCTTGAATGATTTGAAACGTTTCTCCCGTACCATGTAACCCACATTGATCACATGGAGAAATTTGGTAACTACCAAGTTGTTTTTGAAGCAATTCAAGTTTCTTTTGGTTTTCTGGTAATAACACTTGAGTCAGGTTCTCCAGGAATGAGTGTTTGATCATTTCTTCCACTCTTAATGCTTCAATCCGAAGGAGGTTCAAGATCATGTTATAGGTGAGTCTGAATTGAGACAGTAACTTTGTTGGTAATCCCAATGTCACTTCTTTAAAGTCCAGCATCACTGGAGGTTCGGTATAGGCCATAATAATCACCGTCCCTGTTGAATCTAACCCTCTCCGACCAGCACGACCCGCCATTTGAGTAAATTCCCCAGGTAATAAGTTTCTAAACAGTCTACCATCATTCTTTCTTACTGAAGAGAATACCACTGTTCTGGTGGGTAAATTAAGCCCCATGGCGAAAGTTTCTGTGGCAAATAATACCTTGACAAACCCCTTGGCAAATAGGATTTCAATACACTCCTTGACGATGGGTAAAAGACCCCCATGATGAACAGCAATCCCACGACCAAGCATCTCTCTAATCTTCATGATTTGAGGTAAATCCCGATCTTCCTTCTTTAATCTCAGTACTGCCCGATCAATAAAGTTATGAACCTCCAGCTTTTCCCGAGAATTACAGAATTCTACCCCCAGTAACAGATCAGCCCATTCTTCACATTTCTTCTTGGAAAATACAAAAATCACCGCCGGTAAAAGGTTATTCCCCTTGAGATATTGGACCAATTGTTGCCAGGTATTCTTCAGAGGACCATCACGAGCAAACCCTCTTCCTGAAGAGGTTTTGGCGGCAAAATTACCCCGATTTGATACTTGGTTATTACCACCTCTTCCTTGACCGCCTCTACCACCACCACCACCACCACCTCTACCTCCTCTTTGACGATTACCACCTCTAGCACTGCCTCCCAACCCTCCTCGTTGGCCACTACCGGTAAATACATTACCTCCACCAGGCTTTGGCTTTTCTAACAAGTCTCGACAAGCTCTAAACTCCTGTTCATTGAACTTCCGATGAGCATCCACCACTTTAAACATCTTTTGCTTAGCATAAATGAACATTTCCAATGGCACTGGCCGCTTTGGTGTCAGGATGACATAGATATCCTTATGCTTAGTCCGACCAACCCAATTAGCAAATTCAAAGGTATTGGGGACGGTGGCAGATAATAAGATATACTTGACATGATCAGGTAACATAATGATGACTTCTTCCCATACCACCCCTCTATCAATATCATTAACATAATGAACTTCATCGAAAATAACGAATTCGACATCTCTGATCAAATCGGCTCCCCGATAAAGCATCAGTCGAAGAATTTCCGTGGTCATGATTAAACAATTGGCATCGGGGTTAATCTGGACATCCCCAGTGATAAGACCGATATCCATATCGGGAAATGTTTCCTTAAAATCCCGGAATTTTTGATTGGAAAGCGCCTTGATGGGAGAAGTATAAATTGCCTTTGTCATGTTTCTTGCTGCCATGGCAATGGCATATTCTGCCACCACCGTCTTCCCTGCAGAGGTATGGGCAGCAACAAATACCGAATCCCCTTGTTCTAAATGATAAACCGCTTCCTTTTGAAAAGTATCGAGTTCAAATGGCCAAGTTCTCGCTGGGTTGGGCACCAATTCATCAAAGTTTTCGATTTTATGATCAAGATCAACCACATGAGCCCAATTCTCTTTTTGGGATTTTTTATTGGTGAATTGGGACATTTTAATTGCTGAATGGTCGAGGGGGACAAGACCATCAATTTCCGAAGCTGGAGGAGCCGATTCCTTATTAGCGGTAGCTTCATGAATAGCTTCAGGTTCAGTAGTTGATGTATATTTAATCTGGGATTCGATGTCTTGGTCTTCATCTTCTGGTTGAGGTGAGGTGTCAAGATCCAATGACTTTGAAGTGATATCATCCCCCACTTCTTCAATTAAACGTAACCCCCGAGTAAACCCTTGAGGGATATCAAATAACCCTTGATCATCTCGATGTAAAAAGCTTACATCATCCTTGGCAGTTCTCTCCGATGATTGGAGTAACCCCCCAGGTTGAAAAGGTAAGAACAGTGTCCGGCCTCGAAGGGATTCATTCTTCAGAGAAAACTTCCGGTTGACCGATAATGAGTTTTGTGAATTAGCATTGTCAATTGCATCTTTTCTAATTTCTTCCAGGTACCCCAGGATGGACCCATCGATGCCTTGTCTTTTGAAACGGAAGGAAGTTCTTGAGATGGGGTCAGGTTGAGTCAATAATTGACGATGGACATTTGATGGAGATACTTGAGGAAGTGATTGTACTAGATCAAGGAGATCCCATGATAATTCTTGTTGTGGTTCCACCAATGGTTTGGTGTCGATCATTAGGTGGTGGAGAAACGGTGCGAATTGAGAATTATCAATGGTAACGACGATATGGAGATTGAGGGGGGTTCCAAGGAGGGGTTCCAAGGAGGGGTTCTATTGGGAAGAATAACGATGACATTCCTATTAAAGATCATTTTACTTGTTTTGGTGATATCTCTTAAGAGCCTCATACGACCTATACGTTGGGGATAATCAAAGGGTTAATCAAGACGACAAAGAGGTGGGTAATTTGATGTGTATATCGTGAGACCCATCTAGAAAAGTAATGGTAGCCAGAGATTGATTTGAGGTAACATTTACGAACCATAGATCAAGTCATTAAGGTTATGGATTAGTCATTAGAGTTACAGATTAGTCATTAGGGTTAGTGACCTGTCATTAGGGTTAGATGGTACTGATTATGGTACTGATTATGGTACTGATTATGGCACTGATTATGGTACTGATTATGGTACTAATTATATTGTATATATGGTATTGATTATATGGTATATATGGTACCATGAGTCTACACCAATCAAGGAAACGGTAAAGAAGGCGTCAACAGCGGGGTATAAGTCAAAGTAAGAGTAGTGCCGCCACCATGAAAAGATTCATATGCAATTCATACTAATAGTTGGTATCAATGGATATGCCAACCCCAATTGTTCTCATGGAAAACCCCGGCCTACAAGAATAGCTCAATCGTCATCCTCCTCTAACCCTCACCACCTTCCCAGGTTCAATTCCTCATAATATTCGTTTCAGACATGCAAGATCACCTGAGTTCCCCCCGATTTAACCGTTTCTTGGCGATCCCCTCGTAATTACTTTAAATAATTCCAAGCAAAAAATTCGCCAACAAGAAGCCTGGTTAGCTCAATCGGTAGAGCGTGAGACTCTTAATCTCAAGGCTGCGGGTTCGAGCCCCGCATTGGGCTTTGTTTTTCCACTTTCTTTTTGTCATTCCATTGACTCTGACGTCCTCCACTACCATTCGCAGTTAGTTCAATATGAGAACCCCTTGCCTCGAGCAAATGGAATTATTTAAACATTGAGGATTTACCTCGCTTAAGCCTCCCTTTATCGTAGTTGATGTCCCTGTCACTGAAGATCGCATTGTCTCGTAAACGATGACGCGTTTGACTCATTTTTCATTGAGTGAGCATCGACATACCCTTATTACCAAATCATCATATAACACCCCCCCTCAGGCAAACACTGTCAACCCCCCATTGAACATAATGTCTACTTATACCAAAGTACTCACACCATATGTCAAGCTGATTATGCTTGATAATCTCACTGCTGCCGATCTTGCCACCGTGATTCGGACGGCCCTTCGTGGGGTATGTTCCGATGTTGAATTAGCCCAATTTTTAACGGCATTGACCATCAAGGGACAACTGATAAAAGCTGATTATATTGCTGCTGCGGTGGCGGCGGTGCTTGAGTTTGCAAATTCCATTCCTAGTGATCGGTTAGATGAAGAAGGTTATGTTGATATTGTTGGTACCGGTGGTGATGGTCAAAATACCTTTAATGTGCTGACTCTGGCAGCAATTGTTGCTGCTGGTGCTGGTCTTCGAGTTTGTAAACATGGTGGTAAGGCTCTGACTTCAAAGCTGGGGTCGGGTGATTTATTAAAAGCTCTTGGGGTTGATTTAATGAAGGTTACCGATAAAACCACCCCGGATATCGTCAAATCATCGAATTTTTGTTTCTTATTTGCCCCAGCATTTCATCCCGTCATGGCTAAAGTGGCCAATGTTCGAGCCCAATTGAGTTTACCAACGATTTTTAATGTCTTGGGTCCATTAATCAACCCTGTGCCCATTCGGGCGAGAATCTTGGGGGTTTATTCAAAGGAATTGGGGGAAGCTTATGCAAATGCTGCCGTTCAACTTAATCGCAATTATCCTAATCATCAACGGACAATGGTGGTCTATGGTGAAGTGTGTCTTGATGAAATCTCCCCCATTGGTAAAACCTATTTCTGGATGATCGATAAGGATGGAAGAATCACTAGAGGTACCATTTGTCCTGAAGATTTCGGTCTTCCCGAACATTCATTGGATTTGGTCAAGCTGGGCACCCCAGAAGAAAATGCTGACATTCTTTATCATATCTTAAAACAAGATAAACCCGAATTCATCGTCAATGAACATGCTAATCATCCATTGGTTGATTATATCATCATGAATGCCGGGGCATTGTGTCGGGTGGCAGGACTTGCCGATAATTGGAAGGAAGGGGTGGCCATGGCAAAAGAGCTGATCCGTCTGGGCAGGGCATTAGAGGAACTCGAAGCGTTCAAGGCTATAGTTGGACAGTTATAGACAATACAACAAAAGAAATCGTCGTCCCCCGCATACTATTACCTTATCTCGTGGGTGGTGGGTCAATTAATGCCAATTGGGACAAGGGATGATGACAAAGGGATAATGAATGATGACAAAGGGCTAGGAAAGAAATATCCCTGGTGGGTACTGATGTTTTAGTAATGTAATGATGGATATTGGCCTGGTTGTCTCTCCAGCCCAATAAATAATAAAAAAAGAAATTGTCGTATAATGGTTAACTACTTTTTCAAAAAGGTCATATAAAAAAAAAAACTGTAGTTATTTGGGAAAAAAAAAAAAAGAAATACCATCAGATCATCAAAATTTCTATTATAAACTTTTTTTTTGTTGGTTTCGATCGAATCATTTTTATTTTTATCTGACCAAAGTTTGTAGTTTCCCCTTGCTTAAATCGTCTGCATGTGCATGACATGACCGTTAGTTAACATCGTCGCTTTGACATCGGTTGTCATTTCCTAATTCAAAGGCGGATCACCATTCGATTGGTATCGCCACAATCCTACATAACTGTCGGGGTCACCCCGCCATCACTGCCCCTGAATCACCATTGCTATCTTGCGGGTCGCACTCCATTTGATTGATAATCATGCCTCCTCCTACATCACCGGACGACCCCCGACGCCAAGTTCGGTTGATTAATGTCGCCAATATCCTGACGTTTAACCGATGGTATTATACTCGAGCGATTACTGATGATACCGCCAGTGGCGATGATGATAATGCCGATTTGGGCCAATTTTTGGGGACGTTGGACGATAACTACCATCCATATCAGGACCTGATCTTGCTTCTGCTGGCAAGGGCTCATCCGGTACCATTACAGCGGCAAAATGCCATTCGGAGGAGCGATCGGGTTCATGATCGGTTACTGGATCGCATTCGGGATATGGAAAGACGAATGAGAGGAATGGAACATATTAATGTCTATCGCGGCGCCGATAATACCAATCTTGATCATGAAGGATCACCGCCACCTTCTTCAACCCTGCCGCCAAGGTTAATCTGTTCAAAAGAGGCGATGGAAGCTACTCAAGAGACGGCAAACTTACTTTCAAAAGATTTGGATGGAGCCATCGAAGCAATCGAAAGATTACCTCAATTCCAAGGGATTCTGCCACTATTTTCCATGGTGAAACATGGTCGCCGACGAGGGGGGTCTAGTTATCGTGATGATAGCTTATTTGCCAATCTAGAAGATTCGCTTGATGACTTTTTATGGCAACGGAAACTGGGACATGCTTGGGATGAACCCATTGCCCCGAGAAAACGAAATCGCAATTGTCGGGACCCCAAGGGTAATAAACGGATGAAAACTAAACCGCTGGCGGTTTCGCCATCGCCATCGCCATTAGCGGCCGCTCCCGCCGCTTCCGCCGCCGATGTGGTGATGAAAGATGAATCAATCCCCCCGTCACCGCCATTTATCCCGGTACAATTATCCCAAGAGGAAAAGGATGCCATTATTAATGGCCAATCATGTATTCATTTTAAACAAGGACTGGTATTCTCGTTTGGCCGCCATCGCCATACTCAGTTCTCGCTCATGATTAATAATATTTCTTCCGAACAAGCGGTGGTTGATGGGGCGTTCCGATTCGATAGTCATGATTTGGGAAATAGTATCTTTCAATTCCATCGGTTCCTCTGTGGATGTGGTACTACCCCAAAGACAATTGCCCGACTGTTTATTGTTTCCCGCAAGTTGGCGATCCTCTCCAAGCTTTTACGGATCCCCCAAGTCCAACAAGGGTGTCTTGGAGGTCAATCGGTACATATTCCGATCAAGGGCCATGTGATTGACTTTAAAAACTATGATTTACGATTTATGCCGGTTGCGACCAAGGATAGTCGGTCGCGATACAAGACGTTTCATAGCGCCCGAATCAAGAGTAATATCGTCAAGCTCCAAGTATTGGAATGGATGAATCTCCAGCCGTTTACTCAATTTAAGGAGATGTATCTCATTACCGCTTTAGAAGATACTCGGAGGGCGCTTGGGGAATTTGGTGGGGTTCATGAAGGTCAGGAAGCCATCCGACGGGCGGAGGGACTTCGGAGTAATTTGAACCTGTTGACGTCGGGGCTTTCATTTTGTCGGGATGCCGACCTTGACGGCACTCCCTTGGCGGCGACCCTGGTGGGTAATAGCCACCGGATTGAGTTTTTGGAACAATGGAATAAAGGATTGGCGGAATCGCTTTGTGATCACCTTACGGCGGCAACATCATCGGCTACCCTCGTTAATATCAACCTTAACTATATGTTATTTACCATCCAAGTGGAAATCTCCGATTACTTTGATCGGGTGATGGCGGCGATCAATGCCGGCGCCGACGAGGGCGGCTATCATGATATCATCAAACCCTTTGATGATATATACCAACAAATCCTTAAGGATGAACTCCAATATCGGAATAATGACAATCATGATCAAGGGTATGGGTTTCGGGCCCAAGGGAAAAAGTCGATCTCCCATGCGGTGATTTTATGTCTGTTGAATCGGAAATCGGGGGAAATTCAATGTCATTCAACATTGCCGTTTGCCTCAAGCCGACCGATTCATCTGGATATGTGTTTAGCATTTTCCCGATCATGGACGGCACTGGGTCGGGATCGGCTCTTTTCTCCAAATGATGAAATGATTGATGACTTTGCCGGATTGGCTAGTGATGATGATGAACCAGTAGTTAGTGGAGAGACATTGATTGGCTACCCTCGAAGATGTATTGGTAGAGGCAGTGTATTTGAAATGGTATAGATTAGGTGAACAATAGATAACTCGGTTTCAATTAGTTCTTAATCGATTGTCGTAACCGCAGTTCGATAACGGTATCATCATCAGTAAGTACCCCGGCTTGTTGAAGAGTGGTTTTGGTGTTATCCACCACTGTTTGCCAATCAATGGCCAATCCGGGGTTAAATTCAACAGTTTTAATCCATTCCCGAGCATCTTCAGCAGTATAATCCAAGTTTTCAGCGATCCAATCAATAGCTTCATCATGGTGTTGATTGAAATAGTCAATACCTTTATTTAACCCTTGAGTAAAGTCGGCGACGGCGTCGGCCTTAGTTTCCAATGCCTTATTGGAAGCAGTAATTACCCATGATGGCCAAGGAGTATAAATATCCCCGATCCGTTTGATTTCACCACTATCATAATACTTTTTTTGGGTAAAATGTTCCCACATGAAAAAATCGGCTTCTCCCAGATTGACACCATCCCGAAGCGTTTTAAAGTTATTCAATACTTTAAAAGTAAAGTCCTTATTAAATTTAAGTTGATTAGCAAGGACAAACAGCATCACATAAGACCCGGACCCGATTCGGGATACCCCAACGGTGGCGCCATCCAATTGAGATTTAGAAGTCAATTTCGAGTTGGTAGCTCCGGTAGAAATGGCCCAACATAATGGAGATTTAACATAGGTACCAATGATAGTATTATTGGTATTACCTTGACCAATATCACTGACAAACCCTTCAGTTAACCCAATGGCAATATCGACCTCATCATCATTAAGTAACTTGATGAGCCGACCAGTACCTTCAATCACAGGAACAAAGTCAATTGGTTTAGAAAAGAATTGATGCTTAAGAGCAAGGAAAACCGGCGACAGAAAGTGTTCGGGAATATAAGCTACTCGTAACATCGAGGTATATTAGTATGAGTGGTGGGATCGAAGTGATGGTAGCGCGCGGGAGTGGAGTCACCAACACTACGAGTTGCAATAACCACCATAACCTAGGTAATATATTAGTTATAAAGGATATAATGGAGATGGATAGCTCCTAATCCACCCTATGATTCATCCATTAATGTTAATCATGGCGTTAATCGCCCCCATTTATGCCTATACCGTTGTTTATACCAAACCCATCGCCTTAACCCCATGTACCATCAATTCAATGGTAAGTTTCAATATGGCTAAATCCCTGTTATGGAAACTCTTTGGAGAACCGACGTTTAAGCTTGAAGTATGGCCATTAGCCACCGAATGGGAAGTTGGTACCCAATCATTGACTCATGGGGTTAATGAAGGGATTAGTCTTCAATGTAATCCAAAACCAGGACAATTGGTACAAATCCAAGGGACATTTCCCTTTGCATTGGCTCCCCAGGTGTCGATTGATGAATTAAAGAGATGGAGACAATTATGGAAGAATCAGATGTTGGCTCCGATGATTGATGATGTTCATTTACCTCATTTAACTTGTGTTACTGATGTAGATGATCTTGAATGTGATAGTGTGTTAGATTATGATCATTTCTTTATGTGACACTCGCTTAGGTAATTGATTATAAAGGGGTTGAAGCAGGTCCGATTACATAATTGATTAAACAGTAAGATTTAGAAACCAACTCTTGTTATTGGTGCGTGGATGATGTTTAAGATTAATGAAATATACAGTACCAGCCGGGAACAATCCGCCGGAAATCATCCCCGGGAATCACCCCGCCCCGGGACTCAAATACGATTAAATGTCCCACCCCTCCCCCCTGTCTCCCCCTTTATCCCTCATCTCAAACTGCCTAACGCATTATATCATGCGCGGAGGAAATGGCCCCGAGTCAAATTAATAAAAACTTTTCATATAAAAGAACCCAATCCCCCTACCTACACCTAATTTTTTTTCCCTCCTAAATGTAGACACTTGCTATCCACGAAATTGCAGTTTAGCAACCCTCACACAAAACCACATCTTTTTTAACAAAACATGCCTGTTGACGTTGTTCTTGGTGCCCAATGGGGTGATGAAGGTAAAGGTAAAGCCGTCGATATCTTATGTTCTCAAATGGACGTTTGTGCCCGGGCTCAAGGGGGCAATAACGCCGGTCATACCATCGTCGTTGGTGATAAGAAGTATGACTTTCATTTATTGCCTTCTGGGTTGGTCAACCCCAATTGTATCAATTTGATTGGTAATGGGGTGGTGGTGCACGTGCCTTCATTCTTTGAAGAATTAAAAGCCCTTGAAGATAAGGGGTTGGATTGTAAGGATCGGTTGTTCTTATCTTCCAGAGCTCATCTCACTTTTGAATTTCATAAGCGCACCGATAAGTTGAAGGAAGCGGAACTTTCTACCAATAAGGTTGCCATTGGTACCACTGGTAAAGGGATTGGTCCCACTTATTCCACCAAGGCCTCTCGGTCGGGGCTTAGAGTCCATCATTTGGTTAATCCTGACCCTGCTGCTTGGGAAGAATTCAAGACGAGATATTACCGTCTTGTTGAACTGAGAAAGAAGAGATATGGTGATTTTGAATATGATGCCGATGCTGAATTGGCTCAATATGCCAAATATCGGGAACAATTACGTCCTTATGTCGTTGATGGGGTTGAATTCATGCACAATGCTTGGAAGTCAAATAAGAAGATTCTTGTTGAAGGGGCCAATGCTCTTTTACTTGATATTGATTATGGTACTTATCCTTATGTCACTTCTTCATCTACCGGCATTGGTGGGGTCCTTACTGGGTTGGCCATTCCTCCTCAAGCCATTAATAATGTTTATGGGGTGGTTAAGGCTTATACCACTAGAGTTGGTGGTGGTCCTTTCCCTACTGAACAATTGAATGAAGTTGGGGAAACTCTTCAAGATATCGGTGCCGAATTCGGGGTTACCACCGGTAGAAAGAGACGGTGTGGGTGGTTGGATCTCGTGGGGATGAAATACTCTTGTTGGATTAATGGTTACACCGCCCTCAATATCACCAAATTGGATGTATTGGATCAATTCAAGGAAATTAAGGTGGCTACTAAGTACCTGATCAATGGTACCGAATTAAAGTCGTTCCCTGAAGACTTGAATGACTTGGCTAAGGTGGATGTGACCTACGAAACTTTTGAAGGGTGGCAACAAGATATCACCAAGATCACCGACTATAATGACTTGCCTCCTCAAGCCAAGAAATACCTTGATTTCATCGAGGAATACTTGCAAACCCCCATCAAGTGGGTGGGTACTGGTCCCGCTAGACACTCGATGTTGACCAAGAATTAGTTATGACCTTTGTATATTAAATGAAATGCCGTAAAGTTTTTTAATTAATCCATTTTCAGCTCTTCAATGATGGCATGGATCCAATGGCCAAATTTGGGGGTATCGATAAACGTAACGTCCACCATCGATCGGTCAATGACGTCATCGTCGATGACATCATCCACCACCAGGTATAACAGAGAAAAGTCTCGAGGATCAACCAATCTCGCCACTTTATAAAGGGTCAAGTTATGAATGGCCTCCTTGACTTCACCATCGGTTTGCTTATCTAATCTCGAAAGCATCAGCCAATCATCTCCTAATCCAAGTACTCGAAGCCATGCTACTTGTTGAGTAGCATTAGCTAATTGTTCATTCTCAATGGTAGCAGCAATCTTGATGGCATCAGCATAGGCTCGAGGTCCTCCAACCACCAGTTGTTTAAGTAATGTCAAGAGATTAACCACCCCACCAACATCATCCAATTGACGATTACTAACCAAGTAATCATAACTGGGAGTAACCAATGATATCACTTCATCAATATCACTAACACCACCATCAATACTCTGACTTGCCTTACCACCAATGGCATTTCTCCAGGTATGTTTCAATGCCCGATATAATCGGGCTTGAGTCGACACTCTAATTAAATCTTGATTGGTTTCAGGGGAGATGCCATCAATCCCATGACTAGCGGCTTGAGTCAATTTAGCAATGGAAAGCTTCAATTGACTTCCACTCAAGCTATCGTGGTCTTTATTATGGATTTGCAGATATGTCAACAGTTTAGCAGCGCCATCAAAGTCCCCCGACTTCAAATAACCAACCCAAGCAATATCGGCAGTTGATTGTTGGTTATCAGCAAAGAATCGCTTCAAATGATCGACAAATGTCGAGGAAACAACTTTATTCGGTTGGTTTTGTTTCAAATAAAACCGGTATACCGATTCAGCAAATGGGTACCCCAATTGATCGATCTTGGCCGCCAATTCGATATCACCGTCACGATTTCTATCCAAAACAGCCACCAAATTATCATAATCATGATATCTTTCACAGATATCGATGGCTTCACCCGGTAAATTATGATTAATCAAAGGATTGATCCATTTATCCTTCTCCTGGTCATACCATTGACGGTATTCATCCAAGTTACCATCATTCTCCGATTCCATATATTCAATCACCGAATTGGCATAGAAATAAAGCAATTCACAATATTTCGTCATCACCTCAATATGAGACACCATGGCATTAGGGTTATCAAAATATTTCACATAGATTGAAGACAATCTAAACATTAATGATGAATCAAATACCCATAATTTTCGAGGTTTAGGAAGTTGAGTTTCATGTTCAGGGATATATACCCCTTGGAATTGAGTGGCCACGGCAATAAACGTCACCGTGGCCATGTTTTCATCATTATTATCGACAATATCGAAGAATTTGGTGATCACCGTCAACATATCATCGATATTATTGGTAAAGAAGGTGGCCACATCAATACCATTGGTACATTGGGCCAAAATCTCCTTTAATTGAGGGTATTTCTCGACACATTTCCATAATTCCAACAGGGTAGTACATTTTTCAATCCCATCATAAATGGTAGAAATGACCGCCGTCACTGTTGACAAGTCAAAGTTATGATGACAATATTTAAGTAATTGACGAAGTAATTTGATCTTGCGAGCGATGGTATCCAGCACGGCAGGAAGGTTATGCATATAGGGAGACGTCAGCAGGATGATTTCGGTAGTGATTTCATCGACAATGTGTTTGATTTGCTCTTGATTCACCAGTACACCTTTTGGAATATCAAACACCAATTCATCTGATTGGGAATAAAACACTCCTTGTTCGATATGAGACTTGATGACGTTGATGGGGTCCACCAGCGGGGTATTTTTAAGCCGTTCAATTCGAATAAGCCCTTCATTTTGGGTAACCACAATCAATGCCAGGTTAGAATCATCACTAGCGGGCTCATCGCCATAACCAATGATCACCACCAGCAGGGAAAACACCACGACATCTTCCCATCTCGGAGGATGATATTTTGATTGGGGGGTAGGGTCGATATCAGTTAAAAACACGGTATTATTGATGGTGATGAACGCAGTATGGATATCGGGTAAGAATAACTTGGGAGTAAATTGTTCAGTGTCGGCCACCACCAGGGCAGCCACCAGGATGCGGTGGGTAGCCATCACCAACAGTCCCGTAGGATCAATTTTCACGGTGAACATCACCAATTGTTTGTTCTTGGTACCCACACGACACAATACCAAGTATAAATCATCTTGAACCCATGCAATATCTAAAAACGTCACCAGCACCGACCCCCCGGGTAAGTACAGTTCAACCTGCAGTTCGATATTGGCAAATAAGCTATGAGAAAACAGTGCCCGTTGATCGACCATACAATAAGATGCCAGGGATAACAAGTGACACACATATACTTGGACTTCACCATTAGCGGTAAGCACCACCAATTGATGGGTAATCCCTTGGTCTAACCGCCCGGGTTTGATCAGGACAATATCAGGGTGAGTAATCACTGGAGCTTGACGGAAAACCTTTTGAAATAACCTCAGACCAAGCCCAGTTTTAACTTCGAGGGGTTGAACTTCAAGACTAGGTTTACCGGTAACATCTCTTAACAGAACAATAAAGCATCGACCTTGAGATGTTGCCACTACCACCCCAGTAGGTTCGATGATTTCAGCAAATGTCACCACCTCCCCAGAAGCCAACGGTAAATCCACCTCCAATAGCTTATTCTCCATGAGTTCCACCGCTTGAGCATGACGTACCAGTTCATAGAATTGGATATGACCACTCAAACTACTAATAATCACGATACCTGGATCCAGGGGCAGATTGGGCAGCGGTTGGGTCACCAATGCCAATGGCGATTGATGTTGAGGGGCCTTGATTTCATATACTCGAGGATGAGCCTCAATCAGAGAATAGGGCCACACTTGAATGGTATCTCCAGTGATTAATACCCCATACCCGGTGACAGCATCGGTATAACCATTTGTGACGAGACTGCCTTGAGCCGGGATCCCATTGAGCTTAGACACGGTGAAATTGGCATTATGAGTGAGCTCGGTAGCGGCACGCTTGATTTGAGATGATGCCGGTGAGTCTATAGCACTAGCATCCCTTTTCCTTGCCCTGAATTCACTGGTCAAGGAGAATGCCATTTGCGATGGTTGAGTGTTGTGAAGCGCGCTAGTGAATATGAGGATGGGTTGTCTCCAGGCACGTGACACGGCACGTGCCATACCACAATACCATCTACCAATTTAAAATATAAACGCAACATGATTAATTAATTTATCAACACCTATAAATCTATTTTCTTTGTCTCTTAGCAGGTCTCTCTTCATCATCACTTTCAATGACATCAACAATCTCCTCTTGTTCACCTCCTTCTTCATCATCAGATAATTGATCATACTTACTCTTAAGACCCTTCATCTTTCTCGTTTGTAAGTTGCCAAGATCCTGCTTGCCAATGTGGATTTTAGCCACCTTGTCACCCATGATATCGGTGGATACATTCTTCTTTTCCTTTGGTTGTAATTGTTTAGGTTGTTTATGAGCTTCCTTTTCCAAATCGGGAGCTGGGGTCACCCTCCGACCGATCTTAAAGTCCAATCTTGGTCCGATTTCACTGAGTTCGACTCTAGGGACTTTTTGTCCCGACCGATACGTCTTTAATTTATAAACCCGAAAGTATACCGGAGGTAATTGACTGACATCGGCATTAGGATCTTCAATTTCCCCTGTCAGAATAGAAATGATATATTGTAACCCAGCCACGTCTTGTAAATCGGTATCTTCACCTCGGTAGAAATCCAAAAACATCGACTTTACTTGTTGATAGATGGGATGAGAGTCAAACGCAGGGCCATTAAAGGTAAACATGGGTTTAAGCCCGAGTTGGAAAGTCGACTTTCTAAAATCTTGTAAAAGCTTTGGTTCACCAATCACTGAAAGTTCCACCATGTCATAAACCTTATGATTAAAGAACCTAGCAAAGGTCAACGTATTGGGACGTTTCTTGTTGGAACTAGAAAACACCATGAGCGACAGGTCATTCTTTTCACTAAAGAATTCCAATTCACTAGCATCTTCAAATGGTCTCACTTCATTCTTCCGACTAAACTTTTTAGCAAGGGGTTTCTTGAGGGCCATGAGGTCACACATTGCATCATGAAGGAATTTGTTTGAGGTTGCCCCTGGAACAAATAATGCCAGTTTAGGGTTTTCCACGAGTTTGGCTTCCTTTTTCGCCAAAATCCGTTTAGAACGGGCGTTCTTTGGTTTGATGGTCCGGATCATTAGTGGTAGAGATGAGGTGAAGTTGGTGCGATGAGATAGTGTGTGGATGTCACGTGAGAGGTGGATGAGGAAAATGGGGTAAAAATGGGGAGAATGGAGAGAAGAAAATGGTTAAAAGAAAATATGACATATTTAAAATTATGAGAGAATATTTATGGGGTTATTTAACCATTGATGGCTTTATTTAATTACATGTTTCCGTATGTATTTTCCCCGGTATTAAACCACCTATTTTTCGACGTCACAATTGGTTCTATAGTGTAGTGGTTATCACTTTCGGTTTTGATCCGAACAACCCCGGTTCGAATCCGGGTAGGACCTACATTCTTTTTTCACACTTTTTTTCATCCACCCCGTTTCAGATCACCGAGGTTGTACTGCTTAAAATCGCCACAACTGCAGTGTCTATGCCTCTATGTAACGTCAACTGTGGTAAATCATGTATTAACGCCATATCCATACCCCCATTAAAAAGCAATCGGCTCAAATATCAACATCAATTCTAATTTGAATTGATTCCAGGTGTTTCCTCCTTCACCCTCGACAAACATTTGTCGGTACAACTTCCTTGCCGAATCCATCAGTACCCCATGATGGTCACCATTGGATCCCGTGGTCACCAAATAATCATACATCGCCATCCAATCGACAAATTTACCCTTATCTTCTAAAGCGAGCAAATCCGATCTTGGAACGACATGCACGTGGTTCAGAGCCGCCACTGCTGCCAGTAATGAAGGTTGAGGTGATGGTGTTGATTTAACCATTAATCCCATATCATCATCACTTGAAATCAGCAGTGATCCTTGACCATTCTTAGGGATCAATTGAGATAGACTTAATAACAGGGTGGTTGACGCCTGTTCACTTGGGATTTTCATATGATTTTCATTTAAATGGCTTAAATTAAGACCAATGGACCCCCCCGGGTGTTTTGTAGAGAATTGTTTTCTCCGTTTAAAGACATCTTCTTCGATCATTTCTGAAAGTGCCAAAATGGTGGCATCAGCCAACACAAGAGAAAGCGTCGTCAGTACCGTTGGTGCGGGTAACCCATGAAGCAGATCTTCATTTAAATGAGGGGGTAAATCGACATATAATAATGAATTAATCATCGGGTGATTAGCGAGCTTTGAATCCCGAGAACACGTCAAAAGGATGATATCGACATTATTGGATAAATGAGGTAATAATTGTAATAATTCCGGGGTATTCCCTGAAGCCGTCACCAAAATGATACAATCAGCGTTATTGATTAACCCTAAATCGCCATGTAATGCTTCCGAACAATGTAACAGTTGTGAAGGCATCAGTAATGAATTCAACGTCGCCACCAACTTATTAGCAATCTTAAACAGCTTACCAATGCCACATAGCACCACCTTACCCTTTCGTTGATAACATCGATATAAGATATCCAACAGGTCGATAAGATTGGTGATGGAGTAACTATCGGTGGCATATTGCTGGGATAAATGGTGCATGGCCTCTTGGTGGTGGTTAAGGCTTCGGACAATCAGGTCCACCCCCTTTTGAAAGAAATTATCATCCATGGCTTGTGGGGGGAAATTTAGGGGCATCTAGGGTTTAGTGTGGGTATTTAAACTTATGCCGCGAATTTTCACGGGTGTTGCTGCAAACGCCGGTTTAGCCATCCGTAGCGAAGATGGGGGCTAGAATGTCGGTGGCGGGAGACGGGGGAGGGGTTAAGGGAATAAAGGGGTTAATCGGAGACCCGATGAATACTAATGTTATTATCCGATTAATGTGAATAACAGATTAACCGAGGTCGGAGGTGGGGGCCACGATGTCAAAATTAATTTGTCATTAAACGGCGTGCGGGTAAGCAAAAATTATCGAAAAAAGAAAAAAGGAAAAAAAAAATTTACTTAGGAACACACCCCTTAGTCGCAGTACCTTAACCTAAATGGCTCTAGACCCGGGAAATATCCCACCGAAACCAACGATGCGAGCCAACCAGTGAAACCCCCGGGCTGTCATCGCGCACCATGCAAAAATTACGTGAATAACGCCACAGAGGATCGATGATGATTAAAAAAAATAATGGAATAAAAAAAAAAATCCTGGTAAAAATTTTGTTGTTTCAAATTATGTATTAGACAACGTGGCCATAGCCTTGTCGGCACCATTGTCATCACAAACAAGTGGTCATCGGTCGGAGTCACCATTTGGGTGGTGATGCCGAATGCCCCAGTTGATTGATACGAGCAGATAACAATTGACAATCTCGGTTGTATACAGGTAGCGCCGTCCACATTAGTAATCGCAAAAATGTGTAGTATATTTCCCCATATTTGGTAACGGTCACGTGAGGGCCACCAGGGATGGTATGACCTTAAGGTGTGGTGGTAGGGCGTGGTCACGTGAAGACTTTCCTCGAGCTACAATCGATAGACACATCCACCAGAGGTGATATTTTGATTAGTAAACACAATCATGTTGATGATCATCTTTTATTGTTTTCGATTCTTCATGTCAATAATGATCACAAACAATCGATTATGATTATGTCAGCAATACGTCATAAGGATTAAACTTCAAACTATCGATGATGGTCACTTAGAAGTGGTAATATTGATGATGTAAGCGAGTTTCGGAGAAAGGCTAGGGGTGTGTATATAATGGTGGTTGTTTCCATCCTGTACACTAGTCCTCAATTGTGACATAGTGGTAGTGCTCATTATGAAGATTCTCATATAGACGATATTAACCCTAAATGGGTCACTACTATAGCTGTATTAAGTTGGTGTGTATCTTTGATATGTTGACTTTGTTCTAGTGTTGTTGTTGTTGTTGTTGTTGTTGTCTTCTCTTTCTTGTCTTTGCCATTTCTCAATAAACCATAAGACCCAGTCAATACCATTAGTCATCAATAAGGACAGTATCAATAACGACAGTACCAATAACGACAATATCAATAATGAACGTCACCATACCCTTGTTCTATTACCTACTATCAAACTAGCACAATCCCTATCCAGTTACTCAATACTGAATGTGGTCTATACCATCATAAGCAGACATGGCGTCAGTAATGAATATTCATATCATCTCCAGTTACGGAGAGGTATCATAACCCCTCTATCTAGGGTTGTTTTGACATTCAAGAAAAGGTTTCTTGCTAAACCACTTGTTTTGGCTACATATCGACATATCAGTGAATGGACCACATTAATGCTACTTTTACCAAAACTCAATCTACAAGGTAGGTTTACCTTATTGTCACGTCCAAGAACCCTCATGATAACATAAAGCCAACTTGTACACGATGCCACCCAAGCAATCAAAGAACGTCTATTAGCCTATGGGCACCAACATATCCATCTTATTGTTATGTCATTGATTCTTTCACCTTGTTCAATATTCCAATGATGATAAAGGTTTAATTGAGGTACCAGGAAGTTACCAGGAAGTCACCAGGAAGTCACCAGCGTATTACTCAAAAGGTATCTCTTACGAAACGACAAAACCCCACCATAGTAGCTTCCAGATGAGCCTCCCAACCAACCGTTTTGACCTTTAAAGGTAGGAGTAGTGTCGTCAATCCAATTAGATAATATTCAGAGCCAACAAACCCTTACCCCAGGTAATACAACCAACCAATCAGTTACCTCAATGCCAGCAATAGTGATGATCTCACCCTTGGAACCAGATGGTAATATTAAAGGGAAGTAAGGTTTCGGCTAACTGAGTCACCTCTGGTGTTTATCAGAAACTGACCTTCAGTTAGGTGTATAGCATCCTTGGAACATCCTTGGAATGGACATCCTTGGAATGGACATCCTTGGAATGGACATCCTTGGAATAAGGATCCTCTCATATAAGGACCAAAGGGATTGTTCGTTAACTAAAAGTAATGGTTCGTTTGTTTTGCATCTTGAAAGATTTTCCAACTAACTCGTCGAGTTCAATCACTAGATGATCCTTTCCCCATTACACCTCGCTCAATATAGCAGTAGATCCACTGTGGATGTTCTCCTTGGTATGGCCTTGGTATTAGCATCAATTCAGAAGCATGGATATCCTTACCATCTCAGCTCAGATGCATAGCTGTCATTGCCAGCCAAGGACAACTACATTCATACCATCGCCATTGTCCATTAACTTCGGTATTCCTTTACTGAAATTGCCTTGGTTCTCCACACTTGGTTGTTAATCATTCCATTCTTTTCTGTCAACTTCTACTTGAATGGTGCCTTAATGTAACTGATGATATCCTAGATGTAACTGATGCTACTCTAGATGTATCCATGCTATCCTACTGTTGATACATTCATTGTGATCAGGAGTAACATTATCGGATGCCTTGGAATTATGGTAAATATGAGAACATCTTCAATTGGTATGTTTAAGAAGAGTATTGCAATAACTAGTACCATCAAGGTAGACCATAGATATGGGCTCATGGTATATCACAATCAAAGGAGAATCATAATCGGAGTATATGCTCTACATGATCCCCTAAACGGTATATGAATTCATTTAATGTTGGTCCAAAGTCATTACTGATTTTATCCTCCTAGTATGAGTTGATCACCAATTGGTTAGAACAACTGTTTGACGTCGATCTATGACTACACCTAGGTTCCTAATGGTATGCTTTAGACAGTGTACCAACTCCCACATCACTGTTACTATCAATCACTAATAGTAATCGCCTGATTTGTTTATCCTTCCCTCGCAACTGCTATTTGATATATTTGTTCTCAAAATTAACTTTTACCAACTTCTCTTCTAGTACCAGCATCATTGGGTAGCCCGTGATGGTAGTGGCTAGTAAGTATATGAGAACCAGATCCTGCTTGTGTCAGCGTCCTCAACCAATTGGGGGTCAACCTCAAGCCACCGCCGGCTGGCATGCCCCAGGTTATCCTGGATTATCAATCGGTTTAACAACAACAACAACAACAACCCAATCAGACTTTAGTTATCAAGATTCATACCCGTTCCACCCCACAACCACAAATCATCGCCAATCTCAACATCCAACCCCTGGGTATGGTCATCTGGCCCCACCTGGTCTGATGCTATCCAACGTATTTTGTGTATTGGTGTTTGTTGTTGTGTTCCATTCTTTTCTTGAGAGACTATCGTCCCAACAATCATTGGATGGAGTTGAACTGTACACGATTAGAACCGACAAGTTGGAGAAGACTAATATGTTGGTGAAGACCATAGTTCAACAGAGATGGGTACTTTTTTATACAACTAAAAGTGATTATTGGCGGTTGCTACAATTGTAGGCCAGGTATCAGATTCACTGGTGATATACCCACCAGGTGAAATAGACCAAGGAACATTCATCTAAGTAGATCGTGTACCCCATGACCATTTTAGACAGATAGCATCAATTCAAAGGCTTGATAGCTACCATACTCTTTGGTTATAACTGTTCCAGTCCAGGAGGTCAACTCACAATTACCAAGTGGTGGTTTAATCGGTGTTAAACCGCAAACTTGTCCGGTTTGATGAAAAACTGGTTCAATGGACTAAAGAGACGGAGAACGACGCCGGGGCCCAGTAAATGGGATACTCCATATCTATACCATCAAATGAAGTTTGGGCATCATAGACCACCACCTCTAACAGTATGATATCAACGGGATTCGTTCGAGAAATATCATCTAAATAGCTCGTTCTGTTGGTTAGGAATAATGGTCAAATCCGTTAATGTCCAAAATCAGATTATAATTGAGGTGGTCATAGATACATTGATGAGGTAATCCCCCACAAATCTTAGTTATTGTCAGTTTGGTATCCATTCTTGTCATACTCAGTTTGGTATCCATTCTAGTCATACTCAGCTTGGTATCTAATCATACTCTACTTGGTGTCATCTCCTCATCAGTTGAAGCTTAGCCTTGGAAATCAACAACCAATCTAAGTTAATCTGTGTGTAGCCTATGTTGGAGGAAGTATCCATCTTTCCCTGCTCTAATTACCATAGCCCCTTTGCTTTCCTTCTTATCTCTTATCCATCTCTCTCACCTCTCATTGATGTCAAACTCCGCGCATCTCATTCACCACCATGACATCGACGTCATCGCCTTCTTTCCTCCACAAACTCCAATTCAAAGTTGCTGATGCTCTGGATGAATATAAATCTCGTCGGAAACTTCAAATGGCGAAATTTTTCACCTCGGCTGCCGTTGCCATCTTTGCCCTGAGATTTGCTTATAAGCAAACCATCACCAGACAATATATCCCCCGGTTTTTCCAAGGGAATCATGCTCCTCCCCTTAGTTATAACTTTACCACTGATGCTGCTGTCGCCGTTGGTACTGGTACCCTTTTATGTGGTCTGGTACTGGCAATGTTGATGTTTGGTACTTGTTGGATATTAGACGTACTGACATTTAAAGAATTTGGTTGGAGAATGAAACATAGTATGGGAGGTTACAATAATGAAAAGAATCTCGCTCAACAACCAATGGATGAAGAAAGTGCTTATATCCAAGATTCGCTTAATGATCTCTTGGAAGGACGATTAGATTTAGATGATTTTGATGATGACAACTGACCCTGTATATATTACACTTATATGAAATATCATGGCTATCAAAGCTAATCTTTATTAATCATTATTTTATGAAGTAAACTTACCGGTGATTTTGGCAAATACGTGTAAGATGATCACCGAGAAGATGAAGCCAACTGCCAAGATGAGAACCACCAATGGGTCGACTCTTAACCCTTGAGCTTCATCAGTAAACAATTTCATCATTGTTGACAGTGATCCACCGGCGCCAGCTCCTCTAGTAGATAAAGGAGTGGAGTTGGCGGCCTTTTCTTTCCGAGCAGCAGTGGACTTTCTCTTTGATTCGGAACGTAACCCACCGGGAGCAGACTAGATGTTAGTATTACTATTGATAAAGGAATATCCTCGTTAATCAACATACCATTATTTAATAGATATAGGTGAATAAAAGTACTGACGCCAGGTTGTTCACTTTGAAAAAAAACCCATGCGACAACGCGAACCTGGTTGTGAGCGTTTGGCCACGTCCCCAACCGTCGGGTTATGAGTGTTTGCCCAAACATCCAACCTTCTATATAACCATTTTCTGGTGTTGGTTATCATTTAAACACGCAAATAATACCATTACCATATTTATAACTATCCATCTACATTTTTTCTTCTTCAACGGCAAATACCGGAACCATCTGAAATTTACTAGAATTTTTGCAAAATTTCGGTGGCAAATCACTTAATTCACTTTTTCAACTTTTTCATCAATTTAACCACGGTTGGCCTCATGTCATTCATTTCTCGTGATTGCTAACGAAATGCGGCGATAAATGGCTGTCTTCGGTTATTATCGGCCTAACCAAATTTCAACCCTTCGCCTATCATACCCATGTTTGTCAAATATAAAACTAAAAAATTAAAAATAATAATAATAATTCATAAAAAAAAAAAAAAAAAATAAATTAATCAATGTCAACCCTGGTTGATGTCACTTCATTTTCCTCACCCGCTGTTTTTTGGTTGTGAGCCCACAACAAAAATCACGTGACTTGTGAATTTGTCTCCTAGCGAGACCACGAAAAATCTTTTATTCCTAACCTCCCATCGACTATGGACCACCATCTTGCTTCGAGTACTCCTAGCCAAATGGAAGTGATGCACCGGCGTCCCTCGCTTTCGCTGTTGTCGTCAGCTTCGGGCTATACTCTGCTGGGGTATGGCGGTGCCAATGGGGTGCCCCTGGGCCCGGGATCGTCGGCGGTGCCGTCGTCGAATTCGGCCACCCCTCAGTTGCAAAGCGCTAGACTCGCTCTGCGGCCACAACCAGCTTGGATGGGTCCAGGCAATACCGGAGTTTGGGTCGAACAACAATTGCAAGGGTCGTCAGCTCCTCCAGTACCGGTGTTAAAGGATGACCCCGAGGTCACCGCCTCTCCTGATGATGATGATGACGATGATGATGATGAATTAATCCCCACCGCCATTGTCATCAAAAACATCCCCTTTGCCATTAAAAAGGAACAGTTATTGGACGTGATGACCAAACTTAACTTGCCGTTGCCCTATGCGTTTAATTACCACTTTGATAACGGGGTGTTTCGGGGGTTGGCGTTTGCAAACTTCACCCTGACTGATGAAACCCTGTTGGTGGTTAACCAATTAAATGGTAGGGAAATTGGCGGCCGGAAGTTACGCGTCGAATACAAGAAGATGTTGCCATTGCAAGAACGCGAAAGAATCGAACGGGAAAAGCGGGAAAAACGGGGGCAATTGGAAGAACAACACCGGTCGACTTCAAATGCCCTGTTGGCGCTGTTATTGTCGGCGGCTTCCACCACCGCCGCCACCAAGAATTTGAGCGTCAATGGCGCTTCGCAACAACTGACAACCGAACGGGTGTACGTGCAATTGCCATTATTGTCGACGACATCGCCTCAACCTCCATTGGAAGTCAATTTGAATGATCCGGAAACCTTGGAATTATTTGCTCAATTGGTGGTGTACCGGGATGACGTTGCCAAACTGGTGTTTGAATTGGCATTTTCCCTGGCAGGGTTGTCGATGCCTCTGCGGAAGACATTGACGGCATTATGTCATTACCTCAACTTGTTGGAATTGTTTGATAATGGCTATATCATCATTAGACGGAAGCCGGGGTTTATCCCTCAACTGTTGGGCAATCAAGCTCCGGCAGCATTACAAGCGGCCGCCGCCCAATCGACGCCTTCTCATTCGTCGCTGATGATGAATTTGAACCAGTTGACCAATTTGGCCGCCCCTCAAGCCACTCCTCAAGCGGTGCCTCCTCACCCTGAATTATTACGATCCCATTCACAACTGACGTTGCCGATGCCTCGAGGCAGTGGCGGGTTACGTAACCAAAATACCACTCCTATCCAACAACAACAACAACAACATTTCCCCCAATATCTGCACCCGGTGGCCACCGGGGGTGGCGGGCAACCAAATCAACCCATGGCCCGGGGAGGCAATGGTAACCACCAATTGTACTCTCAACCGCTTAATGGATCGCGGGCAGCGGCAGCAAGATCATACGTGGATATGAGAGGCACTCCTCCCCTTGGTAATGAACCCACTCAAGGTCAACCCCAGGCATTGTTCACCTCGGGGTTGGCGCCATCTTCTCAACCTGGCACTCCCTTGGGTCATGGAGATATCTCATCTCGGTTCCAACCATTTGGCCATCATGTCAATGGTTCATTAACCAACTTGAACCAACAACCCCAACAATCCCAGGCTCCTGACCCTGGTAACTATGACTTGTTGGGCAACAAGTTTTCGACGTCATTGAATCTTGGCCCCACTTTTGACACCAATCAAGGGATTTGGGGACCAAAGTAATATTATGACCCATGCCCTTATTTATCCCACTTGCTTGCCCAGCACGTCTGACGATGTTCACGATTTCCCACGTTTGTAACGACTTTGGCATAGACACCTATTACTGGTTATAAATCGGAGTATGTAATTTATGATTAGTATGACATAATGACATGAGGAACGCTACTGATCTCTGTGTGGTGAGGTGATGGTGGTATCTCTATTAGGTGGTGGTGATGCTGGTAGGCTCTGTTAGCCTATACTGATTAACTCTTATTAGGCTATGGTGGTTATCTCGTAGTAGGTGGTGGTCTAGGCTATGGTGATGGTCCCCATTAGCCTATACTGACTATCTCCATTAGCCTATACTGATCATCTTTGATTATCTCTTGTTGATTAGCCTATGATAGTCTATGGTAGCCTATGATAGTCTATGATAACCTATGGGGCCTCTATTATCCCCTACTACCCTCTCTTAGCCTCTCTTAGCCTATGATAGTCTATGGTAGCCTACAATAGCCTATATTGGCCTATGTTAACCTATGATAGTCTATGTTAACCTATGATAGTCTATGTTAACCTATGATAGTCTATGTTAACCTATGATAGTCTATAATAGCCTCTATTGGTCTCTACTGGCTTAAAATAGTCTATGATAGCCTGATAGCCTCTATTAGTCACAAATAGCCACTATGAGCCTCTATTAGCCTCTCTTAGCCTATGAGAGCCTACAATTTCCTACAGTAGACTATAATAGCCTATGATAGTCTACAATAGCCTCTGTTGGCCAATTATAGTCTATGGTAACCTATGAGTGCCTACTAGCCTCTATTACACTCTCTTAGCCTATATTGGCCTACAATAGCCTACAATAGTCTATGATAGTCTATGATAGTCTATGATAGTCTATGATAGTCTATGATAACCTATGATGCCCTATGGTAGCCATATTTACCTCTATTAGCCTCTATTAGCCAATATTTGCCTATGATAGCCTACAATAGTCTACAATAGCCTATGATAGTCTATATTGGCATATAATAGTCTATGAAAGCCTCTGTTAGCCTCTATTAGCCCCAAATAGCCCCTATTAGCCTCTATTAGCCTCTATTAGCCTCTCTTAGTCTACAATAGCCTATAATAGCCTATATTGGCCTATGGCAGTCTATGGTAACCTTTGAATGCGTACTAGCCTCTATCACCCTCTCTTAGTCTATGATAGCCCATGATCGCCTATATTGTCCTATGATAGCCCATGATCGCCTATATTTGCCTATTAGCCTTTATTAGTGTTGATATCTCTATATACAGGACTGAAGTATAAAGTAACATTAATATGAGATATAGGAGATATGAATAAACAACTATAAGATAGAGCATACTTTAGTGTTGTCTAGCCAACGAGTCCAAGTACTTACGTAAGCGAGAGCCACCACAGGGAACAACAATTAGCCTTAGCCTCTTAGCCTCTATAAGGCTACTAGTCTCTATGGGCCTATTAGCCTATGATAGCCTACTAGCCTCTACTAGCCTATCATCCTCTCTTATATCTCTTTTCCTATATCTATTCAGGAATCCGAAGAGTCAACTTCCCAGTGGTCTTTCTCCCTTCAAGATCTTCAGCAGCTTGACGATAATCCTTAAGATCATACACCTTGGTGATAGAAAACTTAATCTTCCCCGATTCAATCAAATCCACCAATTCAGTAGTATGACGATCCCAATCTTCCTTTTCAATGATATAGTTAGACAAAGTAGGTCTTAATAATCTAAGGTTTCTTTGAGTTAATCTGAGAATGGAGAAAGGAGGAGGTACCCCCAGGGCATTACCATATTGAACAAATGTCCCATTAATCTTGGTCACTGCCAACAGGATTTCAAAAGTATCCTTACCAACGGAATCATACAGGACATCAACCCCCTTATTATTAGTAAGTTCCAATACTCTAGCTTGGACATCTTCAGTGGTACCATTAATCAATTCATCAGCACCAAGAGATTTGGCAATTTGAAGCTTTTCTGGAGTCAGAGCAATGGCAATGACTTTAGCTCCCTTAAGATGAGCCAATTGTACAACAAATTGACCCACCCCACCAGCAGCAGCCCAAACAAGTACTGTTTGACCGGGTTCAACCTTAAATGATTCATTAACAAGAGTAATTGCCGTTAACCCTTGAAGTAATACCGAACCATAATATTGCCATTCATCATCAGTAAGCTTAGGCTTTAATTTAAGTACTTGAACCTTGGATTCTTCAAACTTGGCATATTGAGAGAATACTGACCCTTGGACATAAGCAACGTTATCACCAACCTTATACCGGGTGACATCTTTACCCACACCAACAACAACCCCCAGGGCTTCTCTACCAAGAACCAAAGGTAATTCAGCAGGATAATAACCTCTACGGTAATAACCTTCAATATAATTGATACCAGCATACTTATTCTTCACGAGAACTTCATGATCACCAATGGTAGGGGTAGGGATATCCACGTATTCAATTGGCGAGAGATCTTCACCTAATTTGGTGATTTGAATAGCTTTCTGAGTCACTGAAGTCATAGGAGGGGAGAGGGGGTAATTGGTGAACTCAATTGGTGGTTGATTGGGGTGTTTATATATGGTATCCCTTAAGGTATCGATTTGTAAGCATTGTGTGGCTCATGGGGGGTAATATGCAGGTTGTGGAGATCGTAATGATAATTGTGGGGATTACATAATTATATCAGAGGGAGGGAGCGAGATAGCCATTAATTGTAGCCCATGGTTTCTAACCATTGAATCTACCCATGATACCCTAAATGATTGGGGATCTGGTTGACATAAAAAATATCGATACTATCAAGCTATAAATAGCATCAATGATAACAACACGTATAACTTTGATGAAATGACAAATTCAATGTGAATATCTAATCATTTTAATGTTTGCAATTTCACTTATGGGATGGCCAATATCACGTGATGGGCCATCCCAAGGTAAGCATAAATTAGTGTGGCGACGACGACGACGACGATGTTTTTGTTTACGTGTTGATTACCAGTATTTCTCCCTAGTTTATTTTCTTGTTTATTTCCTTGTTTGTTTTCATAGTTTGTAGCCTTTGCTATCTCTCTATCGCCTGTCGCTCTCCCTCATCAACTCATCTCAATATCTCACCTCATCGCATCATGGCTAGGGACCAGCGAAAGCGGAAACAACCAGAAGTAGACACTCCTGAACAAGAAGAGTTCAAGGTGGATCAAGTACTTGATAATAACAGTGATGAAGAATCTGATTCCTCAAGTGATGGTGATTTTGAAGATGCTCAACCCGAGATTGATGATAGTGATTCTGAAGCAGAATTAAATGCCCTCTTAGATGATGAAGCTTCTGATGATGATCTGGTGGATGATGATGACTTTAGTGATCCTGAAACTATTACTGATGGATTATCTGGGATCAAACTTGTACCAGAAGATGAGATTCATACCACATTTTCCGATGGGAAACCAAGAGTGATTAAACCGGAAATTGACCCCATTTATGAATCAGATGATTCCGATGCTGAAGCATTTAATACCATTGGTAATATCCCCATTTCTGCTTATGAAGAAATGCCTCATATTGGTTATGATATCAATGGGAAACGGATCATGAGACCAGCAAAGGGTTCAGCTTTAGATCAACTCTTGGAACAAATCGATCTTCCTGAAGGATGGACGGGTCTTTTAGATCAAAATACTGGGGAATCGCTTAAGCTTAACCTGGAAGAATTGGAACTTATTCGTAAGATTCAAGCTCAAGAATCTACTGATGAAAATATCGATCCTTATCAACCATTAATTGAATGGTTTACTGGAGGAGAACCCGAAGTAATGCCTCTTACTGCCGTTCCTGAACCAAAGAGACGGTTTGTGCCATCAAAGCATGAAGCTAAACGGGTAATGAAGATCGTCCGGGCCATCAGAGAAGGGAAAATCCTCACTCCTGATCAAGTTAAACAACGTAAGGAACTTGAAAACCAAGAAAGACTCAATTTCGACCTTTGGAATGATGATTCTGACCTTGCTAATAATCATATCATGAATTTAAAGGCACCAAAGATGGCCCCTCCTACTCATGAAGAATCATATAACCCTCCAGAAGAATACTTATTTACTGAAGAAGAACGGAAGAAATGGGAAGAAACTGATCCTCAAGATCGGGAGCGGAATTTCATGCCCCAAAAATTCGGGGCTCTTCGGAAAGTACCAGGTTATCAAGAAGGGGTTCGGGAAAACTTTGAAAGATGTTTGGATTTGTATTTGGCTCCTAGAGTTCGTCGGAATAAGCTTAATATCGATCCTGATCTGCTTATTCCCGATTTACCTCTGCCTAAGGATTTAAGACCATTCCCTATTAAATGTTCTACCATTTATGAAGGTCATCAAGGTCGGATTAGATCAGTATCAATTGATCCTCTGGGGCTGTGGCTTGCTACTGGTGGTGATGATGGTACCGTAAGAGTATGGGAAGTACTTACTGGTCGTCAAGTGTATAAAGGTCAATTTGTTAATGAAGATGACCTTGGAGAAGATCGAGTTGAATGTATTGAATGGAATCCTGATGCTAACAATAATGGTATCCTTGCCGTGGCTTGTGCTGAACTGGTATACCTCGTGGTACCTCCAATCTTTGGTTTTGACATTGAAAACACCGGTAAATCAAAGATCGAAAGTGGGTGGGGGTATGATAAGTTTGGTAATGTCAAAAAGGGTAATTTGGATGTTGAAGGGGGTGATGATGATGTTAATGAAGATAGTGAAGCTCCAAAGAAGGAAGTGGCTAAATGGCAAACTCCTTCTAAGCAACAAGCATCATTAGGAGTTGCTGCTATCATTACCACCAAACATTCGATAAAGAAAGTATCATGGCATCGTAAGGGGGACTATTTCGTCACCGTGGCTCCTCAAGGGGCCAATTCATCGGTACTTGTTCATCAAGTACTGAAACATATGTCTCAACTGCCTTTCCGCAAACTGAAGGGGATCATCATGGATGCCCGGTTCCATCCATTTAAACCTCAATTATTTGTGGCTCTGCAAAGAACCGTTCGAATCTATGATTTGGCTCAACAAGTATTGGTGAAGAAGTTGATGCCTGGGGCCAGATTATTATCATCGATTGATATCCATCCTCGTGGTGATCATATGGTGGCTCTGTCGTACGACAAGCGGGTTTTGTGGCACGACTTGGACCTTGCTGCTACTCCTTATAAGACATTAAGATACCATGATAAGGCGGTAAGAACTGCCAAGTATCATAAGGGCAAATTACCATTATTTGCTACTGCTGCTGATGATGGTAGTGTTCATGTATTCCATGCCACTGTATATGATGATTTAATGACTAATCCGTTGTTGGTGCCACTTAAGAAGTTAACTGGTCATAAGATTGTATCTTCAGTAGGGGTATTGGATTTATGCTGGCATCCCAAGGAAGCTTGGTTATTTTCTGCTGGTGCTGATGGTACTGCTCGGTTATGGACCACATAGATAGATAGAATAATAATAATAGAATTATTCCCAGATCTTTTTTATAGTGTCATAGCACTTTTCCCTTGGGGTACCCTTTTCCATCAATTTCATGGTTATCTCCTCCATTTGTTGATCATATTCATCAGGTTTATCCACTAACCATGTATCTAATGGTAAATCCAGTTCAGTAATCGCCTGGACTTGATTAACCCAATCGAGGGATCGTTGTCCATTAATCCAATTACTAACGGAAAAGTATACCTTTGGATACTTTATCCATAATTGAGCTTGATCATTCAGACCACTCCATGAATGAAGAATCAATGGGATTTCCACTAAACTCGATTCAACCATCCCTTGCTTTTGTTCTCGTAATCGTTGACGATTACTCTTTGGTTTTGTCCTGGTTAATGATGTCGTCACTTCAAATAATTTCCCATGAGCTTTAACACAATGAATCAGTACTGGTACTCGATATTTTTGTGCTAATTGAATCATTTGTTGATAAATGGCCACCTGATGATCCATTGTCACCGAACACTTGGAATTACCTCCATCATTAGTATACCCTAATACTCCCATAGGTACTTTAAACACTTTATCCAATCCAATTTCACCAATACCAAACTTAGAACCTCCCAATTGACTTATTACTTGTTCATATTCCTTGATTTGATCCAGTAATCGTCGAGGACAAGGAAGAGCTTCAATAACTTCAATTGAAGGCGGAGGAGTAAGTACTTGATGATAATGATCATATTTGGATATATCTTCATCTTCAAGAGTATATAAATGGGAATACCATGGATGAATACCGAAAAAGGGAATGACGTTGTCCTGGCCGAGTAGATACTGGTTAATCAAATGGAAATCATTCCAATACGTCGACATGATATAAAACACATGATGAAGATACCTCGATTCAAGACATCTCCGTAGTTCCTGTGTAGATGACTCGGTGGCAGTGATGGATAAGTGACAATGACAATCGATGGTACTGGTAGCCATAGATCAGATCATATATGCCTCACGGTGCGAAAGGTGAAAAAAGCCGGGGAGGAGGGGGGGGAGCAGCCACCGCGAGTTGGGACCTCCCCCGGGCACCATAACCATGGACTAACATTAAACTATTGAAAGATTACTCAAACATTCACATGGCAAATTAACCTTTGGTGATAAATGACACAATCGATAGGATAAGGTTGGTGAGTGGAAAACTAGGTGTTTATCTTTAGTTTAAACCCGCCATCTAATCCATCCATTTAGATAATAATCGATAAAACTAAGGGAACCATGGGAGCCCTGACCCTAAACACATCACCAATGATATTAACCATTGATTTCCAATTTATTACATCAAACTCCGAACGTTGTTTACTAACAAAAATGTTGTTATTTTGCCCCCAACTCCTCAGTGGGTCGTCACCCCATGTCGCACTGTTTTCAAAAGATCACCACAACCATTATCTCACTTACACCGTGCCCCGTTTGTACTCGAGCCTCGACCATCGTTACCTTTGACTTCCCCATACTGTATTGATACTTTCTGTATTGGTGGCCCCACATTATCCTCGTTGTAATCTATCTCCTTTGCCCCAATGACCGCCATCAGGCTCCCGGTGCTGGTACCTTATCCCATCACCATCACCCAATTGACAAAGAGTCCTGGGGCAAGTGTAAATGTCCATGAAACCATTTTAAAATATAAATATTGGGATACTGAGCGAGAATTGGCTGATCCCAAGGCTCAATCCCTGGCCAACCCTGAAGCGCCGTTGGAATTGCAGGAACGCACCGTTCAAAGAATTGGCCTGTTGGAACTGCCAGTAGAAGGTACTTTGATCAATTATGATGTTAAAGTGGGCCAAGTGATGGATTCTCCTTGTACTGCTGTCGAAGTTAAAGAAGCTTGTGCTCATACCGTTCAATATGGTGGCCTTTGTGCATTATGTGGTAAACTGGTAGATACCAAAGATTACCTGGGTTATGACTATCAAGAGAGAGCCAATATCTCGATGTCTCATGATAATACTGGGTTAAAAATTTCCCTTGAAGAAGCAGAAAAGATTGAACATTCTACCCTGAACCGATTGACGGAAAATAAGCGATTAATCCTTGTGGTTGATTTGGATCAAACGGTGATTCAAGCTACCGTTGACCCTACCGTGGGTGAATGGCAAAATGACCCACAAAACCCTAATTATCGGGCAGTGAAAGACGTGGAGAAATTCTGTCTTGAAGAAACCATCGTCGCCCCAGGATGGACAGGACCTCGTCTCCCCCCACAAAAATGCTGGTATTATGTCAAGGTTCGTCCTGGGTTAAAGCAATTTTTGGAAAAAGTCAACCAAAAATATGAGATGCACATTTACACCATGGCCACTCGTAATTATGCATTGGCGATCGCCAACATCATCGACCCCGAGGGCAAGTATTTTGCTGACCGGATTTTACTGAGAGATGAACTGGGATCGCTAACTCATAAAAACCTTAAACGGTTATTCCCCGTCGATCAATCGATGGTGGTGATCATCGATGATCGGGGTGACGTTTGGCAATGGGAAGCCAATTTAATCAAGGTTGTTCCTTATGACTTCTTTGTTGGTATTGGTGATATCAATCTGAGTTTTTTACCAAAAAAGTCGGGTCAATTAACTGGCCCTACAAGAAGGAGAAATAAAAAGGTATTGGCCCAATTAGAAGAAGCCGAAGAAAAGGAAGAAGAAGCGGCGGCGGCGGCAGCAGCAGCAGCAGCAGCCGCTGCTTCCCAAGAAGATCAACCCCCAGTACCGCCAATGACCCCAGCTGAAGAATATGAAAGTGACCTGGAGGCATTTGTCGCTAACCTTACCAAACAACAAACGGAACGACCATTGGCAAAACTACAGGAAAACTTGGAAAAGTTAAATGACCAACCAAGTTCGGATATTGAAGAAGATGAATTATTATTTGATGATGATAATGAATTGGTGCTGTTACAAAAAGTGTTGGTGAATATCCATAGTGAGTATTACCTGCATTTTGATAAGTGGAATAATCACCAAGAATCCCGACCTGATTTGACGGGGATCATTCCCAAGATGAAGCAAGGGGTTCTTGATGGGATTGTAATATTATTTACCGGGATCATTCCGACGATGATTCCCGTGGACCTGGCGGATATCGTGATTTGGGCTCGACAATTTGGGGTGAAAGTAGTGGATGAAGTATACCCTGATGTTACTCATGTGGTATGTCGGGATCATACTCAAGGGCCTGGACCTACATTTAAGGCCCGGGTGGCCAAGAGGATCCTCCCTCAAGCCAAATTGGTCAACCCTGACTGGTTATTTGCTTGTCTTTCTCAATGGAAACGAGTGGATGAAACCCCTTACCTTTTACCATTAGATAACGATGAAGATTGGAAAGTGAATGAAGCCGACGTTATTAAATATAAAAAGCTGATAACGGTGGATATCGATTTCCATGATTTGGAAGGCATGGACCAAGAAGTGGATGAATTCTTACAAGGGAGTTCCGATGATGATGCCGATGATGAAGGTGAAGATGTGATTAATAGAAATGGCAAACGGGGGCGAGACAATGATGATGATGATGGTGGTGATCAACCAAATGGTAAACGATACGCTCCAGACAGTACCACCCCACCAGCTAATGATGATGAACTTGATGATCTTGAAGCAGAGTTACTAGAAGGATTAAATGAGATCGAAGACTAAGTCATTGTTGCTTATACATAATATTTATATATCCCCAGGGGTTTATATGCACCAGTACACGATTAATCAGGTACCCATCTATCAAGCGAGATATGATGAAACGGACCCTTGTTCGTGTTAATAAAAATTTATTTATAAAACCGCAGTTTTCTTTTTTTTTTTTTCTTGTTTTATTCTTAGGGTAGACTTGGCAACCCTGGTCATCCCTCGTGTTCGTAATGATATCATAAGCCAACAATCGTTACCATGTCCCCTGATTTTGGTTGACATTACAATTTCCTTATTTAGCCTGCCCCCTCGATTCATCACTGGTTAATCATCCCTATTAGGCATTACCACCAGCAGTAAATTTAAAGCCACTAAAAATTATGCATGAGCGCATGATTTTTTTATTACTCCTGCAGACAATCTTAGCCAGCCTTATGCCATGAGATTAAATTATATAAATGGTTTATCGACCAACGATTTAATTTTACCTATCCATTTTTAATTAATATTTTTATTTTTGATTTGGAAACTACCAGTTTCGGATTATCCAAGTTTCTCCCATCCTTCAGTCATTAACCATCATTATTATTAACCATGATCTTCAGGATCGTTCGGGTTATCATCATCATCTTTTCATTGGCAACATTCCTCCTTTCGGTGTTTGCCCTTGTTGGTTCCTATAAAGCCGAGAATTGGTTGACTCAGACTTATCTTATTGATATTCATCTTAATCAACTTAATTTGCATCAAGTGTTTAGTGTGGTACAAAAGAGGGATCGAGTTCCTCAGCTGTTAGAGGCCTCTGCTCATTGGGTTGGTGGTACTCATTCTATTCCTGATTATTCTGGGTTTGTTCAAGATACTAATCGCGCCACTACTCCTACCATTAATGATGGTGTTGCTGATGTCAGTAGCGTTCAAGGGGCTGGAGTGGCTAAACAAGTGGCTGAAGATAAAGATCAAGTGACTCTTGGGACTTCAGTGGCTCTGTCAGCGGCTCTGGCGGTAGCTCTGGCAGTTAATCAAGGTGGTCAAGGAAGTAATGGTTTTTATACCACGGTTTCAGCGGTAATGAATGATATTGTTAATCATTTTGATTATCGAGCCCTTGGGTTGGCTGATGTATATCTGGTATCCTTCTTTGGTTATTGTCGGGGTTATCAAACCAATAATAACTCCACCAATCAAAATGGTCAACAAGTGAAAGAATTTGATAATAGTAATGTCAATTTTACTTGGTGTCTGCCCCCTAAAACTGGGTATAAATTTGACCCTCTTGAAGTGATTAAACTGGAAATTACTAACATGATTAATGGTGATGTTCAAGGGGCCATCCCGGGGTCAGTTCCTCAATTATCCACTCAAGCAAAATCAGAATTGAAAGTATTGGTACAAAACATTGATTATTCGACGTTTAATTTGCCTAATAACCTCAATTCTTATGTCAACACCCTTCATAACCTAACGGTGGCTTCATTGGCTATGATCTTTGTTGTGGCAGTATTTGGGTTCATTTCTATCGTTGTCCAAATCCTAGCCATTTGTATTCTGCCTGATGATTGTTGTGCATCCTTCCTTAACTTCTTGGGTCAAGTGTTTGTGTTTTTATTCTCAATCATCACCGCTGGGTTGGTTACTGGTACTTATCTTTATGTTCGGAACCAAATCAATGATGCTACTGGTGATTTTGGGATTCGTCTGTTCCTTTCCATCAATTTCTATGCGTTTGTATGGTCAGCAGTGGTAGCAGCATTGTTTGTTGTTATCTTCCTGGCATTAGGATCTTGTTGTGGGATGTTTGGTACTCATAGACGGATGTATACTAGAGTATTGCCCATGGGGGCAGTTGCCATGAACAAGGTGGTTTAAATTGTCATCATCATTTCATTTCTTTTATAGATAAACTTTTGGGTTAGGAATATATATATTTAGGGTAACCCTCAGTAGACCAGCTACCAAGGCTATACCCACGCCCATGGCTTACCCTACCCCAATTTATCAAGTTCCCCCGTGGCAATGGTTTCAACAATGGCTTGGATAACTTCAGGATTGGTTGAAAATACTCCAACAAATTCCGGAATCAATTTCACCTCTTGATATACCTTTCTTGAGATTCTCTTATTGACATCGATATAATGGTTAACCAGGGCGATCTTTGATTTACCATTTGATTTGTATAATGGACGAAGCCATTGACGGATAAATGTCTGGATCAATTTCTTTTGATCATAAGTTAAATCAATGATGGTATCATTATCACTATCAGGAGGACTTGAAGCTGGGGAGATCACTAAAGGAGGGGCATCATTATTCATTGAAGATGAACCCATTTGAGGACTAGGACTCATTGTCAGTACTGGAGATGGAGCAAATGCCACTGGAGATGATGGTGATGCCCCAGTAGTCAGTGATGGGGTGATATATCGACGAGGACCCAGTTTGACTTGATTTAAAAGTGAAGAAATCCTCAGTTCTTGATCAGATTTGATATCATTATCACTTCTCAGGTCTTGAGGCAAGATTTTCGATGATTTCTTTCGTTTTCGTCGAGGTTTATCTTCAATTAATGGTTCATTGGTTGATTGAAGTGAACCCCCCGTCCGGAGTAATTCAAACCCTTCCCATGATCTCTTTTCTTCAGCACTAAGGTTATTTTGTGCTCGTAATTCTCGTCGTTGAATCATCCCCCCATTAATTCGTCGAGGATGACGAGTTCTATATTCATCTTCATCATAATCATCGGGACTCAGATACCCTTCACTCACCACCACCATGCCTCGATGATTACGTTTAAACCCATCATGATCATCAAATAATAATTGATTACCTCTCATCGTCGATTCACTCCGAATAACTTCCCTCCCTGGCTTCGGTTGTTCAACATCACATACCGGACAAAACCAAGTAGACAGCATCACTTGAGCAAGACCTAAACAATTGAAATGGAAAAACAGCCCACAATATAAACAATTAACTTGATGACCAACTCGTTGATGACGATAATCACTCAGAGAACATATCACACACACATTTGATGTCGAAACCCAATCATCAATGGTAGGCACGTCCCGATTAGCTTGTATAATGAATTGTTGAGGAATATCTTCGACTCCAGGGTTTACTGCCAATTTGTCTTGAACTTTAATCTCATAAATTTGATCATTATCTTCACAAGTGATATGATTAAATCGGTGGCGGCATAATGGACAAGTATTGGCATTGGTAGACCATTGTTGGATACATTTAAAATGATATCGTTTAGGACAACACTTAATAACCCCCTTAGCCCCAGTTAATGGTTGTAAACAGATCTCACACTCTTCCATTTAATGGGTTGGTTGGTAACCACGTCCTGGTAGTAGGTATCGGTGTATGTGCCCTCGGTGCGCTTGGTCACGTGGTTGATTGGATCCCATCACAAACCACCTATCTAATATGAGTCGACATCAATTTGATTTAATCCAATGTTTAAACCTCCCCCTGGCTAATCCCGGACTTGTATGCAGTAACTGTGATGGACGATGTCCTGGATGTGATTCATTTGTTAAACCCCTGGCTCCAGTTCTCGTGTGTGGTAATTGTTGTCAAGGTCATATCAGTCATAAATGTATCGTTTGTGGTAACTATTTAGGGGAGAATAATGAACAAGGGGTGGAGAGTTATTATTGTTTTGAATGTGTTCAAACTGAACGACATCGAGAAGGGTGTCCACGAGTGATTAATGTTGGTAATTTAAAGGCAGATATTCGATCACGGAATCAGCAATCAAAGGGGCGAAAAAGGATAGAAAAATAGAGATAAGGTAACTAAGGGTATATTCGTTTATATAGGTTAATAAATATTGGTGTACCTCTCTCTGTGGGGTGGTCTCATTGCCAGGCCAGCTGGTCAAGAGCTTCGACAATGCCATAAACTCCATCTCTCCATCGTCCTTGTAAATAACTTGAAACTCGTTGATATTCCATCGTTCGTCTTTTACGTACCAGTTCCACTTGATGTAATTGTTTTCGTTTCTCACCAATGGCGGCATCCACCTCTTCTTCAACCCCATCTAATCGACGTAAATATTCCCCTTGACAATGACGAATATCTTCGATGTTTTTTTGGTATAATTCTGTTTGTTGTTGATGCTTTAAACAATGACTAACATTGGTATAATCGGGGACTTCAAACCCCTCAGGATTGATACCCCCCAACGTGAATTCTTCTTCATCGATATCTTCTTCCATCTCATCAAATCGTTGCATTTGTTGACCTAATAGCAGTGATGTTAATGGTGGGGCAAATTGGTCTGCTTGAGGATGAATTGGTTGCTGACGAAATGGGAAACCTGGGGTTCGAGTTAATTCCATTTGAATGAGTCGTTCCACTTCTTCTCGTTCTTCAGGGGTGATCATTTCATCAAGAGCAGGAAGATGGTCTACCCCTTCATATTGGATACTAACCATTTAGCTATGATTAGGGTGAGTGGGATCGATGGTGTGGCGGTGAGGGTACTATATAAATTTTGTGTGCGAACTCGATAGCTTTTTAACCGATGGTGGTGATCGGCATGTTGTCTATGCACGAGAGATATAGCTGAGGGGAGGGGACATAGGGGACTTGTTGACAGAAACAATTAATAGGTTAGTTGGGTGATGGTGTTTATAAATTTCTTTTTTGGCTTCCCCGGTATTTCTGTTTTTCCGAAAGCCCCACCTATTGAGGCGGCAGCATTCAAAGACGTTACAAAAGTATATACTTACAATGTGATAGAGTAGTGGTATGGATATACTCGAAATCTTCACTGTTTATCCATCCTTGGGTACCCGCAGATAGCCGAAGCTAACCGAAACTAGCCATAATCATCCTAGTTACTCTCATCCAATAGTCTAGACAATGTCGCAAACACCCTCACCCTACACAATAAGCTTTGACGTAAAGAGGGGTGGAGGCTGAGTGCAGCACCGATGTTACGTCATCTAATAAACGGTGATTATATTAATATATTTACTTGTCCAACACATCAGCATCGTATCTTTGCTTGAACCAAGCAATGGTGTCTTCCTTGTTGGTCTTGTGCTTGTTACCAATGGTAGCTCTGCATCTCTTTCTCTTAGCGATTCTACCACCGGCTCTACCCATGACAACGTAGAAGTCCATCCCGTAAATACCGATACCAGGGTCGTACTTGATCCCCAAATCAATATGTTCTTGGATACCAAAACCAAAGTTACCGGTTTCAGAGAAGTTTCTGTTTCTCAATTGGTATTCCTTAACCTTCAACCCTCTTTCCAAGATTTCTTCGGCCTTAGGACCTCTGACGGTAACGTGGACGGCGATCTTTTCGTTTCTTCTGATACCAAAGGTTCTAACGGTGTATCTAGCCTTGGAGTGCACGGGGGTTTGACCAGACAATTGTTCCAAAACCTTAGAGGCTCTGGTCAATCTATCACCGGATTCACCGACACAGATGTTCAACACCAACTTTTCAATGCGCAAATCACGCATGGGGTTTTGGGCCTTAGCAGACTAAATCGTTAGTTTTCCATTTGCTTTATTGGTGGTGACGGTTGGCGTCATGTTTTTACTTACCATGATGACTTGTATGTTAGGTACTAAGAATTCCCGTATAAATTTTTTTTCACTATGCGAAATCGTCGATGGTCGCGGTCACGTGTGTTAGGTAAGTAACCCTAGGGGAGACAAGCAATGAACAATCAATGAATGGGGAGGAGTAGTGTAGTTCGATGGTTATGATTATTGTTTGACATCTAGTTAGTGTTGTTAGTGTTGTGTTGTCGTGATGTATTGTTAGTTTGGTGCTGGTGTGATCTCTTGTTAGTGATATCTCGTGATGCTGTGATGTTATCGTCGCTTATGTAAGCAAACTCAAATGCCCTGTGACAGTACTCGGACTCCATACCTCCTATATCACCCAACTATTGGTAGCGACTCTCATCGATATTAACATAAACTTCTAACTTACTCAATTTTTTAACAAAATCTCACCATTTTTATATTTTGTTAAAATTGTAAATATTTCAACTATTCTCATTTTACCACAATCACTTCCATCTCAACGTTACCTACATCTAAACGTTACCTGCATCTAAACGTTACCTACATCTAAACGTACTCTTCCCTTTCAGTATCTATTATCATATCTCATTGCTTACCTTCAACGTTATTAAACGAAGCCTCTTTATTCTTGATATCCCAAAAGATATCACCAACATTATGATTACCATGATAAACCCACCCATTTTCGGTGACATGATATAAATTGATCGACCCCCCAGAATAAGCATCACGATGAGTGGCAGCAAGAATCGACCGCTTACCAAGGTATAATGCTTCTTCCACCGTCAAATCCCACTTATATTCCGAATCCAACACCCCATAAGCAAACGTTTGCCCCGAACCAACACAGAATAAATCTCCCTTTAATCTAGTACCATCAGAATCAACATAATAAATGGTAGGACCTTCCTTGACATTATAACCACAAACCATCGTCCCCATACTAAGACCCATCCCCTTATAATTATACACCAAATTGGCCAAAATCTTCAGGGCCGCCGCCACGGAAATCCTCTCCTTCGATTTAAGTTCATGTAATCGACATTGGGAACCCAACCATGTTTCCCAATATTGACAATCAGCTGCCCCCCCAGCCATGGTCCCTAATAAAAATGGGTTGATTCGAATCACTTTATTCACCGTTTGTGACGCCACCCAGTTACCAGCAGTAGCCCGAGAATCAACAGCAACAATGATCCCCCCTTGGAATCTAAATGCTAACGTGGTAGTACCATGGGCAATCTTAATCTTACAATCAGGATTGGTGGCGTCATCAGTATGGGCCCGTAAAAACTCGGTAGGATGAGCAATCGGCGGCACCGCAATCACTGGGGCCAATTGATTACCAGGACTATCACAGAATTGATGTCTAGCCGCCTCGAGTTCCCCTCTAACCGTGTTGTTGGCCGCGTGGGTGTATTGGTTGGCGATAGAGTTCATTGGTGGCAACACTCAAGTTGGTGCGGATAAAACATGGTGCGGCAACGGTGGTGCCCCAGGGCCATGCGACGGTTACCATCGTCACCACCGCCACATTTATGGATGCAATTTATTTTAATGAAGATTAATCATAACTCTATTCATTACCATCGACACTATATACACGTCCCCTAAGCAAATGCCTCCTTGGGTCTACCAATGATGGTAACCTTACGATTAACTTCATCAAACACCTTTTGTACAATAACCCCCTTGGGAGGCTTTTCTGGGTTAACCCCTTCAATCACTGAACCTTCAACATTATAAGGAAGAACGTCAGGTAAATATTTCAACGTCAATTGATGTTGTTGGTCGGCGGTGAACACCCCGGGAGAAGCAATCAATTCCCCAATGGTTTTACGGTCTTCCTTAGTCAATAACTTGTTAATAAACCCATCAAGTTGATTGGTAACTTCTTGTTGCTTAGCTACTCTCGCTTCTTCAGTCAAATGAGGACATAATCTCAATTGACCATCGACATCGACCTTAGCATCCAATTCATTAGCCAATGCCTTATAAGCTTGAACCTTGTCATCATAACCTTCAATAGATTGCTTGTTTAAGGCAAGGTTATAAAGGTAATCAAAAGTGGTTTGAATCTTGGCTTCTTCAACACTATTACCCACCTTGACCAAAGCGACAATCAGAGCAAATCTTTGTTGAACCATGGGGATTTGTTCATCAGTTATTGATAACCCCAAGTGTTCCTTTTCCATATCTTGTTTAATATTGGTGAGGATGGCTTCAGTTTCCAATTCCCGTTGATGCTTTAATTGTTCCAAATAAGGTTGAGCATCATATTCCTTTTTAGACATATGTGATTGTTCTTGAGCGGCTTCTTGAGGATCTTCAAGTAATTGGTAGCCAAACCGTCTCACTCTTGGTTCAAAATGAGGCGTAGGAAGTTGCAATTCCTTTTTAAGGGCGACCCCGACGTACTTTCTAAGAGGATGGAAGGGATCATAATAGAATCTAACGAAACCAGGTTCGGTAGCATAAATGGTGTGATCAGAACCAATGTTGGTATTTTCCCCTGGGTGAATCTTCGTCCCTCTTTGTCTCATGAGAATTTGTCCCGGTTTGACAAAATGACCTTCATAGGCCTTGGGACCCAATCTACGACCAGCAGAATCATTCTTATTGGTCTTGGAACCGGAAACACGCTTGGTGGCCGTCCGGATGGCGGTGATCTGTTGGGCGACACTACCACTGGTTCTTGCAAACATGATGAGTGAAATTTTTTAGTGCGGCTGCCAAAGTATATGAGACAAACCAATGGCAGCACGCTGTCAATGACGATGGAACAAACGACGACATGCTACTAGATATAAACGAATAATTTAATAATAATACAATCAAAGTAATACATTAATCAATATCATTATTTTCATCGACACGACATCGTCTGTCCTCGTGACCCAGACCATGTGACCCAGATCACATGATAACCGCCTGTCGCCCCCCCCCACCCCATTGCTTTTCAATCGACTGATCCGTGTTTCGAGCCTTACATAAGCATACCGATCCAACCAAAATAATCATCACCTGATTTTTCACTCATACGATAAATCAAAACCAATGATTTATCAACTAGTAACAGGGTTAATTTCATAACCATTAACAATAGTGATAACCGTTATGCAACCGTGTCGTTTGGCCGTCGTACCCGTCGTACAAACCCCGTACATTAAGCATACATTATGACACCACGAGAAAAAAGTTTGTAGCCTCGTTCCCGCATGCTTGTAAACGACCACATCGTTCGATGCAAAAGGGTATATAAACCCAATCAATCCATGCATTGATTATCATCATCATGAATTCAACAATTACCATGGCTTCTGGCTATTGGCAAACGTATTCATCAACGAGATTAACCACCGATTTAAACGTTGTTGAATCGCTTTGGCTGGCATGGTATCAATGGTTAGATAATGATATCTTGGCCACTGGTCTCCTATTCTTCATTGTCCATGAACTGATGTACTTTGGTCGGTGTTTACCTTGGTACATTATTGACCATATTCAATACTTTCGCAAGTGGAAGATCCAACCCGATAAGATGCCCTCCGATAAAGAACAATGGGAGTGCCTTAAGCTGGTACTTAAATCTCATTTCTTGGTTGAAGCCCTTCCTATTTGGTTATTCCACCCGTTGTGCCAACACTTGAAGATTTCCGTTTCGGTGCCCTTTCCCGATTGGATGACGGTGTCATGGCAAGTGGCGATGTTCTTTGTATTAGAAGACATGTGGCACTATTGGGCCCATCGGTTATTCCATTTTGGTTGGTTTTATAAGAACATTCACAAGCAACATCATCGTTATGCCGCCCCCTTTGGATTGGCAGCGGAATATGCTCATCCTGTCGAAGTGATGCTGCTTGGGTTTGGTACCGTTGGTTTCCCGATTATTTACGCTTGGTTGGCCAAAGCTTACCCTGATTGGAACTTGCCCGATTTACACTTGTTCACGGTGACGATTTGGGTATCGTTGAGATTATTGCAAGCCGTTGATGCTCATTCTGGTTATGAATTCCCTTGGTCATTACACCACTTTTTACCCTTTTGGGCTGGCGCCGATCACCATGACTTACACCATCATTATTTCATTGGCAATTATGCCCTGTCTTTCAGATGGTTTGACTATTTTTTGGATACCGAATCTGGGGTTCCTAACAAGGCCCGTAGAGAACAAAAGCAACGGGTAAAGGCTGAAAAGAAAGTTAAAGTTAATTAGGTATAGGTTTGGTTAGAAAGGTAAATGGAGTTTATCATTGAGAAACTCGTAGCACTTTAATATAGTAATTGATCCATTTGATTTATCCCACTGGTGTTATTTCACAATCAGAATCTCCCCACCTTGCTCACTTTGTTTCTTCATCGCACATTTTTCATCATTATCCAAGATGACAACCGTTGAAAAGATCAAGGCCATCGAAGATGAGATGGCCAAGACCCAAAAGAATAAGGCCACCTCCTTCCATTTGGGTCAGTTAAAGGCAAAGTTAGCCAAACTTCGGAGAGAATTATTAACCGACTCCAGTGGGGGAGGCGGTGGTGGTGGTGTCGGGTTCGATGTCGCCAGAACCGGGGTAGCCACCATTGGTTTCGTGGGTTTCCCATCAGTTGGTAAATCAACTTTACTTTCCAAATTAACTGGTACTCATTCTGAAGCTGCTGCTTACGAATTCACCACTTTAACCACCGTTCCTGGGGTCATCAAATATAAGGGGGCTAAAATCCAAATGTTAGATTTACCCGGGATTATCGAAGGGGCTAAAGATGGTAAGGGGAGAGGGAGACAAGTAATTGCCGTTGCCAGATCGGTGAACTTAATTTTCATCGTCTTGGACGTCAACAAACCCATGCATCATAAACAAATCATCGAAAAGGAATTAGAAGGGATGGGGATCAGACTTAACAAAGAACCTCCTAATATTGTCATCACCAAAAAGGACAAGGGGGGTGTCAACATCACAACCACTCAACCATTAACTCATTTGGATAATGATGAAATCCGAGCTGTCATGAGTGAATATAAGATCAACTCGGCCAATATTGCCTTTAGATGTGATGCCACCGTCGATGACTTGATTGATGCCATCGAAGCCAAAAACAGAAAGTATATCCCGGCGGTATATGTGTTGAACAAGATTGACTCGTTCCTGATTGAAGAATTGGATTTAATGTATAAGATTCCCGATGCCATCCCCATTTCCAGTGGTAATGGATGGAATTTGGATGATTTGTTGGAAATGATGTGGCTGAAACTTAATTTGGTTAGAGTTTATACCAAACCCAAGGGGAAATTGCCCGATTTCAATGAACCAGTTGTGTTGAGAAATGATAGATGTACCGTTGAAGATTTTTGTAATTCCATCCACAAGTCGTTGGTTGAAGATTTCCGGAATGCATTGGTGTATGGGACTCTGGTGAAGCATCAACCTCAAATTGTTGGGTTACAACATCAATTGGAAGATGAAGATGTAATCACCATTTTGAAGAAGTATTAGATAGTAATTAATGATATATTGACCGTAATAGGGGCAAGGTTTCTGATCATGGGGGGATGTAGAGCAGGGGGGGGGATAGCGAAGGATCATGGGGTTTATATATTGATTTTAGACGAGCAGACGATATGGTTGATTGAATGCAAAACTTTTTTTTCCTTTATTTATTTGTTTGTTGCAATAATCGATTACCGATTTTGATTACCTAATCTTCGCTGCATTGATGTTTCGTTGCGCACACTTGAATTGAAATCAACGTAGTTCAACCACCCGAGTTATGGTAAGTCAACTATGGACAGTCACTATGGATAATCACGATACTAACGAATAGTCCCAATCATTAAAACCATATTTAACTGCGGTGAGGGCGTCACTCACCGCCTCGATTTGTCTCGAAGACTTTTCATCGCAATTGGTCGAACGGCATAACCGACCCGAAATTGAAGTTGACAACTCCCACAACCCAGAATTAATCCTTAACCCTATGGTGATTTCTCGGAATGAAAATGAACTGATCTTAATCGAACCTTCGGTCAATTCTGTCCGGGTACTGATTAGAATCAAACAAGTTGATGAAATTGAACAATTATTAGTGCATAAATTCACTCGGTTTTTGACGCAACGGGCGGAATCATTCTTTATCCTTCGTCGGGTACCAATTAAAGGCTATGACATCTCTTTCCTTATCACCAACTTCCATACAGAAAAGATGTTAAAGGATAAATTGGTCGATTTCATCATTGAATTCATGGAAGACGTCGATAAGGAAATCAGTGAAATGAAGTTGTTTTTGAATGCTAGAGCAAGAGTAATCGCTGAAAGTTATCTTGTACCTTTTGATTAGGGATATACGTTAGAGGTTTAGGGAAAAAATAAAATAAAATTGGTATTATCATCCTTCACGTGAAAAATCATGTGACCACCCCAGGGAAAACTGATATTATACATCCTTCATCATGAGTTTAAGAAATTCATCGATGATAAATGTGGCTGCCAACAGAGTGATTTCACTATTAGTATCATATGGGGGGGATACTTCGACAATATCGGCACCAACCACGTTTAATCCTTTTAATCCCCGTAAGATCAGCAATAATTCTCTGGTGGTAAACCCTCCTGCTTCCATGGTACCGGTACCAGGAGCATAAGCAGGGTCCAATACATCAATATCCACCGAGATATATACTGGAGTATCACCCATAGCCTCTTTCAATGTCAGGATAATCCCTTTGACCCCAATTTCATCGATATCGGTGGCTTCAATGGTGATGAATCCACATTCTTTATCATGATTCTTATCAAACACTTCATCGAGCATAGGCGCCCGGATACCAACATGATAATTATCTTGAGGGTAAATATATCCCTTTTCATGAGCATAGTGTAAAAAGGTACCATGGTTTAATTTCATATAATCAGTAATCCCCCCACCAAGCACGGCGGGATCCCAGGTATCGATATGAGAATCAAAATGGATGACATGAACAGGACCATGATGTTCATAAACCAGTTTAATTGCCATAAGACTGATGGTGTGATCTCCTCCCATGGTGATAATCTTGGGAGTATCAAATACTTTCCCCGTTTGATTATGAGTAGCCCGCTGGGCCCGATAAAGTTGATTCAAGGCGACCCGATTATCAAATGGCAGCATGGGGACATCACCACAATCAACTATCAGATAATTATGAGTGGTGGGATCATAAGGAACTTCAGGCTTCTTCGTTGACAGTTGAGGGTTGAGATTATTGCCCCCAAATCGTCTTGCTCCCAGACGAATAGCTTCAGGACCAAACCGAGCCCCAGGACGATAACTAACCGCAGTATCAAATGGTGCCCCCAAAATGGCGATATCAATAGGTTGTTCTAAATTGGCATCGATACAATTATAATGAGGTAAATGAGCATAAGTTAAAATACCACCAAAAAATGTTTGATCGGTACTAATGTCACTGACGTCATCATCATTAGGGAATTTAATTTGCAGGGAATATACCTGTTGATGAACACCATTGCCAAAATAATCAATGGTGGCCGATTGGATATCATCGACGCCCACGAGTTGACCATAGACGATATCCATTAAAGAAGCATCTCTAGCCAATGGAATTTGATTAGCTACAACCGACGTCAATAAAATCAAACAACCCAACCACATTATAATGATTAAATGACATCGTTTGGGGTATTTATCATTGAAGGGCGCATCGAATTACCAAATTTGGGGTTACACTTAAATTTCCCGCGCAAAATAAAACATAGCATTAACTCACGTGACGATTGATATCATTACCTGTCTCGCTTCCCCCCCGTTTTCCCCCCCTTCCCCACCAACCATGGATCAAATAACACAGGCAATCTTCAGGGATCAACCTCGAGAATTGGATACCCCTCAACTGTTTGAAGCGTTTATTAAAGTCCTCGCCACCGCTATGATTGTGTGTGGGGTTCAACTCTGTTGTTTCTCTATCTTACGACCTCTATTACCTCAACTCTATCAACCAAGGGCAGGATACCAGTTTAAGAGTCAATGGATCCAATGGATACGTCCAGGATTTGATTTAGAAGATGATCAAGTTCTTACAACCATGGGGTTAGATGGTTATTTTGTCATTAGGTATCTTCAAGTGCTACTTGGATGGTTCTTATTGCTGGGGAGTCTTTGTTCGATTATTTTGATTCCAATTACCGTTAGTTGTGATACCACCACTGCCTATTTACAAAGACTTCATTTAGGTAACATTCCTAATCATTTCGGCCCTCGTATCCATGGTCATTGTGTCATGGTGATGGTAACCACCATATTGTTTATGGTGATGATTGTGAAGGAGTTATCTCATTATCAAACAATAAAAATGGCCTTCTTGGAGTCAAACCATGTTGTCATCGATTCAATTGTTCTTTTTTCAAACGTTCCAACCTCATGGCTCGACCCCGACATCTTGATCAAGAAATTTAACTTTCTTGATACCATCGACCTGATTTACTTTGTTGATGATACAAAGATGATGACCCATTGGAAGAAGATTCATGATAATGGACTCTTTCATTTGGAAAAGGGATTAATTGATTATACCAGGAATTACCTCCGAAATCACTGTAAACTGGGGCCATGGTATTGGCGACGGGTTGATCCTCGGGGGCATGTTCATAAATATGATATTACCTGTGAACCAAAGTTTTGGCCACCAATTGAAATCGGGGGGGTTTTAACTTTACCCGGATGGGTAAGGTTATTAAAGTTTCAATCAAGAGTAAATCCTCAACAGTGGGGGATATCAAGGATGAATTGGGCTTGTTGGAGATATAAACAACTCCCAAGAACTCATGTTGATAAAATTTTTATCAAGTTTTCTTTAACCAATGCCGCTCATATCGCCTATCAATGTAATGTGTCCCCATTACAAGCGGAAGCAATTAATGTTCAGCCAAATAACGTTGTTTGGAATTGCATGAGATATTCAACTTTTCGTCGTCAATTTCAACTGGCCGTTGCTCATGCGGTGATGATCATGGTCACCATTATCTATATTTTCCCGGTGACATTAATCGGAGTGGTATTCTCATTCCCATTTCTAACTCATGTTCTCCCAGTGACTCGATGGCTAATCCATTTCATTCCTTTAACAATTGAAGAGTCGATTTCGGAGTTGATTCCAGCGGTGTTCTTATCTCTATTATCCAATTCTATCCATGAAGGGTTCTACTTGTTGGCAAATTTCAAAGGGGAGTTGGTATACTCCAATATCGAGTTAACCCTTCATCATTGGTTCTTTTGGTTTCTCTGGATCCATCAATTTCTAATCGTAACCTTACTGACTCTGGTAGTTTCCTTACTTCGTCATGTTATCGATGATCCAATGGCAATTCCCAAATTATTAGCATTAAATCTACCAAAAGCCCTGGTGTTCTATTTTCATTTCTTTGTTGCTCAATCGTGGGGAATTCTTGGTGGTTCCTTCTTTCATTTTATCCCTCTCTTCCATCATCTTTATCTTCGGATCTTCCATCGAAGAACCCCAAGACAATGGTGGCAGGCTCAAGCATTACCTCAACCACATTGGGGGTCGGTAATGTCATCATTTACCGTTTTGGGATGTATTTCCCTTTCTTATATGGTGATATCTCCCCTTCTCTCGTTATTGTTTGTCATGGTACTATGGTTTGCCATCATTGCTTATCGCTATAAACTCAAGTTTATTATTAACCCAGTAAATAATAGCGAGACTTATGGGGAAATGTACCCCAAATCATTGTTTCAACTCTTCTTGGGTGTCTATTGCTTACAACTTAGTTTTATGGGGATTTGTTTCCTTCATCCGTCGAAGAAATTACAAATTGATGGTTGGGTGATTATGGCGACGTTATTTTCAACAATGATATATCATGGGCTAATTTATGGTAAATACCATCGCCATCTGGTTTCAATTCTTTCCTCAGAGATGGCCAAATCCGATGATAATCAACGTGGAGGGTTTATTGATCCCGACTCCGTCATCCCCCCACCAAAAATTTGGCTCCCCCAAGACGAATTGGGGATAGCACAATACCAATTGAAACATATCCAACGTCAAGTTAATGGTAACGGGGGAAGTACCCAAAACGCCCATTTAAGGATGAATATTCCAACCATGCCTACCGTCATCACCGGTCCACCACCCTCATGATGCCATTTACTAGTAAGTCTCTAATCATTCATCTATTCATTTCTATCATCCTAAGCACTAACAATATTGCTAGCATCAGTATCCTTAATTTTGGCCAACTTGACTTGATTGGTCTCATAGTCAAGTTGAGTATACACATACCTCAATACGTTACTCCCCAAAAGGGTATATCCCAACTTGGAAGCATCCCCAGCTCCTAATAAGCATGAGTTGCCCGAAGGCCAGGTAAACGTAGAAAAGGGAACATCGATGGTAAGGGAATCATCAATGGTGATTTGAAACAGCTTGTCACTGGGTTGGTTACAATCAATCTTATAATAGCCGTTACCTAAATCTTGTCCATTAAACAAGGGAACCAACTTTTCAAGATATTGTTTGGGAAAATACGACACTTCCGCCCCCAGATCGGTGACAAACTTGGTATTGGCATCATTATTGATCACCTGTCCATTAATCGTCATCTTTTGTACTGGAACCTGCCAGTATTGACCAGGAGAATCAAATGATTGCCAATCAGAATCGACTTTTGCTTGATCAAACCCACCAAAAATGAGTTGACCCGATGATTTCGAATCGAGGTAATAAATGGAAGCAACCGACTTATCAATCAACCCTTGGTCCTTTAAACTATAGGGTAAAGTATCATTGTCGCCCAGTTTAGCCAACCCCATCACCCCACCTTTATTATTACTCGCCTTGGAGGTATCATCGACAACTCCAAACTTTAATCCTTTAACGATCTTGTTACCAATTTCAACATCATCCTTGGCATAATACCCCTTGACGGAAAATGTGGCATAATCGGTTTGATAATCTTCATTTTGCTTTTGTAATGATTTTGATGATTGGGCCCAATCATCGGTGTTAGGAAGCCAGAATTGAGATGACCCCGCATCAACCACTGGACTTAGTTCCTTCCCACTCGAACCAACCTTCACCAGGGTGACAAATTTGGTATTGGAGATCTTGATATCGGTGGTAACCACCTTTGGTTGGGGTTCACTACTCTTGACTTGGGAGCTAAGGATTTTAGCAATGAACAGTTGCCAATCTGGTTGGGCTATTGGCACTGGTACCGGGGCTGCTGCCACCAATGTAAGGTATTGAACCAATACTAGGAGTAAATGGATCATGGTATGGTGATAATCGGTAACCACTCGGGGAATCGAAGGTTTTTTATTCCCCTGAGTCGATTAGGTAATTTTGCACCCACTGCATAATTACTTGCATATTTATTCCTTGCATGAAACTAAGGGACCCGTCGGTTGCTAATAATATCTTTTTCGAGGTGACGATGACTACTTGCTAACATTTTAGGGTTAACCGATTTCAAGGGGTAACCAATAGTTGCTGCCATGGGGCGCTACCCTCCCGTTTGATCATCATTAACTTAGTGACTATTCATTTTCGCCTTGAAAAATATCCCCTGACAAATAGACACGCATTGCACCGTGCCTACAAAGTGATATTTTCCATTAGATGGCTAGATCGATCTAAACACGTGAATTTGCGGACAAAGCAATTTATGGCGTCCCGACAACTCCGGATTGGGAAAAAGTAATCCCAAGGTGTTTAGTACCACCATCATCTTATTGTCAATATCATTGGTTATCATCGTGTCCCTATACGATATCTGAAACAGTGGTTGCTCATTACAATCGCCTTGATAATATGCAACTACTCACCCGATGGTAGTGACCCAGGGGTGCAATGTCCCCGTAGTGGTGGACGATTTGTATATCGATAGGTTACGGTAGGGTGACGAAATTAGTTTCAAGACACGCTTTTGTTAAGCTTTTTTTAGCACCTCCTAGAGATGTATGTGTCCCCTAGGAGTCACTTCCTAATCAGGTAAATTGAGATAATGCAAGGTCAACCCAGGCGATGACAGGCGATGAGTTAACTCGTGGGCTTTATAAGCCAGTAAAGGCAGCATTAAGCGTCGTTTGCACGAAATGGTGCATCATCGAGTATGTTTCAAGTGTAACCAGCTGGTGAACAACCCAGTCAACGTCGACCTACACCAATGAACATGATGACACTTGAGGAAAAGAACATATAAAGAACTAAGTGGTTGATGATGGCGGATCATCACTGGTAAAGATGGCAAGCAATCCCAAGGGTTCCCAAACGCAAAAGGTTGAAGAAGTAACTAAATCAAGTACCAAGAGTACCAGTACCTTTGGCCAAAGGGGAGAAGCAAGTTTATTGGATAAGATTATGAATCTGCCGGGTAAGGAAACGGAATTTGTTGACCGGACTACTGGGCGGACAGCCAGGGCTGAAGAAATTGCCATCGAAGAAGATGTCGGTCAAGTGGAACCAACGATTAAAGATGTCGAAGAGGATATTAATATTAAGGGAGGTAAAGCCGTTCATCTTGGTAAGCAGCCAAAGGCGATGAATTTTGAGGGTACCAAGCAAGAGGTGACGGCCAATCCTGAGGCTAAAGTTGACGTAAGAGAAGATACCAAAGCCAAGCAACCAGAACGGGTTGACACGAAGGCCAAGCAACCTGAACGGGAAGATACCAAAGCCAAGCAGCAACCTGAACGGGTTGACATGAAGGCCAAGCAACCTGACCGGGAAGATACCAAAGCCAAGCAACCAGAACAGGTTGATACGACAGCCAAGCAACTTGTACTGGAAGACACCAAAGCCAAGCAGCAACCTGAACGGGCTGATGCCAAGGCCAAACCAACGGAACAGGAAGATGCCAAAGCTAAACCAACTGAAGTTGAAGAAAAGAGCCAACCCATTAAGCCCAAGGTTGGTGAAGTGAAGCCATCAATTAAAAAGGGATTACCTGAAGATATGAAGGTGAAGAAGACCTTTGAAGGGGTGAAGAAGAATGTGGAAAAGACGGTGGTGCCAGTTAAAGAAGCCAAGAAGGTTGATGAACCAAAGGTTGGTAGTGACACCATCAAGAGAATCACCGAGAAGATTCCTCCTGGGGTTAGAAGTGTTGGATTACAATCTGAAGTGACAAAGCCAATGGTAGCTATTACCACTAGGGAAGTGGCCCCTGCAAGGGAAGATGTACAATCTAAACCAGAGTCTTTAGCTGGTAAATCTGAAGGTACTACCAAGGGTCAAACTGTGAAGAAGACTGAACCAGTGAAGACGAAGCAACCGGAGTCGGTACATCACAAGCCCACTGTAGAACATGTTAAAGTTGAGCCGGTGGAAGTTAAGCCGGTGGAAGTTAAGCCAGTGGAAGTTAAAAAGCCAGTAGTGGTTAAGCCGGAAGTTAAACCAGTGGAAGTCAAACCAACTGCTTCTAAACCAGCTGCTGTTAAACCAGCTGCTTCTGAACCATCTGCCGTTAATCCAGCTGCTTCTAAACCAGCTGCTTCTAAACCAGCTGCTGTTAAACCAGTGGAGGTAAAACCAGCTGCTTCTAAACCAGTGGAGGTCAAACCAGTGGAGGTAAAACCAGCTGCTTCTAAACCAGTGGAGGTCAAACCAGAACAAGTTAAACCCAAACATATGGAAGCTAAAGTTGCTGAAACTACTCACCCCAAGCCAAGTTCATATGGTGCCAGACCGAGTGAAACTATTCACTCCAAACCGAGTGAAGATGTTAGCTACAAGGAAGCCACTACTTCCAAGTGTTCTAATGTAGACAAGAGTTTGAAGAAGGAATCACCGCCAAAGGCTAAATATCGGGAAGAGACATTTATGGAGAAGATGTTTGGCTCTAAGACCAGACGAGATGATGACGATGAAGAGGAGTAGGTTTTATAAGCATTTTATAGTGAATGAAGGAAATGTTTTGATTAATGCTATAAATTCATGATATTGTACAAGGTTTTGACCCGGTTGAATCTCGCCATGTTATCGGTTTGTCGATTTTGCAATAACCGTAACGTTTTCAATTCCAGTTCCAATAATAACTCTTCTTCTTTACCCTTTACATCTTCCCGTTCACATTTTGCCAATAAGATTTTATGTTCTTCTTTGAATGATTCGACATTTTCCAAAATGGTGACCATATCAAATGCTAATGAACCTTTTAGGAAATCGAGGGCATGACCATAATTATGACGGAACAAGAAATGGGTTCTCGCTGCGGACCGATCGGCCAGTTTAGGTACTTCTTGAATCTCAACCATATTCATTTGATTAAGCTTATTAAGTTCATTACGAACGGATTTTTCCCGGAGAAGTACGGCATTGGCGATTGATTTTTCATCACCGATGCGTTGTTGTTTAAGGCATCGAAGTACTCGGAATGCATGGTCACCAAAGGTAGCCTTTACAATGGTTTCAAAGTATTGATCTTTAAGTAGTTTTGAAAGGGCATTAAATGGTACAAGATAATTGCCAGGGGAAGTTTCAATGAGAAACTGTACCAGGGTTCCTCGAGCAAGGAGATCTAAATGTTGTTGAACGATATCGGAAATGGATAATTCTTCAGTTGTCCCCCCATTTTCGGGTTCATCATCGAGGTCATTAACATGACCAGGGACATGTTCCCCATTTTCTAATTTGACTCGTTTTGCCAGTGCTTGAGCGGCGGCTTCTTCAGCGGCTCGTTTGGCTCTGGTTGTGATTGAATTGGTTAAATCGACATAATGAGGTAACATTCTCACCACATCATGAACGGCAAATACGATCTTTCGATCTTCAACCAATTTGTTTTCAATCAGGTTGGCAAACAGTCGTTCTTCTTCAGGGTCATTAATAAGCCCGGGGATTTCCAAAAATGGATGACAGGCCCCCGGATTAGTGGAGGTGGCTTCGATATGGCGAAGACCAACTTCAAGAACTTTGGCGGATAATACCCCAATTCTCAGTTGGGCAAGGTTCACGATGGCTTGGGTGCGTAAATGCTTTAAAAACCTCGACCAACTCACTTTAACCACCAAATCAGACTTTAATCTCTTGACCCCATCTTGAGTATTGTATAAATCTTTTGGAAGCACCCCTGTTTCTTGATATTCATTAAATTTAACCTTTGCCTTTTCTTTGGCTTCATTCACCCGCTTAACTTCAGAAATTGACAGCGATCTCGGAGTCTTTGCCAATGTTTCATTAAAGATTTCATTCCATATTTCCCCCACGGGGCGGTGGTCTCGAGGTTGTAACCGTACCAACCATTTTTCGGTGAATAATCGAAAAAATAACGTTTCATCTTGGATATTTTCCGATGTACAATAATCACAAATCTTAACTGATCCATTGGCAAGGATATTTTGCATAATTTCTGCGGCGGCTTCCCCCATTTCTTGCTTAATATGATAGATGATATCACCAGCATGGGCTAATACATTAAGACCTTCAGGATTAAGTTGATACACCACTTCTTTCTTTTCCTTCCAATAATATAAACAATTAAGTTGACATAACAGCACAAGCGCCATTTTAGCTTGTTTTGTGCCGAGTTTTGTTTTCTGACCAATTTCCTTAATGGTGAGACGACCATAGGAAGCCAAAGCACTCACCACTTGAGATGCTGGTTCCCCCAAGTGTAGTCTTGTCACGGTTACTTGTAAATCATGAAGGGGGGGTTGGGGTGGATGCCCTGGAGTCGAAGTCATCGCGTGTGGTGATGGTGATGATCCAGTGCGATAGTGAGACTTTGATGACGATGGAGATAAACAATAATGGTCAAGTAACAATAACCAAAATAACTTGGTGGGAATGGAATGATTACCGAATTCTTTTGTTATTCACTGAAACTTATTTTCCCTAGGATTTTTATTTCGAGGTTGTGTGCCCCAACTCTTCATAATTTTCGTCGACTATTCCAACAAGGCTACAATCTACCATATTCACCGATTGGTTTAGATAACTCATTTAAAGATCGTTACCAATCACCAACAGAGGTAATCGGTGGTGAAGACTTTTTGATAATCTATCTATCTCACATTCCGGTATATACCCCCATTTTTGTTTGTGCCGATATCAATTGTCAATATATAACTTTAATATGGCCAAATGACGCCTAATTCACCTGGATGGTAAACAAAGTGCTAACAAATGTTTGCCAAGGAATTAAGGCGATTAGATTCATATATTTATCATCTTATGGGGTTGAGTTTTTTATATATGATACTTTGATGGTTTCGGAGATTCAAAGCGTTTTTCGGATACAGTGTCGCAATTTACCATTTGGCCGGTGGGCCGTGTTTGTAATGTTGATACGACATCCAACAATGATTTACATTAGACAATGCCCCCTGGTATAACACTAATCATGACACTCATATCTCTTCTACCTTCCGCAACAAAAATGACCGGTTGAGATGATTGCCTATTCATAGGTTATATATAATCTCATCATTGCTTATCCTCAGGTTTTCTATCATCAAATGGGGGGTTACCATACTGCAGCGACGAAGATTGATTATTTTTTTGATAGTAACAGACATTGTTTGCCCGTTCCCTACTTGGTTTTTTTATATTTGAAATGTGGAAGGGAATGTCCTTGAAACGTTCGTAAACTTTACACCAGTTATAGTAAAAGAATTACACCACCCCCATTTAAATATGCTATGGTAAACCTTTTACCTTTTACCTTTACGACACTTTTACTTTATTCAACATATGTTGACAAATATAAAAACAGCAAGGGCGCTACAGGGATGCATTAAATAAATGAAAGACATCGTGTTTGAAGTTAAAGACGAGATTGTTCACCATATTACCAATATCACCAATTGTAAACCTTCAAATGACGCGTCAGGTATAATCAAAAAAGATGATTCGAAGCAGAACAAGGGCTGAAATGAATGATGGGGGGTAATTATGGTATATAGTCTATGATAAGTACCATTTTATAATTGGCGTGACTAAGGTACTTGGTTTAGATGGCCGATCATCCTTTATCCACAGCGCCTTAGCCTTACTTCCACCAGTGGCTCGCCTTATTAAGTGGTTATCAAAACAGACACCAGCCAAACCTACTTCTACCTTGGTCTACATGAAGTTATCAAGATAAACAGAAATCATCATATAACTAATAGTTAAAAGGTAATCTTTAAAAATAAACCCACACTCTGATGTTTTGGATAACAATAAATACTAAGAGAATATATGTAAGGCCAAGTTGTCCGACATCAGTGCACACTACATCCTGTGATGTTGTGTGTCTGAGTCGTGATGGTGGCGGTTAACCTTGAAGGTATCGGGCTCGATGTAATCGTCTATATATAAACCAGTAAAGAGTTGATACCATTATACTAATGCTCGCCTTTCTCGATTACCCAGTGTCACTGCTTAGAATTATAGATGAATACAATGATCACCGCCACATGCAGATCACGTTTGGAAT
>JAJMLP010000028.1:0-14339 GCA_030569815.1 Diutina ranongensis (nom. inval.)
GGCGATGATGTCATCACAAACGGCGGCAACCTTCACCGGCAATGTGGCGGGGCATGGGTTACCTTAGGAATAATATTTAGTTTGGTTAATCTATTAATAATGACTATCAACGACGCTCGTATTCTATTTATTTATTTATTATTATTTATTTTAATTTTTTTTTTTTTTTTTTTTTGCTTCGACTACATGTTTCTTTAATTGGCTTTTTCTTGTTTTTTCCCTTGGCCGTCGTATTTGATTTAGGTATCTAAACTTTCATCCAAGAGGTGCCACCCTCTATCCCATGCTGGCCCAACCAAGACTACGGCGAAAGCGCCACAGTAACTCCCGGTTTGGCTGTGACACTTGTAAGAAGCGTAAGGTCAAATGTCTGGAGGATTTACCCCAATGTAAGAACTGTATCCGTCATAAGGTCAAGTGTGATTACCTCCTGAAGCTGGCGCTGGAATTGGCAGGGTTACGCCATAAAGCAATGTTGGAGTCACTGGGGTTGGCGACGGCAATGGCCAATTCGGTGATGTCAGGGGTTCAGATGTATCATCCTCATCATCCTCCTCCTCCAAGACCTCAGTTACCTCCACCGGGTGGCCCCTTACCGTCATCGTCAACAAATTATCCTATTAGTAATGGAGACCTAGATGGGGTCGAAGGGTCAATGGTGGTTCATCATCCATTATTACCTCAGATTTATTATATGAACCCAATGACTTCATTTGGTCTGATGCCATTAGGACCACCATTTCATCCCTTGGTATCAATGCTGGCGCTACCAGTACCTCCTCCATCTACTACTAACCAACCGATATTCCACTCAAGATCATTATCACAATCCCAATCACCTCCTCCAGGCAAATATACTCCAACTGAAGTGAAACAAATCCCTCATACTTATACCGCCACCATCCCTCAAGAAAACTCGTTTTTAATTACCACTCTCCATCATGCTTATGGTGGTAATTTCCGGGCATTTGAAGCCATCATCTCATTACATCGATACGTTGGTCATTCCCAGTAATCCATGGTATTCCTAAATCCTATAATATGCTAATAATCATCGCCGTCAATGATTAAATATTGGAGAAATCAAGCCGCTTGGGTTTAATCTTTTGTTGAGCGGCGGTTAATTTCACCAGTTTGGTTTCTCCGGTCCGGTGGTTGTATAATTCCAAATGAGTGGAATAATCAATGGTATCTTCATTTGAAAAGGGGTTGGTTGATGGTTTACGCAACAGACGACCCCTTTTGATGGTGGTGGCACCAGCATTGGTGTCATCAATAAATGGGTTTTTCAATGTTTGTGATGGTGTCAGCCAATCATCATCACTAGCATCATCATCAGAGGAATCAACCCGTTTAAACAGTTTGCCATGCCATTGATTAACCATCAGTTCACTAATCAATTGACCGCCAGGGGTAAGAGGGTCATCATCTTCTTCAAAATGAAAGTCCGATGATATTCTCAGAATGAACTCATGATGAGCCTCCGGCAGCGTGGGCATCATCGAGCCAAGACCAGGGTGAAGATGTCCAGCATCTTTCCGAGCTCTCCCTGACCCTACTTTCATTGGTGATGGTAATAATACCCCAAAATTGAATCGGTCAGGGGTTGATTGCAGCAGTACCGAACCAAAGATATCTTCAGCAAACCGCCGCTTACGTTTTGGGGTGTATTCAGGAGTGGGCATCCCCACTTTTATCCCTCTCTTATTATGACTAGTCTTTTGAGGGGTGGTGATGGGCATCCCCTTAATCGGCAGTTCGATGGGGGTGGTTTGGATCACCACCCGCTTGGGCCGAGGAGGGGTTTGCGGGATAGGTGACATGGTGGTATCAACAGCAGATGATGAAAAATGGTGGTGGTGCAAATGGCAAAACAAAGTGGTTTTATGGTAAAGATGGCTGGTGCTAAATGGGGGAGAATAGCCAGCGCTGACAATGGTGCGGCGCGTGAAGACGCGTTTGCATAACGACGAAAATGAAAGGATAAAATTGACAACCGAGATGACCTTACCCCTCGAATGTTACCATGGGGGGAGTATCCGCCCCCCCCGGAAATTACTTTAGTTATAAAACATTTTTATAGATTTTTAAACCATTCATGTTATTTATTTGTTTGATGAAAATAAATTCATCATTCACTTCCATGCAGGCACCCCCTGCATGGTGGTCCCCATCAAATCAAGAGATTAAACGTGGAGTTAGAATCCTAATTGGGAAGTAACCCAATGGGTATGATTATATTTGGAAGTTGCTATCATTAGGTATCACCAATTTCCCTGGTTCTCTTGTAATGTTCGAGTTAGTCAATCTCAGTCAATTTGGGTGCTGGCTCATGCAACGCGAAATGCCACAAAAAGTTATGGGGTTGAAATTTAAAAAAATGGCAAATTTTAGTAAAAAAATACAAACAAAAAAAAAGAACATTAAAAACTACCGAAAAGAAGTAGTCAACATCGGGTTATTTTTATTTATATGATTATTTCGGTTATTTGTCACCTCAATGATACATTTTGTCATTTTGCGCTTTTCCTACCCGGTCATAGCCGTCGACATTTTGATAATTGCTCTACAAGAGAAACTAACCGATAATTTAACCCCTAGATTATCAAAGGGATATATATCGGTTATATCCCTTGGTTTAATTCAATCGGGGTCTATCCCCTAACCATAATTTATCCATTTCTGGTTTCACCGCCCATCGCCGTCTGTTTCCATGCTTGCTCTCATACCACCATTCGCAATATCGTCGCGCCAGCCGTTCGCGGTGGGGGTTAGCAATTATCCGACTAAACTAAAGGTTATGACCCATCTACCAATAAACTAAACGAACACACCTCCTATTTAATCATCAACAAATTCTAACCACCCCTTCTTACCTCAGTTTAACCTCTGCCGGACCTCATAGTGCCTCGTCAAAATAGCCGACTCCGCGCGCACTGTTGGTTCAAAAACAAATTCATTCGTTAACCATCGAACTACAGGGACAACCTCGTTACACCCCAGTATATATCGTTTCGACTCATCTACCCGGGCGTCATGCACAAGTTGTTACTGACGTTACTTTGTTGTGTGTCGGAGACCAAACACGATCCTGATAAGGTGGTCTCGCACCACTCACTGTCGGCAGGTACTAAAGGAGGTAACGCCAACAAACGAGAGGTTCCTGCTAAAGTAGGAGCGGCGGCGGCGGCTCAGAATGCCATTCAAAAGGATAACCAACACAAACAAGCGTCGCTCCCATCAAAACTGGTGGCAAAACCCGATGATCAAGATACAACTCTGGCCGATACCATTACTAACCCGGTGACTCATGGTGATAGCGATGGCAAGGCGAATGATAAGCATAAGAATGAAGGCAATTCATCGCAAAATCAATTAGAAAACCATCATCTGCGTAACGTTACTGGTGCCAGTGATGGTACCATGGTTGGAGCGGCAGGTGCGGGTCATGGGTCGTCGTCGACGACAACATCGACGGCAATGCCTGCAGTTACGGCTGCTGGTGCCGCCGCCGCTACTGGTGGTGCTGTTGCTGCTGCCGCTACTACTACTACTACTGCTTCTACTACTACCAGCCATGGTAATCAATCGAAAACAGAGAATTTAACCGAAGAATTCGAAGAACTCGACCCCGACTATGAATCGCTGATTGATGAGGATGAAGACGATGAAATGCTAGATTTAACAAAGCTTCAAACTGGCCAGGCATATAACCCGCAAACGGGAGCCCTTCTTGGTCCTCAACCCCGACCATTAAAAGGGCGCAAATGCCTTATCCTCGATCTAGATGAAACATTAGTCCATCTGAGTTTTAAATACCTCCGTACCGCCGATTTTGTCATCCCGGTGGAGATCGATAATCAGGTACATCACGTGTACGTTATCAAACGACCGGGAGTGGATGAATTTCTTAAAAAAGTCGGGGAATTGTTTGAAGTGGTGGTATTCACCGCCCTGGTACAAAAATATGGCGACCCGCTATTGGATAAATTAGATATTCATCATGCCGTCCATCATCGATTATATCGGGATCTGTGTTACAATTACCAAGGAAACTTTATCAAAAACCTTAGTCAGATCGGTCGCCCGTTACGTGATACCATCATCATTGATAATCTGCCGACTTCATACATTTTCCACCCTCAACACCTGATCCCCATTTCGCTGTGGTTCTCCGATACTCATGACAATGAATTATTGGATCTTTTACCCATCTTGAATGACTTGTCGATGAAAAATGTTGATGACGTGGGGTTGGTGTTGGATATCACTCTTTAGTCGCTGACGCCTTCAAGTACCCCCCACCGGTCTCCGTCACAGTCCTTCCTGTAAGCCGGCTTATGGGGAAACCCCCACCATCATGGGGTTATTGAGTTACTTATAGATACACTAATAATTAATACAAGTATTAATACCGTCTATTTTTTAATCTTCTAAAATAGAATAAACCCCCGCCGCCGCCAGATCAATTTCCATGTCAATAATAATATTAATGCCCCCACCGCTAAGCTAGTCAGGGTGATGCTAAAGTATCGTTCCAACCCTACTCCCAGATCCATCTCTCGTCCATAGTACATTGAATATACGATGGTGCCGATGGCGGGGGCAATCATGAACATCCCCCATGAGGTGCCGAAAAAGTCAACTCCCCAGATTTCACACGCCACCGTGGGGAATAATGTGAATATCAGGCCATAGCCAACCCCATTGAGTGCCAGCACGGGAGAGAAATCCCCCGTGGTGGTCACCACCGCCAATTGGCCCGCCGCTGCCATCAATAATGCAAATACCAATAACCATACCCGACAAATCGGCCATTTACGATGGGCCAGACACAAGTAGTCCGACCCCGACCCACTCACAAGTCGAGCGATGGTACTCGCTGTCGCCATCACCAGTACTTGATCGGGCAAGTCACCACCTCTAAATTTAACCACCGACCCTAAGTTATTTTGAAACAGTTCTAATGGGCCCAAAACCAAGATTAAACACCCCATGATACACCACATCAGCGGGTCCTTTAAAAATGCAATCAACCGTTGTTTATGATGTTTCGGCTCCACCAGTCGTTGAGGAATCAATGGGGTATCTTCCTGAGGGTCATTTGTCGGAGTAAACTGTTCAGGCAGTGGTGTCACCATTAATTCATCGAAAATGATCTCTTGTTCGGCAACCACCACCGAACATGCCAAAAAACTAAGGATGCCGACAATTAAATAGAGCCAAGCAAACATCCAAAACACCAGCGTCAAATCAAGTCCACCTTGGGGAGTTCGGAATCGTTTGAGTACTTGCGATCCGATCAACAGCGATAAGCCAAAGCACGTCACCGGTAACGAAATGGCAAACCCCTTGGAATGAGGGTAGATCTTAGCACAAGTAAGTACCGAGCCAAAATAAAGCGCCAGAGTGGCCATACCAATGAATGCAAAACAAACCGCTAGCCAATACTTGCTTATATGATGGCCTGACTCCATTTGCAGCACCAACATCGCCAACATCAGGTAGGATGGCCAAAACAACACCACCGCCACCACCAGCAATATTGGTGGTCCATAGGCATCAGCAACAAACCCAAGAGCAGCATTGGGAGCATACATCGCCAATGCCACAAACAGAGCGATGGTATTACACTCCAGATACAGTAACCCTAATTGGTCATGGAAGGCGGTGGCAAACACCGAATAAAGAATGATTGACCCCGCTGAAAGACACAGGACAAGCGATACCACAAAGGCAAACCGTTTTAACGTGGTTTTATCATACCTTCGTTCGAGGGATTGTCGGATCGACGACGAGAGGATATGGATCATTATGGCTGCGATAACGGTGATAGTGAGAAAACGAACTATGGAGAAAAGCGACAGGATAACAAGACAAGGCCCCCAAAAAAAAAACAAAAAAAAAACATAACAAATGGGAGATTGACATGAAATAAAAATGGTGATGATGTGGATGGAAATGATAATTAACCCCCCTGGTTTCCTCGGTGATTAGATAGATCCATGTGACTCAATTGGTGACGATCATAATATAACTGGGGTAAAGATTTGATCACCAGATTAATTAATGGTTCGGGGTTAAATGCATCATTGGGGTTAACTCCACACGGTTATTGGGGACACCGACCCCCGGTAATTATGAGCCCTACCATCGTAAATTAATTGATATAATTCATCGTCAATTACACCAATTTTATGTCATTAAACGGTGATGCATTTCCACCGGCAGTTTGGCGACGAGGTGCTTGATTATGTAAGCAACTACCAAAAGATTACCTAAGCAAAACTCCGAAACCTCCACGGTAATAATTGATAGAAATTAGATGATATACCATTATAAATTGCCAATAACATCATCTAACCGCCATCCCCTCATCTCCTAGGGCATTAATTACCCATTTATCATCATAGCAACCGTGTCGTCACCACCTCCTTTGCCATAACAACGCCAATGGACGGCTTACCTATAGCAATGTCATTCACAAATTTCATCACATGGCTCATAACCGGGCAAGGGGTCCGCGTTTGAGGCGCATGAAATAATCGCCAGCAATTCCGTTGGCGAAATTTCTACATTCACCACCACCTATTGATCAACATGAGTTCGAATCCAGTTGGGGTGACTAATGCCGACCTGGACTACGTCCTCCTGGTTAAGTATCACCCTCAATCGTTTGGTAACCTCATCGATGTCCTCGCCAAGGGGGGGTTTGCCCTGGTGGTGAGACCCGGGGTCAATGGCGATCATTTGTTGGTGTTTATCAAATTACTGGCAAAGCAATTTGGTGCTGAAGCGGAAGCCGATTTGGTCCGCAATTATGAAATCGGCGTCACCGCTAAGAATTCCACCGCTGCTAATCGTAGCCGAATTGTTTATGGTTATCTCACCAATGGTACCGACATTGGCGGGTTGGACATTGTCGGCAAATTTCCTGAAGTTGAATCGGTGACGCTTACTCCGAATCAATCTCATTCCTCCCTGCTTGTTGATTTACTTAAGCTGCCTCCTCTGTTTAACCAATTGTCATTTAACTATGGTGTCCAGGTGGGGCTTTACTTTGAATACTCAAAGTTCTATATTACTTGGTTGGCATATTCGGCAGTGGTGGGGTCAGTGCTGTATTTGTTCCGCCGTAAAGTATTACTGTTGGCTTATACCTTTTTTAACCTCGGATGGGGGTTATTGTTCATCGTTGCCTGGCGCCGTCGTCAACAAACGTTGGTTAGAGGATGGGGGGTCCAACATTGTCATTTGGTAGAAGAACATCAACAAGCATTGGCAGCAATTAACCTGGGGAAGGCGGCATTTAAGGATAACAAGAGTGATGCCCTCCGGTTCATTAAACAATTGGCATTTATCCCCGTGGCCCTCGTGTTTGTTGCGGTATTGGTGGTATACCAATTGGCTTGTTTCTGTATCGAAATCGTCCTTGGTGAAGTCTATGATGGTCCGTTTAAACTGATATTAACCCTCATCCCCACAGTGATGATCGTGGTGTTTGTCCCCATCTTGCTGTTTGTTTACAACATTGTTCAAACAAGATTCATCAAATGGGAAAACCACAACAATACTGCGTCTAAGGATAAACTGGCATTGGTGAAACTGTTTGTTCTCTACTTTTTGACCCTGTACGTCCCCTTGATCATCACCCTGTTCATCTACTTGCCATTTGCCCATTTGTTGGAACCCGAACTTGATGTGTGGAGACACTTTATTGAAGAAAGCGTGTCCCACGATCGTTTCTACTACCAATACATCTCTAAGCTCAAACGGTCGGAAGACTTTCAAATCAACCAAAACAGACTTACCAACCAGTTCTTTTACTTTGTGTTTACCAATCAAGTCATCGCCTTGGTTACCAAGTATGCTGTGCCTTTGGTTCTCGGTAAGGTTAAGGAGATTATTGCTTCGAAAAACCCCGTTAAGCCTACCGATTCTCCTCAAGAAAAACGGTACCTTGAAAATGTTCGTCGGGTGGTATCATTACCTGCTTATAACGTCAATGAAGATTATAGAGGGTTAGTCACCCAATATGGGTATTTGATCATCTTTGGTGCCGTGTGGCCATTGGCTCCTCTTGTGCTGATTGTGTTTAATCTTATCACTCTTCGGTTTGATTCTGCCAAGGTCGTTTCCGGTCAATTTGTTCAACCTCCTATCCCCAAGCGGGTCGACCTGATTGCTCCCTGGCAATATGCTCTTTTTGGTCTTACTTGGATTGCTCTGGTGGTGCTGCCAGTGGTGACGTCGTTCTACCGTCACGGTTCCACTCCTCCTAAACTGTTAGGTCAATGGACTTTGGACAAGGCCCTGGTGAACTTGGAATCGCTGGTTAAATTGGTATTGTTATTATTGGTGTCGGAACATGGGTTTTTGGTATTATACTATGCCTTGAATAAGATTGTGTCGTTTGTTTCTCAATCTCAAGATCAACAATTCATCGACCAAGATATCAAGTTAAGAAGAGAATATTACACCAAGAACTTGAGCCATCTGTTTGATGTTAAACAAGAGAAGGAATCTCTGATTTGGAACCTGTCCCCCAAGGCAGCTATTGATGATGGTGCTCGGATCATTAGTGATAATAAGGCAGCTAAAGCAAAGTATGAAAAGGAAGTTGCCGCAAAGAAGAAGGAAGCTGAAGAAAACAAACATCATCATGACGTTGCCGTGGCTCTGGGGGCTGCCGCTGGTGCTACCCTGGTTACCAACCGTAAGGATGCTAATGCTAATGCCGATGCCAAAAGAAACCTCGAAAAAGTTATGACTTCTGAAGATGAAATTATTACCAATCCTGATGGTAGTTTATCTACGATTGACTCGAAGTCAAAACATGTGTTGTCTCCCCTTGATCGGTCAGTAGTTGATACTCCTGCTGGGCCTACTGGTTCTCACTTGACTAGTGCTGATTTGAAGGCTGCTGGTGCTGCCAGTATGGCTGAAGCTACTAATGGTATTCATAAGACTATTGATCTGGGTAAGAGTGCTGTTGATCTGGGAAAAGCTGCCGTTGCTAATAAGGATATTGCTCTGGGTAAGGCTGCTCTTGGTCATGGTACTGATTCTGTTAACCATGCTAAGGATACTGTTAAAGGTGCTGGTGCTGGGGTTGGTGCCGGTACTGCCGGTACTACTGGTACTGGTGTTGGTTCTGGTGCTGCCGGTGCTACTGCTGGTGCTACTGCCGGTGCTACTGCTGGTGCTACTGCTGGTGCTACTGCTGGTGCTACTGCTGGTGCTACTGGTGCTGCTGCCTCTGCCACTTCTGGTACTGCCCACGCCACCTCAAACACTCCCGTGATCACCCCAGCTAAATTTATGACCAAGGACCTCAATGGAAACCCCAACTCTATCACCCACGCCGTTGAAGAAACTTTACCCGATGGTTCTAAAACTTCAGTTGCTCAACTGACAATTACAACCGTCGAAGGTACCATCAACAAAATGACTACCGTGGTTAACGAGACTCCAATTGAAGGTAAGACTTTGGATCCTAGTGCCACCATCAAAAAGGAAACCATCACCGAAGATGGCCAAACTACCGTTGTTGAACATTTGGATCAAGGTAACAAAAAGATCGATTTGGTATCTCAAACTCATGCCGCCTCTAAAGGAGATGAATTTGATGATGAATTAGCAAAGACCACTTCGCTGAACTATGAACTGTTTGTACAAAACTCCAAAGTCAAGGCCCAAGAAATCGCCCAAGCTGTGGATTCAAGAACTGAAGGGGTAACCAAGGAAATGGTTAATAACCTCGGGGAAAAGGTCGATTCTAAGACATCAGGAATCAAATCCCAAGTTGATTCAAAAGTAGGTGAAGGTACTTCTGCTGCTGCGGTTGCTCAAGTGAAGAAACAAGTACCATCATTGGAAAAACCAAAGAATGATACCTCACTGATTCGCCTGTCTCCATCATCACCAAAGGATAAGGATTTGGGGAGAAAAAAGTCACTGTTGAAAAAGTTGTTTAAAAAGTAGCCTTGGCCCTTTTACATTTTAAAGTATATATCAGTCTCTACTTACTTTTATCAATTAGCCACTCGCGGCAAGTCTCTCCTTCTTCCGTCTCTCAACATCCCAATTATATAACCGAGCAGTATTCACTTCCATCGTGGTGATGTTCTCCTTTAAAAACTGTAAATCTTCTCGAACAATGTCTGCTTGGGAGTTATTTTTTGCTAATCGTTCATTTAACAACTCGGTGGCTTCATCAAGAGGGTATTCCAACATCACATCGGCTCCAAGCCATAAATACACCAGATTAACATTATTGATATCGATATCAGCCCGAGTATAAAGGGTATCATTCAATTCATAATTGGTTTCAAGCGTTTGGTCCCCTGCTTGCTTCGACGCTTGAAGTTGAGCCACCACCGCCAAATTCTTTTCAATATCGGGGATCTTGGTGTTTAAATCGGCCAATTGTTGCTTTTTCGAGAGCTCCATATATTTATATTGTTGTAATCTTTCTTGGGATGCTCTCATGATTGGTTCAAAGTCGGCTTTATCTTTGATGACTTCATTGACATTTTCTATGAATGGAGCTTCGGGGATACCTCTAGGGTTTGTATTCTTTGGTCTATTGGTTAGTTAGTCGATTGGAGTATTGTTGATTGGAATACTTGCTTTAGGAAATCCATAGTAGTAATGGTATAGTGGTGCGTTGGTTGAGATCAACAAGATCCCCCCCGGCGCTACCATACAAAACCTTTCATCACCTCACCACTGCAGCCCTCGCGCAGCATCTTCGCATCTCATCTCGAATATCTAACACCATTCAGTGCCACCATGAATTACGCCATCAGGAGGTTCACCACCCTGGTGAGATCCTTCAAACAAGTTGCTGATTTAGAGATAAATCCATTATTGAAGGAAGCCATGGAAAAGGCCAATTTTATCGAGTTGACTCCGGTACAACAAAAAGCCATCGAGCCCGCCATCGAAAAGGATGGGGTGGTAGTTCGTGCCAACACGGGGACAGGGAAGACACTTGCGTTTGTATTACCCACATTACATCAATATTATAAGACGGTACGGGATATCAAATCTAATCGTCATGTCGCCACTTTGGTGATTGCCCCCACCCGGGATTTGGCGATGCAAATTGAAAATGAATACCAAAAAATCATCAAGAAATTACCCCATCTGAGAAATATTAAAACAACATTAATGGTTGGGGGCAAACAAACCTATTTCAATCATAAATACCCATCTCAAGTGGTGATTGCTACCCCAGGGAGATTATGTGCCATGCTTGCTGATCCTAAAGTGGTAAAGGCGTTTAAAAAATTACAATTCAGAGTTTATGATGAAGCGGATCGGTTATTGGAACAAGGGTTTGAAGATGAACTTATGACTATTAACGAACATTTACCTGATACGTTTAAACTGTTGTTATATTCCGCCACTGTGGATAAGCGAGTGGATCAGTTTGCCAAAGAAGTTATTGGTGAAGATTATACCTATATTGATTGTGTTGATGAAACGGCATCGGGGGAAGCTCATAAGAATATCCATCAAACGTTGGTGAAGACATCGTCGATTTCGGAATCTTGGGAAAAGGCCCTTCTGTTGATCCTTAAAAAACTCGAAACCCCTAACTTTAAGGGGATCTTATTTGTCCCCACTAGAGCCTCTGTGGCTTGGGTTGAAGAAGTGATGAGTGAAGCCTATGAAAATGGAGCTTATGATACCGTCGCTGCTCATAAGACTAATAAGGCGAAATTATTCTTTCTCCTGAGTGATTATAGTCAATCAAAACGGGATAGAACCGTTAGAGGGTATAAGGAATGTTCTCAAGGGTTGATGGTGGCAACTGACGTCGCTGCTCGGGGGATGGATTTCAGTGGAGTCACTGATGTGTTCATGGTGGGTCCTACCCCTGAAGTTGCTGATTATGTCCATAAGATTGGTCGGACTGCCCGGGCAGGTAAATCAGGTAACTCCTACCTTTTCTTAACTTCGAATGAAATGAGATTTGCAAAGGCATTAAAGCGGGATCGGGGGATTGAATTCACCGAAACCAAATCGGGAGAAGATATCGAAACCGCCGAAGATTTCTGGACGAAATTATATGCCAATGATAAACTGAAGATCAACACGATGATGTCGTCGATGATTGGCGCCCAAGGGTCGGTATTAAGACCTTATCGGATGGATAGAATCGATCAATTCATCGATCTCGCCGACTTTTACCGCAAAATGAATAATGATGATAATGCCAAGTTTGAATTAGATGAAAAGAAGTTCCAACTTTGTGTCAATATTCCTCGTCGGATTGCCGATCAACATTTCCGTATTCAAGACCGAGGGTTTGGCTATGACCGGGGCGACAACCTGAAACATCTGAAGCGGAATACCTTTTCCCAATTTTCGGGTAGAAATGACCGTCAAAGACATAATGGCTACCGAGATGACGGATATCACCGCAGAGACAGTCGCGACGGTCGGGGATTTAGAAACGACCGCCAGGACCGATTCACCAACCGCAAGACCAGAAGTAATAGACGGTTTGACGAAACCGAAGACTAATCAAGTATTAGTTACAATATCATGTACATAGATATATATAATGCCGACATTTCATTGGATAGCCATAGCATTGATATTGCTTGTCAATAACGTAGTAATGTTATCTTCAATCAATTTTTCTGCAGTATCACTCAAATGCTTCTTTGGATCCTGTTTACCGACATATCTCGTCTTTAATTGATCTTCGGTCAATTCCTTTTCTTCTTGTACTCGTTGATTGTACTGCTCAGCAATTTTCACCATCAGTTGAGCCGCCGCCAAATTATCATGTTCATGTTTATCATACTTTTGTAACTGTAACCCCAGTTGCCAAGTATTCTTGTGTAAGTTGAGTAACATGTTGGTTTCGTGCAGGTTTTTGTGGTAATCGATATTGAGGGAATAGTAGTGGCGATTAAGACCATGGATCAATGCTTGAATCAGCGGTTTATTCAAATAGCCGATATTGGAAGTAGATTGCCGGGGTTCTTGGCCCATCATCACCGTGGTGGAATCAATGGTTCTAAACGCATCAATCACCACTTTCCCCTTGACCGATTGGATGGGATCCACCACCACCGCCACTGCCCGCTTATTTAATTGTTCAAACAGTTGCTGAGTGGAAACATCCACCAGGGATAACCAACAACCAAACCCAGGGTGAGAATGGTACCACCCAACCACCATTTGGTCCCGACCCGTTTGCCGTAACATGTCCATCATTTTCGTTTGAAACACATCATCGACGGCTTCAACCGAAACCCCAGTCCCAGACTGAGGCATGGCAAATACATCAATGACATGGATGGTGAATTCATCAACAAATTCCCCCAACATCAACCCCATCACTTCCATGGGCACCCCTGCCCGGGCATGCTTAAGCATCTTAAGGAGGGCGAGTGAGGAGATATAAACCGTTTCCGAATTATCAATGACGGGACCGTCAGTTTGAGGAGGAGCGGCGCCCCCGAGACCGCCACCGCTACCAAGTAATCGTTGTAAACGTTCCATATGTGTGTTATACTAAGTGAGAACGGTGGCGGCGAAATACTCAAGCTAGTGAGATCACGTGCGCAAACACGTGACCTAAAATCAACCATCAAGTTCGAACCGGATCATCTCCGAAATCGATCAAACCCACGGATATACCCCTACGCGCGAATTACCTCATCACTAATGACTGTTACCATCTTAACTGGAGCCCTGAGAGGAATTGGTCGTGCCATCGCCGATGTCATCCTCGCCAACCCTGAAAATAAACTCGTGGCCGTTGCCCGGTCAAAAGATAAACTCGAAGTGCTCGCTCAAGCTTATCCCGGCCAAGTCGAAGTTGTTGCTGGTGATGTCACCGATGAAGCTATCGCTAAGGAAGCCGTCAATGTTGCCGTGTCCAAGTTTGGTAAGGTCGATGCCGTTGTTTTAAACGCTGGGGTCATCGAACCCGTTGGTAAGATTGATGACGTCCCCCTCGATCAATGGAAACAACACTTTGAAGTGAATTTCTTCTCCTTGGTCACCCAAATCTCAATGGCAATGCCTGAACTTCGTAAGCTGAAGGGACGGATCGTAGCCGTACTGAGTGGAGCATCAACTCACCATTACCTGGGGTGGTATGCTTATGGATGCGGTAAAGCCGCCGTAAACCACTTGATGATGTCAATTGCTAGTGAAGAACCCGATGTCTCTACCATCTCCATTGCTCCTGGGGTAGTTAGAACTGACATGCAAGTTGATATTAGAGAGAAATGTACCAAAAACATGGGAGAAGATGGTAAGAAATTCCATGATTTACATAATAATGATCAATTGTTACCTCCTGACGT
>JAJMLP010000028.1:14439-82041 GCA_030569815.1 Diutina ranongensis (nom. inval.)
AAACATAGATCAACATGGGTCAACATACATTACAGATAGCCACTCCACATCCCCCCCTCCCCTCCCCTCCTCTCCATCCCCGCCTCTCTGTACTACAGTTGACGGTATAAGCATTTTCGCACGTAAAAAACCAACCACTGATTATCATGTTCTCCCGGACCACGAGAATTGTCTCCCCAGTTATTCGAGCTAGAACTCAGCTTGGATGGGCTCGGTTTAATTCGATCAAGCCTACTCCTAAACCTCAATTTAATCTGTCGAAATCGGGGTCGGGAGGCTCCAATTCTCCTCCTCCTCCAAACACTCCCAAGATGAGCCGAGGCACCATTCTTGGGGCATTGGCGGTATTGGCAATTGGGTCAACGGTGGTGGCTTCAATGTATCTGAACCGTCCTCCTCAATCTTCGGTAGAACCGGTGAAAACTACTGAATTCACCCCGGATCAAGTCGATGTGATTTTTGTCCTCGGGGGGCCCGGGTCAGGTAAAGGTACTCAATGTGAAAAGTTGGTTAATGAATATGGATTTATCCATTTAAGTGCTGGTGATTTATTACGGGCCGAACAACAACGGCCTGGATCCCAATATGGTAAGCTTATCGCCGATTATATCAAGAATGGGGAAATTGTCCCTCAAGAAATCACCATTGCCCTTTTGAATAATGCCATTAAGGAAAACTATCAACAAGATAAGCATAAGTTTTTGGTGGATGGGTTCCCAAGAAAGATGGATCAAGCGATTACTTTTGAACAACAAATTGTTCCTCTGAAACTCACGATTTTCTTTGATTGTCCTGAACTGGTGATGTTACAACGGTTATTAAAGAGAGGTGAAACCTCGGGTCGGGCTGATGATAACATTGAATCGATTAAGAAACGGTTCAAGACGTTTGTCGATACTCTGATGCCAGTGGTTGATTATTTCCAAAAGCAAGGGAAGGTGGTTAGCGTATCTTGTGCTAACCCGGTGGATGAAGTTAACCAACAATTAGTGGAAGCATTGAAGCAAAAAGGTGTCATTGCCAACTGACAAGGATGATTAGTTTATTCGATGAATAATATGAGATGATATCATAGACTAGAACTATTAATTTTAGACATTAACCATTAGCAATCGTCACTAATACCCTAATGGTGATATTGATTAGATATTTGTAGATTATATGTAGTGGTGGAATGGGATGAGTTAGAGATGGTCTCATGGCTATTGACATTTTTTTGGGGTTATTAAGAATGACATTTCTCAATCTCAAAATACTAGGATAACATCAGTAAAGCGAACATCAGAAGAATTAAAGAGAATAGACCATTACTACGATAAACAAGTTGAGGATGCTACTATACAAATAGAGACGAACCAAGAATTGAGTTGGTTAACGGCATAGAAATTGAATGGGACGCTATACCTCTTTTCCTCTTCTTTTGCCTTATCTCTTCGTTTACCTTATCGTCTTCTACCCCATCGTCTTCTACCCCATCGTCTTCTACCCCATCGTCTTCTACCCCATTGTCTTCTACCCCATTGTCTTCTACCCCATTGTCTTCTCTTATTTCTCTGTCTATTCTCTCACCATCTTAGACAACTGGTTCTTACGTCATCTTCAACTTTAACTTCACCAAAATTGGTCATGATATCCACCACCAGGGGAAGGGGAACATACACCACGGTGTTACCCCGGAATTTCTTATAAATTAATCGTTAATGAATCACTTTAAGACAATATAACACCCCCCAAAGATAGGACCGAAGTAAGCTGGGTAAATTCACTTCTAAATTATCCACTTCATCGATGGCCGAGTCAATGTTATTGGGGTTATTGGTTCCAAAATATACTGAAAATCCACAGCAGAGGACAAAATAGGTGGGGTCTCCAAAACTAGTGGCGCCGATATAAACTCGTTCAATGGCGATATTTCCTTTGTGGTCACTGAGATAATCAATATATAGTTGACCAGCACCAAGGGTTGCAAATTTATGGACCTGGCCATCGACTGATGCCACATCTTGTTCAGTATAAATCCCTGGCACCGGACCACCAACGACATAAAAGGCCATTGATTATCATGGTATTTGAAATAATCGATCTTTTGATTCAGTTGGAAACTATATACTCTACCAATGTTACTCCTTCCCCTTTGGTTGTAAATAGCCAATAGTTATATACACCTTGAGGAGTGTTATACTCTTCATTGTAGCACTTTGTACCAATTATCACTTTTAACTACCATTAGACGTTCAGACCATTCTTGTCTTGGAGATAAGACAATGCTTGGTGCTAGCTCCTCAGAAGCTTTCTTCGACCTTACTGATGGTTTGCTTAATCCTGATCATGATAGTATAATACCACTTTATATATGATGCCCAAGCAATGAACGTTTACGAGACCATTGGAGCTTCTCCCGAGACCCCAACACTTTATGGGGATGTATTGATGTTTGATTTGACATCGGGCGGTGACCACTACCCCAGTGACTTATATCACCGGGTCGGCTGATGGTTATCCTTGAGAATTCCTACACTAATCATTTGGAAGAGAGATGATATCTTCAGGGTCCGTAGTAATTGGGCTGAAGTATATAAGGTCTGAATAACATAAGGACAGAAGAACAAAGGACCGGGTTATTTGATGATATTTGGATGTCACCTGGAGTGGCTGTTTGATGGTTTGTGGTTACTCCTCGACCACTAGATTGATGCTCTGGATGATGGTAAGAAGTTATCCTTCAGATGGTCGCTTTACTGATGCTATCTCCATGCTTTTCTCTGATGGTAATTCTATCGTTTCATCTTCTTACCAACCTAATAAGGTGGTTGAGATCATTACAAGATAATGTAAGCCATGTTTGGTTCTTCTGACAAGAATCCTGAATATGTCGATGATTCGGGGTCCACTTATGGGATGATAGAGGTTATTGGTAGCGTTGATTCCGGTTGGCTGGGATTTTACCAACCATTATATGACCGTAAGTCATCGTTGGGCATCTTCACTACCAGTGACTAAACTCTAAGCAATTGGATGATGGGAAGTCCCCGACCCAGTCCAGCATTTACCGCTGGGTTAGCATTTGCCTCTGAGTTAGCAATACCTAGTTAGGTAGTGATTGTGGTTATCTACTGGAAGGTAACCCTAGAAGGGACTGATATAACCCGATAATGGGGATTTTACCTCCAACACGTATATCCCAGTAATACCAAACGCTGGGGATTTATTGATGTTATTTTATTGTTTATAGGTTGTGGTCTCAGACCTACTAATACAATGTCATCTATTCTATGCTACCACGGCGTCAAGAGCCAAACTCAGCATTCTCCGTCTTTGCTGAACCATGCCTTCATCTTCATCACCATCATCTCTCTTGGTACAAACCCAGGTAGAGGCGTACATGTTGATCCGATCAATCAGTTTACCCGAGTGTCTAACTCCAGCAGCATGAGTATCAAACCCTAATTGCTTGAACGTTTCGAGGTACCATGGCTTTTGAGATGCCGATCTTAACATCACTCTACCACCAGGGGCAAGACACTTTCTAAGAGCAGCGATTTCATTATAAGCATCGTTACCATTGGGGTCAAACCAATCCATATGATCCATGATGATGGCAATGGTGATGGCCTTATCACTCAACCGGTCAAATACTTCGTTAAGGGTATCGGTATGCATCCGAATGTTGGATAATGGCAGGTTGGGCCCGGTGGCATGTAACCGGTTATACCCCTTCAAACTAAGGAATTGAGGACAATTGTTATAAGCAAACTTGCCCATCAAACACACGTAATAAAAGTAGTTATCGGTGGAAATGAGCGATCTTGACAAGACGGGGTCTAAGGTATCAATGACATACTTGATCACCGAATTACCCATCATCTTGGCTTGGTTAGTGGGGACACCTAATGCTCTCCATAAAAAGATGGGGTTACCCACCAATAACTTGGCGACAACGGGGTGAAATAATACCTTTTTGATATGGTTATTCCAAAGGGACAATTGTTGTTGCATGGTGGTGGCTTCACATAATTGCCTAACTTGTTTCCGAACCCCACAAAAGGTAAATACCCATTTACCCAACCGAATCCCCCATTTGGAAAACCCAGTGTCAAAGAGACCTTTACCCTTGACATCAAACGTCCATGACTTATCCATCCAGAATTGGAATGCTTGCGACGATAAATGGGGGGATAATTGATCGATCAAAAGCAGTCTGAAATTGGCGATCTTACCTTCACCAAACATAGCAAATACTTGTTCATGAGATAACACTTTCAATGCAGCAAGTTTCAATTCAAGTAAATGATTTTGGGCAGGGTTTAAATCGACAGCATGGATCCGTTTAGGAGGGTTAGGCAACAGGGCATAATGTAAGATGTTATCCCCAGCGGAAGTGATGGCCAACACGGTATCTTTTTCATTGAAATGTAAGATATTGTCATCTTCCCGAGGATCTTCCCAAGTAAAGGCATAGATATATGTATCATTGAATTGGTTAGCCAATGGGTTCATTTCATCATAATACACTCTCCAAGCTTCCCGTTGGTAATACATCAGGGGATAAGGTAATAACTTCTTCAAATTAGAGATGGCAGCCTCATGACCCTTGGAGTTAGGGATGGTGATATCCAGTTGTACCGGAGAATCTTGAGGAGCCAAATAAGGCAGTTCAGTGGCCAAACAATTGATCTTATGGAGTAATTGGTCCAGACGAGTCCGGTTACACCCGATCCAAATATAGTAAGGGATAGCCCCCAACCCCTTATTATAACAGTTAAGCGACTTAATGGTACCAAACTTGTATTCCAAATAATTCCGACGAGCCAGATCCAAAAACACCCGATCGGCTTCGAACCAGATTCTCCAAAAGTTCCGAATCAACCAAGGGTAATTTCTCCCGGTGGAACCACCAACAGTATTGGTTCTACCAACAGAAGTATCAGGGGATTGAATACCAAAATCAACGGCAGCAATCACCCCCAGTTCCGATAATAAGGTGGTAGCAAAATCAACGGTGGAATTAAACGTGGGGATCATCGATAATGAATAAGAATAAGTGATCAAATCAGCATGAGCTTCTTTAATAGCAAACGAACTAGCATCAGCTTCGATGACATGAACATTAGTCCACCCTCTAGCCTCAAACCGTTGTCTAGCAACATTACACAATGATGGACTTAAATCGACCAAATACACCGATTTGAATGAAGTGGACAATTTAAGAATCAGATCCATATTTTCAATATTGGAACCGGTACCACCACCAATATCGATCCAAACCAAATCCTTCTTTGTAGGCAAATGAGCCGCCGCCAATCGTAAACATTCTTCTCTTCCATGTAATAAGAATGTTCTTGTTTGATCATAAATATGAGCTTGACCCGAATAAAATAATTCCAAAGCATTTTGATTGGAATTATCACCACCAGTAGTTTTGGTAGGAGCCAGTTGAAGCTTTTCAAAAAATGGCTTTATAAAACATGCCCAACAAAACATTGGGATCGATCTGATGGTATCATTGAGTTTTGAGTAAAGGTAAACCATGCCACACACCACCAGGGCTACCGTGACCAATTGAACCTTTGTAAGTTCAGGAAACAAGTCAAAATCAAAATCAACCATTAATAGTATAATAATAACAAAAAATCAATCATCATTTGGCGAATTGGTGCTGGTTTTATTGTCAGTGATTGTTGAGCCCCCGTGGGTCAAATGGCTGCGAAAACGTGGGTGACAGGAACGTGTGAGGAACGTGCAAGGGATCGAAACACGTTCCCCCATGGGTCAAATACGGTAAAAATTAAGATTAATGTATGAGACGGGGAAGCCCCCACAAGAGGCATGGCCCTAATGGTATTATTGTTGGGCTATTTCCAATTATAGTTACCATGGAGACGATGATGTGTTCATTAATCTTCATCTTCAAGACGACGTAATAAATAATCAACTTCGACCTTTTTCGTCAATGGAATAATATAATCTTTATATAATTTGGCGATTTGTTCCGGGTCGACTTTCAGTTGAGGTTTTTGAGAATATTTAAGTGATGGATCAGTACCATAACTTTTACCCTTTTCAATCAATCGTTCGAGGATCTTGGCTTCGACGGCGGCATTAGTAATTGATTGTTCGATGCCGTTGACGTCATTTGCTTTGATTAACTTGATGTATAATTCCTTATCATCTTGAAATTTCGATTCGGCAACAAACTTACCAAAATGGATTCTCCGCAGGATGGCTTCAAGACATTCGATATCACAACATGCCACCAGTCCGAGGTTTTCTGCTTGTTCACCAATGGCACATGATACTACCGGGACAATCTCTTTGGTATAAAATGCCATGATGTCATCATTAACGTTGATTTCCCGAGAATAATTCGCCAATACTTTAGGATAATTGATAGGAGGTAAGATTGGCTTTTCAAGTTGAGTGGGGAAGAATGGGGTTTCATCGGGGGCTTCAAATCTTCTGATTTGAGAATGAACTTTTTCTTCTTGAAGTAATGTCCATCCAAGAAAAGTACCATCGAAATTTGGAATTGAAAATTTATTGGGTTGATACACTGAAGGCGATGAATAGAATTGAGACCGTTCGATGAGGGCAAATACAATACTATCTTCCATCCGAACTAAAGCGTTCCGGATGTTGTTAAGATTAAGTACCGTTTCCTTCTTCATGAAATCCATGATGGTTACTGGGTTTGGTTGAGTGTTGAGAAGATGGATTGGATCGACCAACTAGTGCGCGACCTTGGTGGAAGTCACATGAGTCACCCTCTATCAACTTCAAGATGGTTATTTATTATTTTCTATGGTTAATGCTAAAAGTAGTATCTAGGGACGTTTACTCCTCCTCCTTGTTTTCGTTCCTCTTGCCCGGTCCCCACGTTTTTGCTGCACCCGCGGAGATTAGATATGTCAAAATGTCAAAATAAACGGTAGGCTTAGTCATCCCATTTCAGTACCTGTTTTTGGGCATATTTGGTTAAAATATCATAGTCGATATTTTTTAATTCATCTTCATCGGCCCCGGTATCTCCATTGACCAACGTCGATCTTCGAGATACTAAAAATCGATCAAGACGTTTAAGTTGAGTGGCACCTTCGCCATAATTATCATAACTTTGTTGAAGGTCATTATGGGCTTTTAAACTTTGTAAATTTCTTTGTCGAATATGGTCGTCGGTCCGTTCCAATGCAATGGATAATTGAATGGCAAATACGAGCACAGCAACCACCACTACCCCTGCCAATATCTTATACTTGTTTTGGTTAATTTCTTCCATCGTTGGCGGTGCCCGGTTATATTTCATCCGATAATAATCTTCCCAAGTTGCCGCCGTCCAGAATGCTTCATCTCGTTCAAATGAATATTGACTTCGATGGGCATTAGCAGCACGAAATGCATAGAATGAATGGGCTTGATCTCGAGTGAATTGACCCCCGGTTCCCGAATATCCATTACCAAACTTAATATCGCGATCCCAATTGGCGGTGGCCGATCTTCGGTATGCTAATCTTCGTTTTGGTGATTTCAATATTTCATATGCTTCTTGGATCATATCAAATCGCCTTCTCTTGCTATCATCACTCAACTCGCGACCTTTGGCATCCACCATCACCAAATTCTTCAGGATATCGGGATGATAGATCTTGACATATTTACCATAAATTCCCTTGATAATCTTATTGAATTCAAGTTGGGACTTTCCGAGATCTTGAGGGGTCATACCAAAGATCTCCATAGGGGATGGACGTTTTACTCGAGGCCACTCTGGAAGGCCCATTCGTTCATGATGATTTGAAGCAGGAGTAGCCAGAGTGGCATATCCTCTGATTATATGAGGGAATTTAGGATAACACCTACAACAATGCATCGACCACTTTGTTAATAGCTTAGGGCAAAGAATGGGGAATATATGTAGTGTGAGACTTCGGGGTTTGATTGCGTCACGTGATGATAACCACTGGTGCAGGAACGTGCTGCCCGTTTAGTTACCCACCATCGGTATTATTTTCCATTATTGGGGGAAATGGGACGACACCAGCGTGATATTAATGTCTATGCATGTTAATTTAAACGAATTACGTAATGATGGCTTGAAAGCTCCAATAGCCAAGCACCCAGTATATTATTTAGTTCCAGGCCAATGGGATGGCCTTAGAAATAACCCGAGAAAACGGTGTCGATTCTAATGATGATAATGTACAAAAAATGTAACTAGATGCAGCGTCCAATGATATTGTGTTGTTTCCAATCCGTTTAATTTGCTCGAGATGCGCCCCCAGTGAATTGCCTGGTTTGTATAAATAGAGTTATTTTTAAGGCCAAAAATATATTAGGGTGATACAGTTGTTATCTACTTTTTCGTTAGGATTGTAAAAGTTTAATTTAATTGTCAAAATATCGAATTTTAGAGAGGAATTCTTGGTTATGACCGTTCGTGTAAACCAAAAAAATCAATTTTTTTAATAATTAGCGCAAATGGTTTAGTGGTAAAATCCAACTTTGCCATAGTTGGGCCCCCGGTTCGATTCCGGGTTTGCGCATATTTTTTCCAACTTTTCTCCATTAATTAAAATTAATATCCATTAATAATTATATATTACATTACCTTCCTTCTTTTCATTTCTCGTACTTCAATCGCCTCCCCACTTAACTCCTTTTCAGTATCACCTAATACCTTGGGATAATACTTGGGTGGCTCCCCCTCAGGAACGGTAATCCCCCATTGTATTATCAAATCATCTTGCTTCACTTCAACCTTCTTATACTTGTCGTTTTTACCTAAATTAGCATGCCCCTTTGGCACCTTCCCTAATGGATTCAATTCTGGATTATAGTAAATCAGTTCACTACCTTTCGGCAGAGTAATCTTGGCCAATTTAATAACCAATGGATCAACCTTATCCTTATGTATACCCTTTGTCACCATATAATCCCAATCACTTTGAATTTTGGCCATATACTGCTTATCCTTATCTGATGATGGTGGGTGATGATGCCATTGATATAGTTTACGGAATAATCGGGTGGGATCAGCCAGAGTCACTCGATCATGTTGTTGTTGAAGTTTCTGACGACTGGATACCTGTTGCTGTCGGGTTCGTTCTTGTTTCCGTAACTGTTGGTTAAGGCTATAGTTCATGGCATGGGTTATTTGGTAAGGGCGCGTGCGAATCGTTAACCTATATATCCCACCATGTCTAAGAATACTCAGATACCATATGAACTGTTAGAATCGATACGACATCGATTGAACCAAGTATATGTTTCCCTTAGGAAATTAGCTGACCAAATCAAGTACCATCCCACCGGTAAGATCCGATTACCCAGTTATAGTCATTTTGTCAACCAATTCCAAGTGCTTATCACCCAATTGAACTCCATCACCAATACCCTCAATCAAAATGGAGAAATCCTTTCATCGACCAATGTTTATCCCTTACCCCTGTTCCCTACATCTCAACAGGAAGGACTTTTAACCACGTTATTACGGAAAAAGGTCTTACCCGAAGTGGAAACTTGGATCGATGATGCCATGAAAACCAGGGAAGAAATCGATGATGAATATGGTCAATGGTGTGCTGCCAAAGTTCTAGAACTTCGAGATGATGCCCTCTTTTTCGGATTCAACACTTTAGAAGAATTGGATGAATTGGAAACTGATGAAGGCAAGCAAAAGCAACAACAGATAAAGGATAAGGAAAAGGAAAAGGAAGAAGAGGAAAATAAGATTACTAATGGTAAGCTGGCAATGCTGCCCAATGTGGTACTAAAATTCATGTGTACAGGGTTTTTGGAGTAACCACCTAATCATTCACTTATTACTCGATGATATGACCACCATTCAATGGAGTCTTGTCTGCCAACGCCTTATTCAATTGGGTATAAGCATGAGCATATGCTTTATAACAATCAATCAATAAACAATATTGTTGTTCTCGAGAAACCCCTTCATTATGGTTATTAATCACCAGTTCCACTCGATCATAATCGAGCCCCAGAACTAAATGGTATTCGGGGGTGAACTTTTTATTATATTCATCAACCAAGATCATCACCGTGGTGGCAAAGTTCTTTGTTTGTCGATGTAAACATTCAAATTCTTCTTGAGCCCATCCATCTTGTTCAGCAATGATAATTGGTCTTGACCCAGGGAAAATGGTAATAAACAACAACAGTAAATCTTTAAACCCAATCATGAACCAAGTAGTGAAATGAAACCATGGGTTACGGTCACGATTGAGAATGATTTCATAATCATGGGGTCTTCGTACCGCCATCTTGATCGTTTCCATTTTAATCAGATTGACTGCCAGTCGACTAAACTGCAGCGTCGACCTAATCCCCGATGCTAACGATTGAATCGCCCGTTCATACATGGGACGATCTTGAGGACGTCGTTCAGGTAACATCTGTTCCATAAATCCAGCCACAGTATCTCCACCAATAAACAACCCAAATAATAACCCCAATACCACTCCAGCACCGGCAACATAATACCAAAACTTATGAAAGAAGCTAAATTCAAAAATGTTGGCAAAGACAAGAAACCCAAGGAATATCATAAACACCCTCTCGATTAACGGAGCAATGACACCATTAGCCTGGCGAATAAACTCGACAAATGTTCGTCCGCCACCATTTACTTCCCTGGCTACTGGGGACGGCAAGTCACTATCATCAATAATGATCTTTACATGTTGTAATAATGAACCTCCATCACTATCACGGAACACCAGATGAAGCTTCAGTGCCCCACTTGGAGACAATAACAAATATGGTTGGTCGACGTGGTTATCAACGATAATCAATTGAGATTCATTCAATGTCACTGACTTGTCATCAAAACTAATCTGATAATTGGTATGGGAAATTCCTGATTGGGGGACATAGGATACATTGTGTCCGTCAGATACTTGTTCATATGTTTCACCGGTTAATTTATATTGGGTATCACCAACATTGATTTGTAATGGTTCAATGGCGACGAAATCCTTTGGTTTGATGTTATCCAATTCCAATGATACTTGATTACCATGGAATAAATGACCAATGATGGTAGAATGGTCGATATGATGGTAATTACGAATGGTAATCTCATTAGTAGTGGCAATGGTGGTCTTGATACCATCGAGAAGTTGAGCAAACGTCATTGATCTCAGTAACTGAATCCAAGCATGATTTGGTAATATATGAAATATTATCTTATCATCATTGATGCAATCGATAGGATAAAAGTGTAATGGGGATTTTGGGGCGACATCAAGATGGACCAAGTCTCTCAAGGATAAATAATCATTGGTAAGGGGTTTATCACGATAAAACCATTCATATGAAGGGAATTGTGACTTAATATGAGCGATAGTGGTGTCCAATGGGTATAATTTTGTTTGGGTAGGGGATAAATGGATGGTAATGGTCACTTGAGGTGGCGACACCTCTTCATCATCGCTAGTGGGGTCATCTTCATAATAAAGGGTAAAATCCCGAGTATAATTGGCGTTTTTATCAATGATATCATCGATGATGCTATGATCAGGGATCAGGTGTCGATTAAATTCTACCCATGATGTTGACGGGTTGATATGACGATAAAGCGATAGTTTAACATCTTCAATGGTATGATAACGACTAGCTCGGACCAGTAGTTCTCTTCGAGGATGATCAGCATGGGATACATTGACCACGGTGAATACTATTAGGATATGGTCCATATTGGCATGGATAACACGTTCGCACGAGATAACCCTGTGCGAGGGAGGCTATAGTGAAAAAGCACAGAGGAGGGGGAGGAGGAGGCAACCGTACCCCCTCCAACACAGTGTCTATTTATGTTTCTATTTATAGCGATAATCTTGTTTTATTAATTTTATTTATCATGGTTATACCATGTCAATGGCATTAACCAACCCCCATATACCCCCCAATCCTTAATACCCCACCGGATTGACCTTTACCCGAATGAAATCATGGATTCGATCCCAATACCCTTCTTGAGTGACAGTATCATTATGATTCGATTCATCATATGCAAAAAACGTCTTATCCTCCAGAGTAAATAACTCATATAATTTATCCATATGCTGAGGAGGAACAATCTCATCCTTACGAGCCAGTTGCATTAAAATGGGGATCTTTGATGGTACCAATGGTGCCAATTTTTCCAGTTCCCACCGATCATGAACCAACCCGGTGAAATATTTAAGAAAGGGGAAGATATGGGGGACACATTTGCGAAGCAGTAAGAACCCATTTTCAATGATGATTCCTGAAACATAATTTGGCCATGTCAGGGCAATATAAATGGCAACAGCAGCTCCCAATGATCTACCATATAATACCAACAGCAGATCGGCGATTTGTTGATTCTCATTGGTTAAATATTCCATCACTCGTTTGGCATCGAGTTTTAACCCTTGTTCCAGGGCCAGCCCCGTCAGTTTACCATAACCTCGATAAGAATAGATGAATACGTTATACCCATAATTCTTATAGAACATCAGCACGATGGGTAACGCATGGCCAATATTACCGCCATTAGGACATAATACCAACACCGTCTTATTGGCATAATTCTTCAGTAAAGGATCATGAACAATCAGATAACATTGAAGGGTCTCGCCATCATCGGTTTTTAAATGGACGAGTTCATAATTGTCCATATCATATTCATCAGGAGTGGCACAATAACCCCGACCATCATTAAGCGATGAAGGATAGATAAGCGACAGTTGATAAGCATAAAGACCAACCAAGAGAAGTACCCCAACCAGGATGCCTACTTGGGTCACCGTCTTGGCAATCTTAAACAATGTGGTTAGCATATCGTTTCCTTGGTGGTGCGAAGTACCATCTATCATCACCCACTATAACCAGGTATGACCCTGGCACTGACGTTGGCTAAATACGCATTCAATATCTATGGTAATCTTAACCCTCAAGATCAACTGGTGGGTTATTCCTCCCTTCGTCCCAAACATGAACAATTACTCTATAATTGTGACCGAGAAGTGGCTTCAATCTCCCAATTATGTTTGAAGACTCCCGGGGTGAATGACGCCGTCGTCATTGGCGGGAAAAATTGCTTGAAACTACTTGTTATTAATGATGATCATACCAAGATTACTCAGGAGATAAATATCCTCGAATCGGCATCATCTTCATTGGCGGTATCTTCGGGGCTGCGCTCGAGTCATAAGGTGAATAATATTAATACCGTCAAGAGTTATGGTGATTCAATTGCATGTGGTCATTCCAATGGTGAAGTGGTCCTCTATAAAATAACTCCCCTGGGAAGGCTGAAGGCTATTGCCAAGTATAGTGATCATAAACGGACGATTAACTCCTTGGATTTTTTGGGGGAAGATCCAATGAATCCTACTCAATTGGTACTGGGATCTCAAGATGGTCTGATTAAGTTATGGGATATCCGACTGCTGGTGACAAAACCGGTGATTCTGATCCTGCTGAGTAATCATCAGGATCCCGTCCGTCTGTGTCAACATCTGCCCCATAATAACGTCAGGAATAAGATTATTATCTTATCAGTTCATGATCTGGGATCCCTTTGTAAGTTTGATCTTCGATCTCTGGCTCTGGCAGGTCCAGAAAGACGATGGAATCTTCATACTGGACCCGCTCTTTCCCTTCATGTCCATCCTCAACGGGAATACGTCATTACTGGAGGTAGAGATCATAAAATGTGTGTTTGGAATTATAGTGATGCTGCTCTGACTTCCCTGCATCGACTATTGTCTCTGGAATACGTGGTAAATACTTGGGGCCCCGTAATGAAGGTTAGATGGTGTCAATATCCTGATGATACCCTGGAATACTATGATGGGGTTCATAACTCCCTTTACAATTATGACTTTGCTTGTTCATATCTTAATGATGATCTGGTGATCCTGGTATTTAATTTGAACCGGAAATTCATCCCTAAAGAAGTGGTCACCACCACCACCAATAAGCCGGTACAAAACTTCATCTGGGCTCAAAATAATCGTCGCCAACAACAGATATGGCTGGTAACAAAGGCTAATGAGTTTATTAGCACTAATCTCAACCATGATAGCCCCGAAGTATCCCTCCCATTGGCGGAATTGACACTGATGCTGATGAGTTTTGACCCTATGGGGGATATGGCATTTGTTAACCAAGAAAAATATGAGTTTGAATTGGATGAACATGACCATGATGATGTCATTGAATCCAATTTCCATGGAGGTGATTCCAAAAGCATGGATAACGTTGCCTTAGATCATCCAATTCCAGTTAAACCCATGGTAGCAGCATCACTGTTGTATGGACCGTCATTCACCCCATCTCCAGTTGATAAACCTCCATTACTTCGAAATTCTACCTTAGGAAGTCCAAGTCCTGGTACTAATCGTCATCGGGGGAATTCTAATAATTTTGGTCGACCCAAAATCAGTAGAGCTCCATCACAACTGACTATGGATCTGGGAGCGCTGGCATCACTGTTACCCCCATCGTTATCAATGACGCCAAAGCCGCAAAATCAATATAAGAAGCTCATTGGTGTTAGTTATATGCTGCCCTATGTTATTCTGTTACCATTGCCCCTCCCGCTTAATGATAAAGTGGTATTTGGTCATTTGGCAACCAACTACGTGTTGTCACCTCCAGATGGGTTTACCCTTATTGATGCCTGTCAGATTAATGCTAGTATAGCTGCTCGGGTTAATCGGTTTAGGGAATGTCAAATGTGGCGGATGTTGGCGTTTTCATTATCTGAAGAGTCATTCCCTCAAGGAGGAGGTATTGATATTGGTGATACTGTTCCCGAATCAAATGGTGGTCATGGTAGTGATGTTGGCTCCTACCATAGTAATTCCACCACTAATACCAATTATGGGGGACTGGCAATTGCTACTGATCATATCACTTCGAGTGAACTGTTAGTTCAACCACTGCTGTCGCCAGTACGAAGTATTCATCGTCCTAGTTTTGCTACCCTGATTAGTATGAGTCCAGTCCTTCCGAAATGGAGACGATTATATGATGAAGAAGCAGTTGAAGATGGTGATGCTTCGGTGACTCCACCAAAGAATCGGTCAGGAGCCCATTCCAATCTTGATTTACCCAAGACGGCCCAATTAACTCCTCCTCGAGAAGAACGGCGACTGTTTCTGCTTCAAAAACGACCCCTTTTACGAAGTTATACCACGGAAGATTTTGATAATGAAAATGTCAATTATTATAATCAAATTAACCCATCATCATCACTGGTTGGTCGAAGATGGGGGTCCCATTTTGCCCTGTCCCCTCATCGATTAAGTGAACATTCAAGAGATCTGGGGAGTCATCGAGCCCTTGGGATTAATCGATCAAATTCGATGCTTCAAAATCTCGATCTTCAACTTAATCGAGGTGGTCTTGCTGAAGTGGAAGAAGAATTGATTAGTCATGCTAGTACCACCAGATTAACTCATGTTCTGGAACTTACTAGAGCCATACGAACTGAACAAGGAGAATTGATGAAACCATGGCTGACATTGATGTTATTAAAGAAGAATATCGAATATTGTCAAATCCAAGGCAATATCATTGAATGTGCTACATTAGTACTTTTATTTTATTCGATGTTCCCTCTGATCGTTAGTGTCGATGAAGCATTGAATATTGTTCTGATGTATGTTGATAATCTTCGTCAACGTCAATTATTTGTTCAAGCGGCTCAAGTGGTTAAAACCACTCCTAATCAATTATTAACTCAATTACTAAAGAAATCTCGTCAAGATGTTAATTTAAGATTCTTTTGTGATCACTGTGGTAAAGTGATGGTGAATGAACCGCTGAAACGGAGATTTCAACAAGGGAAGATCGAAGAGTTTGGGTTTTGGTATTGTGATGAATGTCATCGTAAACAACTCAATTGTATTTATTGTTGTCAACCATGTAAAGGTTTAGCGGTGGTGGTATCATTAATGTGTGGCCATCGAGGACATTTTAAATGTCTTCAACAATGGTTTGTCGATGAAGATAATCAAGAATGTCCTGGTGGTTGTGAATATAACATGAATGTCGCCAATGTCTCCGATAGTATCAAATGACGTCAATGGGGGATTCTATATATATTCATTTCAAGAGTACAAGTTTTCTCTCGTCAACACGGCATCATTAAATTTGATTAAAAATACCGTCCGTTGAGGACATTCATCAATGGGTACCAGATGAGCGGTGACATTGGCGAAAAATCCCAGCAGATCTAATGCTCCTTCAATAACCCCGGCGATAAATGCTCCACAATTCAAGTTACCATAATCTTTAGGAATACTAATGAATTTATTCACCACCGGTTGATTATCAATGATCATATACTCATCGATCATATCTTGACTCTTTTGTAAATCATCAGCGGTCTTACCAAATATACTCTTCCAAAAGCTTCCATGGATGAATTGAAGCACTTCTAATACTTTAATCTCCCGCTTACTATTCTTAACCCCTTCTCTTAACTTACAAAGCTCCAAAAACCGTTGGCCAATTTGATAACCAAGGCCATTAAGTCTTGTTTCAAGATCCTGGATACCTTTGGAGTTATTTAGCGACCAATTGACCATTTCACAAAAGAGAAACAGCATCAGCAGGAGATTGATATCGGTAGGCTTTTTGGTGGTGATATTGCGGTCATAGATTGAGTTATGGGAGGTTAAAGTTAGCAGCACTGTTTTCTTACTCATAAGGATCAGTGACGCCTCTGAACTAATAGCATTCAGACCAGAGCCAATACTAGGATTATATCCAAATCCTAACTTCAGTCCATCTGATATCGTGAGGGCATGTACTGAGGGGACACTGGGGAGGACGATATCTTCAGACATGTTGTGTTGATGCGCACTTTGGTTGTTGATTGATGGCTATCACCAAGAGGACGAGGCGACCCTCCAATTTGGGACATGGGGTGGTGATGGATGAATGGTTAACATCTAAAAATAACTCATTGTCTCATAAATCATTGACTCAGCTGGCATTGGAGGCGATTTATGGCAAATCTCGCAAGAGGCAACCCAAGGGAGGAAGGAAATCATTGGAGACACCAACGTTTACCCTGTTTATTGAACAATCAACTCCAAATAAGGAGATGGTTGAAGATGATGGTATAATTAACAAATTGAAGCCATGTTCTTTATTGATGTCATTATCTGATAGTGAAGATGATCGGGGGATCCCTAGTGTTAATCCCGTGGTTATTCCAGCAATAGCTACTGTTGTTGATGGAGGTGAGATGATTAAGTCTACTGCCAAAGTACTGACGATGGATACCTTGGGTCCACCCCCAAATATCACCCCTAAGCCATTAACACAGAACATCCCTTATGGTTGTAACCGATCAACACAAACTGCTATTATTCCAAAACGGACATCCACCACTCAAACGTCCCCCATTCCAAAAAGGGCTACTACCACTCAAACCACTCCTCCATTTATTATCCCTAAAATAAGCGTGGGTATATCAACTCAAACCAAACGATCCCGAGATGTTGCCATCCAAATCCCTGAGGCTAAACAACCCATTAAAATCCCCGTTAATGTCGGTGTTCAAATCAATTTAACTAAACCATTGGTTAATCATATTCAAACTCAAACCATAAGAAAGGTATATTCAGATTTTGCCATTCAACTGAATAATGTTAACAAGGTGAATGCTATGACAACCACTGAAGGGAAACGGTATCGAAACCAAGCAATTCAAGTTGATTATCACCAAATGATTGATGTCCCCGATATCCCCCGATTAACTGATCCCCGTGATTCTAGTTTTGAGAGATTTTATCACCTTTTGAAATTAGTAAAGATGTTTGCTGGTGATAAGGGTGTTTCCCCACCTCCGAATATTTATTCATTTGGGTGTGGTAATTCTACTTATCCCAACAGAGTCCGTCGTCGTTGTCATCGTCGTCGGACATTATCATCTACTCATTCTCCTACCATCCCCGATGATACCTCTACCATCCCAGATGATACCTCTACCATCACCTCTACCATCACCTCTACAATACCTCCTCGTCCTGGTAGCTTCCCATCTAAAAAGGTATCACCAGAATCCTCCCAGTCAGTGTCATCTTCGCCTATAACTACCCCATACCCTTTAACCCTCCCCAACCCTGCCAACACCTCCATCATCCCTCCTCTACCATTCATGACTATCCAAGGGAATCATCCTCCAAGCCCTATCCCCTCCGATACTGAAATCATCACCACCTTGCTTCCTGTAGACGAGTTCCTTCTTGTTCACTAATGGTTTGTTATATATCATATTCACCTAGATATCACGTAATTATTGTCACCATGAATATATCATTAAAAATGCAAGTATACTCACATAAAGTCATCATCACCAAAGTCATCGAATTGACCATCTTCCATATCATCAAATTCATCCTTCTTAAATGAGCCAACGTTGGGACGGGCGGCAGGCTTAGCCTTCTTTTTACCAGCACCCCCAGTAGCAGTCCCCCCAGTCTTCTTCAATCTAGCTTGTCTTTCGGCTCTTTCCTTTTCCTTAACGGTGACATTAAGAGTAGATACCAACTTTCTCGTGTTTTCCAACGATAACGGCCCGGTGATATCCCGGATCAAATCGATAGCAAGACTCAGAGCGTACAACATGGGGTTATCTTCACTCATTTGGATTAATGACTTGGCCAATTCCTTTCTTAACCGTTCATACTCTTGTTTATTGGTGGGTTGAAAGAGAGGATGTTCTTCCAAGGGAGTATCCTTGGTCAATACCTTACCTGCTCTTTTAGCCTTAGCTGAAGCAATTTGATCCTTAGTGATCCGATCTCTAGGATGAGCATTAATATCTTCAGCAACCCCCAACCCAGAAAACAAGTCGGCGGCGTTGTTTAAATCGGCATTTAATTCCGCTTGTTTAAGCAATTCCCGACGAGTTTCTTCATCGAGTTCATCCAATTCCGCCATCGATTTATCCCCCTTGAATAATCCCAACTTCTTAAGCTTTTGTTCTTCTTGCTTCTTCTTCAAAGCAGCCTTTTCGGCAGCCTTTTTCGCTTCAGCTTCCTTCTTTTCCTTTTCAAGTTGATCAGGGTCGACATCCCAGGAGTCGAGAAGAGCTTCATCGTCTCCTTCATCTTCCCAAGACCCTCCAGCGTTGTTGGAGGCCAGTACTTCAAAGTCATCGTCGTCCCAAGACATGGTGGTGTATGTGTTAACGATGAGGGTAGACACGTAAAAAAAAAGTGAGGGTATCGACAATGGCCATCATTAGTGGTGAGGGTGAAGATAACATTGTAATTTCCTGGGTGAAACCATAATAGACAACTTTAATCGAGGAATATACCCTTTATATAAAGTTAGGGTTAGCGGCGGGGGGGGAGAAGAGGGGGTATCATCTTTTTGTTTGGTCACGTGTACCACCACATGATTTAAATGCACGTGACTATATCTACTTTTAAGTAGAAACGGAGGCAATCTTTTGACTATCAATAGTCAAGTAATTTCACATGATATCACAGTGATCGACACGTCGATGGGCGGTGGCGGTTGACACGTGATCACCCCCTTTCGTCGCCCATCTATTTAGTTAACGTCGTCGTCACATTTCGTTACCTTTGATATTAACCTTATTTTGATGTACACGTGATTCACCCACTACCAATTGTTTAGTACTGTAGTAAACAATGACTCTCGCCATCACCCCTACTATAAATAACCCACCCCTCCCCCCCCTTAGTGGTAGTCACCTCAAACCCACATAAATCCCTAGGCCTAGATCGTTAAAAATGACCTAAACCCATTGACTAGGGTTTTAGTCAACAACAGCCTTGATTTTGCTTTTAAATTCCTCGTGTAAATGTTCGAGACCCCCTCCTTTTTCCCTGGGCCATCGTCGATCATTCTTGGAGGACTCGCGGCGGGTAAAAACCGAAGCCCTATACTATACTACTACGTCGATTAATAGCTTGTTAAGGCAGTGATGGCAACAGGGGTGGCTTATCAACCGCCCCAATTTTTGATGGGTCGATGAAACCATTCCCACTTTAATTCAATTGGTTTACTAGCTATTACCCTTTTGGGGGGGAGGGTGATGATTAACAAATGTCATGTTTATCATGCTGCTAGTATGTACCAGTTGCTTCTTAGAAGATGCGCCTACAAGGAGGTACGAAACTGCAACTGGTGCAAAAAAATAATGGATTCCAAAAAAAAAAAAAAAAAAAAAAAAATAACCCCAGTTTCAACTAGTGGGAGAATCCTAAAAAAAAAAATAACTAATCAAGATCGGAGGTCGTCGATGGTGATTGCTGAAGGAACTAATATCCCTGGAGTTTCCCATTCATCACTGCTTGATAAATGGATTAAGGATCAAGGCATCGTGTTCCATCCAAAGCTTCAGATTGCCCAATCTGATCTCGGAGGCATTGGTCTTGTATTTGATAATAGTGATGGTCTGGAAAATGTCGAGGATGATTTTGAAGTGTTACGGATTCCATCGACATTATCCATGGATTATATGAATCTCTTGAAATTGGTTGAATCATTAAAATCCCGAGATAAGAATGAACCGGCGCCGCAAATGTCGGAATCGGCATTGATTGTTTCATTATTAACGATATTAGAACCAAAGAATGAATCGGAGATTGTTCAAGCTTACATCATTGCATTTGACATTTTAAGACGAGTCAATTTATCGTCGTCGTATTGGCATCAAAGCCCGTTGAGAAAATATGACATTTATCTCGATATTTTAACCAATACCATCACTCCATCGTACCCTACCATCGATTCAAGTGATGATCCATTTATTTCCAAGCTTATTTCCAATGCTAAGGCCAAGAAGTTGGAATATCAACTGGTAATGACTCAATTGAGGGAAGACTATAAACAAATTGATGAGTTATTACCATTTGATCGCTATTACCAAATATATCATCTGATTAAACTGAGAACATTGGAAATCCCTCATGCCAATACCGATCTTGATTTTAGTAAATTAAGTATCGATAGTGAAGAAAAATCCAATGATTTTTATGTTAATGTCACCTTGGTACCGATATTGGATTTTGCTAATCATTTCCATGATAATAATGCCTATTTTGACGTTGATGTTGATAATGCCGATATCATTCTTAAATTAAAGAATGATCTGACGATTACTCCGGCGAAATTTGAAGTGTGTATTAGTTATTCCCCTCATGAACTGATTCAACATTTCATTCAAACCTATGGGTTTATTCCTCATCTGAATCAATTCCAATTATTTGAATTGAAACTTCCTCAAATCGATTCATTTGTCGATGATGGCATGTTCAAATGTAAATGGATGAGAATCTTACCCCAAATCCAATTGATTAAACGAGATGATGACGTGTGGGTTAACTTTTTCGATAATAATTTACCATTATTATTCATTGACGATTTCAATTATGATAAACAATGGAGTGATAATGATGACATTCTTGAAGACTTTCGCGAATATAATGAAATCGATAATGGGGTTGATCTCGATATTGATGAGATTTTACCGGTGTTGAAACATCAAGAAGAATGTTATGATGTCATTAATGGTATTGGACCAGTGGCAATCAAATTTAAATCCCGGAAAGTGAAAGATTTACAACGTATTATTCATCATATTGCCCTGGACGCTTCTCCTTATCTGTTTGATGAATTGATTGATAATACCATCAAATTTGTCATCAAATATGCTAAACAGGTGATTTATAACCTTGAAACCACCACCGATGATTCGTCATTTGGTCAATTGATTAATGATTACTTGAAATATCAAAAATCCATTCTTGAGACTATTGTTGACTCTACAGACTTGAAACAAGTGATTTTACCCGAAGAATTGGCTAAAGATGAATGGGAAAATCAATTCCGATCATTACCAAGAGAATTAGTCTTAGATGGTGGCGATGATGACCTCCTAGACCTGGCCTAGGTCACGTGGGTGATGACTAATCGTGGCCCAAAGTCTAGTCGCAATTTTTCCCTATAAATGGAAAAAATACTGTCATCGTTGATCAGAGGTTATATAGATCATGGTTGCTGAAGTTTCCACCGTTGAAGAATTCAATTCTGCGTTACAACACTCCGGACTCGTCGTCGTGGACTTTTTTGCCACCTGGTGTGGTCCTTGTAAGATGATTGCTCCCATGTTGGACAAGTTTTCCAATGAATACTCCTCGGCCAAGTTTGTCAAGGTTGATGTCGATAAGTTGGGGGATTTGGCACAAAAGTATGATATTTCTTCCATGCCCACCATCTTGTTGTTGAAGGGGGGGGAAATTGTCGATAAGATCATTGGCGCTAACCCTGGGGCCATCAAGGCCAAGATTGCTGCTAATGTTTAAGGTATAGTAGTATAGTGGTAATAATATATATATATCAACCCGACTATCACTATCCGAAAGCCGATACCGTCATCGGCATCGGTTTATAATCACTACCAACAATTTACCCTGACAATTCCCCTCGTTACATAATTGGTCTACAAACCAGCCCTTGTCGGTTGTCGTCAATCACCGCTGTCAGGGCCACCACCTGTGACATTCGTTATCTCCACATTGTCTAAATTAAAGTTGTGTCTTTGTGGACGAAATCGATACGGCATTCGGGAAAAAAGCAAAACCCTAAATCGGGGAACCGATTGATAATCATTTGGTTTCATCTTGTTTATTGTAATCCCAAACCAATATATCCGAATAATACATAAATTTACTAGTCATAACGTCATTTCTCTGGTGCCTACTCGGCAACGATTGTTCAAAAGGTTCATGCTGCCCACCTCATGGGAACTTCCATCATTTTTGGATAATCATAATATAATTGATCAGTGTCTAAGCAAAACTCATCATCATAATCATCCAATACTGGTTCAATGGTTGTGGTTAAATGGTTGTAATCACTAGTAGGTACCGCCATCACCAATTGTTCAGCAAATTGAGGGTAAGGTGGTGGTGGTAGTTGTTGCATTTGTTGAGGTGGTTGTTGAGGCATGGAAACTGGAGGCAGTTTCAGCGGAGGAATAGACAGCAGAATCGACACCGTAGGCAGGGAATGGTTATAGCTATAAATGGCAGGAGTGGGTTGTCCAACCATATGATGAATCGGTGGCAGCACACCGCCTGGGGATAATTCCAATGGAGTCAGATTTGCCCCTGGAGTGATTCCTGGCGTCAGGTCCACTCCTGAGGTATTGGCCGACGACGACGACGAAAATTGGGCAATATCATAATTATGAATCCCCAAGTCTTGAGGAATCCCCAGTTTGGCTTGCTTTTCCAATTTCTTCAAGATTCTCAGTTTACCTTTGAATCCCGAAGGTAAGAATTTACATTGACCACCTTCGATATGAATTTCACACCAAATTTCCGAATTATTAAAGAATTCTCCACAAAGGCCACACAGACCGGCTGAGGTACTTCTTTCCTTGGTTCGGGTACCCTTGGGATATTTAAAATGTCTCAGTTTCAAGTGGGTTTTATAAGTGTCTCTTCTTGAAAACCCCCCGTTGGGGTGACAACGATGGGTGGTGTTATTTTTATCAACATAGGTGGTAAAATCCCGGAATGGGCACAGGTAAGCCTTTTTGGTGGCGTGCTTCTTCATGTGACGAGTCAAATATCCCTTGATCTTAAACGTAGTCTGACAGTGGGGACAAGCGTAAACCTTATCATCATCGATTGCTCCTCCCAAATTTTCTGAGCTTGGATGGGTAGATAATGATTTTGACAATGATTCATGCGACAGAGTGGGAGATAACTTAAACGCACTATATTCATCACCAGTAGCATTGGCGAGGCCAGCGTCGGCAAATGTCCACTCTAATTCGCCATTTTCATTTTTAAATGGTAAGATATGAGTGGTAAGACCCGTCAGACATAACGTGGGCGTCAGTGACCCCGTCGAAGAGTGGTGATGGTCAACCTTACCCTTTGTCGGGAAAAGGGAGTTGGTATCAGTTGCAGGGGGGTCATCAGTAGAAGGCATATCAACAACAACATATCCCATCGACGTGTAAACAAAGTCAACCATCATCCGGACCATTTCCAACATTGATGAAAACAAAATCACCGTCCACGGTGACGATAAAGCCGGGGGAGTTAGGGACCACCATGATTGTTTGGTATTCATCATCGCTGATGTAACTATTTCCTCTTAAGGGAGTACTTGGTTGGTAATATATGGTATGGTAATCAACGACCTGAAGTGAAGGTAGGTGTAGGTAGAAGAGGGGAGAGAAAGCAAGGCGGTGCGATCAATTTGAATGACGATGGAAAAATGTGAGGTTCTTGCGGGTTATGTACAGGACACCCCAAAAAAATTACCTCATCTATGCATAATGTCGACGATGTGCCGGGGTTGCGTTCCGTTGGTAAGCCTTTAGAGAAAAAAAAAAAAAAAAAAAAATTTTAGTCAAGTTACTATTTGGAGATTGTGTCGACCAAATGAGAAAGGTTGATAGAGTTATTAGATAATGACGTGGAGATAAGGAGTTTGTTTTAAACAATAATTATAATACCGAGGTGAACAATTATCGCTAAAGTACCTAGGACTCGACCACCATTTCAAACAATTAATTATAATCGTTAATGATTTATCCGATTTGTTTTCTTTTTTTTTCCTATTAAATATATTACAAACATTTTCATCTCGAGAAATTGAAACTCCCCCGGAATTAATCAATCCCGGAACGCGCACTCCCACCTATTATGAATTGTAAAAGTGGGGATATCCCGGGTGTGACTGTACGTCAAATCTTAAGAGCCCTGGAACTTTGTTTCTGATATCAAATACCTTAAATTCAATTTTGATCGGGCAAAGCGGGGTACCTCCGAACTATTCGAGTGTAAGCCATCATTGATACCCAAGTTTCGGATATCCATCATCTTCTCCAGTGCCCAGATAAATTGTCGCATCGTTCCTGGAATTCCGCTGGGTTTACCTTTTCGTTAAAGTGGATTTAAGCCTTTGGTGTGCATATAACCCAGACAATTATTTTCATCATGCGATATCAGCGAAATAAAAAAAAAAAAAAAAAAAGGGCAACAAAAAAAAAATAACGAATTTTTCATTCCATTACCAAAAATGAAATAGTATAATGTCGTTTTGGCAATAAATGAATAAGATAGGGGGATGTTACAACAAGCTATGTGTTAAACCCGTCGATGCCATTTCCCCACCTTCACTAGAAAAACACAGCAATCATTGGTTCATGCAAATTTCATCATGTCGAACCATTCTCCAAGGGTTACTACCCTTATTGATTGCATAAACGGTTCGTTAACGGCAGACGCAAGTATTTTTTGAAACAGATGACGCACTCGTCACTACCACGTCATTAACACGGTGTCTGCTAATGTGTAGGACATCCACCCTAGGTGTTATATCATGGTGACAAAGAGGGGAACCACCTTGACAATTACATCGACGGGTTGTATCAAAGTTAAGTTACCTGACGACTAATAATAATAAATTTTCATCGGTTAGAAATGCACCCTGGTGATTTTGTGGAGAAGGCTTAACTTCAAGGTTGATGCCGGGTGCAACGATGATCGGGGACGGCACGATCGAGTAACAAACATCGGTGCATCAACCAGCCCACCCATCGTCTGGTGTAAGAGCTATAAACGAAACGTCAAACGACATTTACCTTCGATTGGCTAAGATTATTTTTACTGTGCAATTACCACCGATAACTTCGATATCGACAATAGCCACTTCTAGACCATGCCGGGACTTTATTTCTAGATTGTCTCTAGACCATGCCTATATATGTCTTAGTCTCTAAACCATGCTGTCATGTACTCGACATTGAGTCTAAGCCCTCCCCTCATGATAAAAAATTTACCATCGACAGCATCACCATCATATCATCATTAACAAACTTGATTAATTGTTGTTTATCAATGCTAATTTCTTGTTCATCGACAAGGTCAGCAAATGACAGTTCAAAATAAGATGCCAGCGAGATTTGCATAATTTGTGGCAATCTCATGTTATCCACCAACCGGTCAATGGCCATTTTACTTCCATTAGACGCTTCCGCTTCTGCCTTTTGTAATTTAATTGCTTTATCCATTAATTTGGTCACGGTATTGATGATATCATCGATAAACCCCCACATGCCAAAGTATTGGAACATTTGACTGAATCGTTTCCAAACATCGGTAATGTCATCATTACATCCTCCATTGAGAATCGTCCGTAATTGTCCCTTCATGATAAATGTCAGACTAAGGTTATAAAACAGAGGAATCACTGGGATTTGCGGCAACACTTCGATACCATGATTAGCAATGGTAGTTTCGAATAATGAAATCAAATTGGTACATGCCGTCATCACTGGGGGGGCAACATAGACATCCTTATCGACAACAACATTGGGAGCAATCATATTCTTATACACCAACAATGAAAATACCCCTTTAATCAATCTCGTGAGAAATGCAATCGTTTGATCGGCATAGTCATCAACGGCATGAGGGTAACATACTTTACCAAGGCAGGGATCCAATCCATTGATATAAACTTCCGCCTCATCGGTCATGGTTTCTTCCGAAGGTATCTTATCGAGGATATTGAAATGTTCAACCTTATTATCAGAAAACCGAGGACGATACATCATCATAAGCATATCTTCAATGTAAAATGCTAAATCAACTAGTTTCCGTAGTCGGGTGCCTTCTTGGGGCACGGGGATATCAAAATCGACTCGTTTAACAAACATCGCTTTCGAGTTTTCAATGGCATTAAACCGATCCATAATGAATAAACACCACCATAACCATTTATAATGATCCAGGAGGGCGTATTCTCCATCGGCGATTAATTTTGAGTGCAATAATTGAGTATGCATCAATGTCAGCATTCCTGAATTAATGGCATCGGTCAAGTCTCTCAGTGCTTGTTCCCCGCCAAATTTGGTTTCACCAAAATGGAAACAAAGGAGCATATGAACCTTCATGCGATGAATGGGGTCATCGTCACCCAATTGCGGCAATACAATTAATAATTGGCGGATCTTCATCTCCAAGTTATTCAAATATTGTATCAATTGATTACAATATAAGCTTCTCGATGGTCTTGCCCGATGATCCAACTTTAAATGACAAATACTCGGGGACAAGATCTTTTCCGTCAATGGGTCTCGAGCCGTCGCCAACACCATGGCGAAGATCAATATCAGTGGCACCCCGCTTAGTTTATATTGGCTCCAAAAATGGTCGAAATTGATAATGGGGAACACCGAATTGATTTTATAAAAATAAATGTTCAACAATTGTTCCAATTGATCGTTAGTAATGGTGATACCCAATTTCGGGCTCGATAACGTAAACGCATCAATCAGGTCGAGAAATTGTACCAATGACGGTGGGTATAATCGATATTGACTGGAGGTCTTATTGTCGATTGATGCATCTCCCGAGCTGAAATCGCCTTCACTGCGGGCGGGAATTCTTCGATAGGAAAACGGCGCCTTAGTATGATAGGTGACAAATGAATAATGTTGGCGTAGAAACCCTGCGGTGATGGGTTGAGAGAAATCAATTTGGGATGGAGGATGGTTTGATTTGGTCAGGGGGGGTTGCTGTACCCTGTCGGGGGCTGCCTTTAAACCTGTAGCTGGTGGTATTGATGACCGTTGAGACGCGGGTGCAATCGGGGGCATTGCATCTAGCTGGGTCGGGAGGAGTCGGGGAGCTGGGGGTGCCGATGCCGGAGGTGACGCCGATGCAGGTGGCGCCCGAGGAGGAGGTTGAATGGTAGTAAACGGTTGAGGGGGGAAACACAAAGACGGAGACTCCTTGGAAGGTATTTGTGGTACTTGATGGGGTGGGGGGGGTCCTTGACGTGGGGGTGGTTGTAGATTAGAAGTTATCGCGGGCGGTTGTAGCGGCATTTGACCTCCTGGTAACGGTTGTTTAGGCAATGGAGATAATTGAGGTGGCGCTAAAGATATTGGAGGTGGCTGATGACCATTGACTAAAGGTATAACCAATGGTTGGCCGCCGCCAAATCCTAAATATTGGGATTCCAATGGTTGCGTAGGTGATGATGACGACGACAGCGATTTATCCGACGCCACCATCTTTTTCGACCGTTTCTTCACCGGTTGCCATGAACTCTTACCAACTAAATCACACACCACATCCAGATTTCGACAATTATCACACCCATGACGTTCATAACTGGGAGATGTGATGATACACTTTATTCGTTTTGCTCGACACTTTCGACAGGTAGTAAACGTTCGTTTGCGGGTTGAATAACTCTTATTAAATGCCGGGAAGACAATCATCCCAGGATTAGACCCACTCATGTTGGTTACCACCACCGGGTTGTAGTGATGGTCGGGATATTTACCTTGATTCACTTAGCAAGTGCGGTTAATGCATGATCATCACTGACAGGATTGACGCACCATCAACTCTCTCATCTATGAAGATAAACATTGGTTGGTGAAGATCTTTTGGGGAGTTCACCTAGAGAAATAAGGAGGTGGAGAGGCGAGGCTTGATATTTTGCATTAGTTGGGGGGCTGAGGTGATGATGCCGGGTGCTTTAGACCGCTTGCCCATTGTTTCATGTCCGTAGCCATCAGGGTGTTGCATAGGAAAAACCTTAATTAGGAAGGGGGCTCGGAGTAGTACCGAGGAAAACAAGGGGGGACAGTCGCATTTATACCCCCCCAAGGATAATGATTCTATTATTTATCGTATGGAATGGTGAGGGGAACACACCGCCTCCGTCACCCCCTTCATCCCCTACCCCCGCATCTCCATCCACCCGCCACCCCCCTTCGTCTCTCTCGTCATAATGATCGTCCCCCATCCCCAAGTTGACACCATCTTTTCGCGCGACTCATCTCGTTTCTCTCACGATCGTTTACTATGTCTAGGTACATCCATAATCTTGATGGTAACCAATGGTTCATCGAGAAGGATGAAGGGACTTTTCCTGGTCAAGGGTTTGCATTACAAGTAGAAGAAATTCTCCATGAGGAACAGCTGGAATTCCAACATATCCTCTTGTTTAAATCCACCACCTATGGTAATGTGTTAGCCCTTAATGGCATCATCCAAACCACGGAACGGGATGAATTTGCTTACCAAGAATTAATCACTCATGTTGCCATGATGGCCCATCCTAATCCTAAACGAGTATTAGTCATTGGTGGCGGGGATTGTGGGGTGATTAGAGAAGTGGTTAAACATCAACACATTATAGATGAGGTGACGATGGTGGAAATCGATCCCCTGGTTATTAAATTATCACAAAAATATTTACCGCAAATGACCACCGCGTTAACTCATGATAAAGTCAACGTCGTCATCGATGATGGGTTTAAGTTTTTGGCCCTGGCTTCCGCCGCTAATTATGATGTCATCATCACCGACCTGCTGGATCCTGAAGGTCCCGCCCAAGATTTTTTTGAAGCATCATATTTCCAATTGTTAAAACTGGCACTATCACCTCTGGGGGTGGTGATCATGCAACTGAGTGAAAACATCTGGCTTAATTTACCATATTTGAATCAATTGATGGCTAAAGCTCGTTCGGTATTCGCCAATGTCGAATATTGTCAATGTTATATGCCATCGTATACTGGGGGTCAATTGGGGTTGGTGGTGGCTCTGCCTGATCGTAATCGGGATTTAAAAACCCCTCAACGTCAATTACCTGATCATCAATCATTTAAATATTATACTCCTCAGGTTCATCAAGCATCATTTGTCCTTCCAAAATGGGCAGAAGATGGCTTACGGATTAACATCGACCAGGATGATTAATCGAATATTAACCAATAACTCGATTAATTTGTGGCCAAAATGGTTTTTGGCGATATGTAGATGGAGGGGGGTCAATGATGGCGTCATCATTGAAGCTATGGATTTGAGGTTGAGCCATCATCATCATCACGGTTTTCTGGTGAATTTCACTATGGATTTGATGGTATTGTTGCCGTTTTAATTGGGTAGATTGGGATTCTGCTCTTCTCTTCATTGACGCGTAGGAGTTGACGGTGGGTACCATCAACGCGTCGGGAGCCTTGAAATTTATATCGACCTCCCTCGGCGCTACCATATGTTACACACCCCACTAATCAACCAAATCACATTTATTTTCAATTTCCCTATTTAATCACTATATATATCATCTTTTCCATCCATCCCTAACCACCCCACCAAATACTACCAACCATCTCATCGCACGCTCCCACAACAACCCTCTCCCCCCACAATGACAACCACGCCAAAGTCACAACACCAATCGATTAAAAGACTCCCACCATCGACCCCACCAACCCTGAAGATCATCCAGGATCTGACGTTTCTTGTTAAACTGTCGACGCCTTATATATCGGCGGTGAAACAGATCAATGGCAAGTTAAAGAAGATCACCAAGAAAAGAAAGACAAACTACCAACTGGTGAACCATTTAACGGTTAAAGGAATGGGTAAAGCCATGGCCAAAGTAGCTCTGTTAGCCCATGAGTTTAATCAACGTACCGTCCATGTGTATACTGGTACCATCGATGTCATCGATGAAGTGAAACAACCAGGACAAGATGATGACTATATCGTGCGTAAAGTGAGTTACCTTGAATTACACATTGCTATCTAAATGTTGTTGACATCTTTCGATGAATGATTCGATCTCTCGAAGTTGATATTCCACTTGACGGTCATGTTGTACTGATTTCATTAACTCAAGGCCTCGAGTGGCAATGGTATGACATAGGCGATAATCTCGAAGGTAATATGTTCTTTCCAAACTATGAATCAACTTATTTCTTGTGGTTTTAATCGATAAATCCCAGGTGAACCCTTGAGGATCATCAGGGATGAGATGGCCATCATCTTGGATCTCGGGTCCTTGAGTCCAGAATTGGGTTAATTGTTGATTAAACTGTTCATTCAGTTGAGGTTTCCGTTTCTTAATCGGTTCTGGAGGTGGAGACGCTGGTGAATGTTGGTCCATATCATCGACCATCTCTAAGACAATGACTCGGGGTGCGAATCATCAAAGTCGATCAAATGACGTTATAGGTGGCAATCAATCCTCAATAGACTATCTTTGATAAAATCATCGATAATAACCATTATATCATCTCCACAATTCATATTGTAGCAACCTTGGGTCACGTGCCATTGGCCCACTTTTTAAATCTTAATGGCAGTCTCCATCATGTTAACGCATGTCTCGAATTTCATCAATTACCAATGCTGCCATTTGCCATTGAAACCGACCACCTCTCCTATTCGTTTGGATCCAAATTAGGAATCGATGATATCACATTACAAATCCCGTGGGGGTCTACTAACCTTCTCGTTGGTCCTAATGGTGCTGGTAAAAGTACCCTCCTTAAGATTCTTGCTGGCAAGACATTAATCCCAAAGAAGAAGTTATTAATCGATGGATGTGATCCCTTTGACCTTAGTGCCATCAATACCAATGCTTCAATCACTTATCTTGGTACTGAATGGGCGGCGAATTCGGTGATTAAGCGGGATATCCCCGTGGTGGACTTGATCCGTCTGATTGGAGGTGATACCTGGCCCGACCGTCGGGATCGGTTATTAAAGATCATGGATGTCGATGAAAGATGGCTGATGTTACGAATCTCCGATGGGGAACGGAGAAGAGTACAAATCGTCATGGGATTAATTAAACCATGGCGTCTCTTATTATTAGATGAAGTCACCATTGATTTGGATGTGGTGGTCCGTCAAGGGTTATTGGCTTATTTAAAGGAAGAATGTCAACAACGACAATGTACCGTGGTATATGCTACTCATATCTTTGATGGGTTAGGGAAGAAATGGTGTGATCGGGTATTACACATTGTTGAAGGTGCCATCACTGCCGATGTTAATATGGCGAATATTGAATTTACTCTTGGTCAATTACAAGATGATAACCTTGATGCCATTAAAGTGCCTTATTCTGAAAGTATTCATCCATTGGCATTACATTGGTTACAACGGGATTTACAAAATAGAGGTAGTCGAGATGATGCCTTGCAAAGATTACAAGAACGTAATCGGTATTGGTTTAATCAATATGATTCGTAATGAGTTCTCGAGTAAATGCTTCGGCGTTTGGCGGTCGCCCCAATAACTCAGTTAAATTATCCATACTATCTTGAGATCCTCCTCTCTTTAAGACAATATCTCGGTATCTAATACCAACATCTCCATTGATGGGATTATCCTTAAATAACGAATAATAAATGTCACTGGCAAATACCTTGGAATAAAGATAACCATAATAAGTAGATTCATATCCTCCAGTGCCACCAACGTGACCCCAACTGGTATATCCATGATTGATATTACCTCCATCAGAAAAGAGACTCATCGATTGTCGAAGGTGATTCCAAAGGTTAACAATATCAACTTGGGGGTTACTATGAACTTTAATATCAAATACCGCCAATACCAATTGTCTAAGATTGAATAATCCTTGATTAACATCTTTAGAATTCACCAAATCAGTTATAATATCATCAGCCATCGATTCTCCTGTCAAATAATGGTTAGATAATTGTTTTAATATTGATGGTTCCCATACCCAATATTCTAATAATTGAGAAGGACATTCAACAAAGTCCTTTTCCACATTAGTACCATGATGGCCAGCATATTTGGTTTCCGAGACAATGGTATGGATTCCATGACCCAATTCATGAAATAGAGTCTTCACTTCTCGATGTTTCAATAACAATGGGGTATTTTCATTTGGATTGGTGAAACTACACAATAATGCCGTGATTGGAGTGACTCGGGTGCCATCTTGTCGATAGTATCCTGGTTTAAGGACAATATTCGATGGTTGAGGGTTTTTACCTCGTCGGGAATATAAATCCAAATACATTAATCCCATGAACTTTGGCTTATCGATGGTGATATCTTGGAAAACTCCATAGATTTGACAATCTTCATGCCAAACGTCACTGGCGTCAATATTGGTCAATTTGATAATCTTTAAATCAAAGAGAGTCTCATAGATGGCAAACATCCTTACCAATGTCGATTCAAGGGGGAAGTATTGGTTGATGATCGATTGATTAACATGAAAATGGTGTTCGAGGTATCGATCACCATAATAGGTATTATCCCACCAATAGTATTCCTGTTGATGGTCAAGTCCTTGTCGTTGTAAATCGGCATTTTTAAACTCGAGTAAGGATTGTAATTCCCGTTGACCAATGGGGAGTAATTTGGTATAAAGGTCTTCTAAGAACATCTCCACATCCTTAGTGGATGATGCCATTCGATGATCAAGAATATAATCACTAAATGATTGATATCCCAAGATTAATGCCTTTTCATGTCTTAATTGAATAAGTTGAGTCAAGATCTCTCGATTTTGTTGACATCGATTCGAATTACCTTCCAGGGCCAATTTTCGAGTATTTTGACTTTTAGCATATTTGATCACCGGTATAAGCTCAGGCATTCGAAATGACATTTGATAACGGTTATCTCCCTTTTTCATGGTGTCTATTATCTGGGGGGGTACTCCTTCTAATTGTTCCTTTGTGAATTCCACCACTGAATTATCTTCAATGATATTTGATGAGAATTGAGACTGTAATTGACCGATTTTGATGGTGATGTCATTTAACCGTTGCTTTGAATCATCATCAGTGACATTTAACCCATTTCTAATGAATTGGTCCACTTCGTGCTTGACATAACGAAGATCGACGGTATCGACATTTGGTTGCGATTCCATTTGATGAAGAAGACGATTAAACACTTGAAATACATCCTTTCTCATTGATAATTCCACTCGAAGTGGTCGGACTCGATTACTAGCATCGATAGCTGCTTGACGAAGACTAGCATCACCAGCAACATGTCGATAAAACGTCAATTGAGTATCACGCCAATGATAATCATCAAAGAATTGTTTCCATGGGTTAAGAGTATTTTCAATCGTTGGTTGGTGATTTATAATGTCGCCGATTTCATCATATAATCGAGTGGTATCTGCCATCAATTGATTCATGTTATCATTGATTAATTGAGGAGTCATCCGCCATTTCGGTAAGTCAATGGCGGCGATTAAAAGGTTGTAATCAGTTGACATGGTTTGTAATCGACATGGGAGAGGTTATTTATACATGGGTTTAAGGTATAGCGGCTATCAGGGTCGTCAGAGATAGGTATGATGACACAAGACGAATGGACACTAACTAGACAAGTGACACTAAGGAGAAGGCTATTATGAAAAGCGTAGATTGATTATACTAGGTTTACAGGTGATGATAGTAGGGGGATTATTACCTATCACTGAAGAGCATACTGATAGGGCATTCTTTCCCACTGATAGTGAAGGTTCCGATAGTGCGAGTTTACATGATAGGCGATTTGTCAGTGGACGACTTGTAACTTAACTTAAATATTATAAATAGACCGCCATCGAGTAACTGGCGATTTAGAGGGGTGCGATAACCCCGAAGGGGATATCATTATCTTTTACCATCGAATATTCATTATTATTTTCATCGCTATATCATGCTTAATTAGACCCCATAGGTCAATGCAATTTAATGATACCAACCAGTGGCATCGAGGATATCCCATGTCAAGTTAACCAAGAGATGATGTGAGGTAAACCCGTTCAAATTCGAGAAACTCGATCAATTTCTTGGAATGGTCGAGTTCAATGCGGAGGATATAATTATCATAACCTAGTTGCCAAGTTTGGAGGTGATTATTGGTGATGACTTGATGTTGTTGATTAATTGGAGTGATGGTGGTTGATTGAGGTTGAGGATGGATTGATTCGATGGAATCGATAAATGGAGTCGGGGGTGGGGGGTCTTTGATGTCGACTTTTCGCCGGATATTATTTGCTTTAAGCGGAGTAGTGGCTACTCGCTTATTCATGATGAGGGGGGATGATGGTATTGGGTGGTGATGATTGTTTTGGTTAATGCTGCCGAGCCGCACCTCAATTGGGGCTAAGTGCAGGAGGGCATAACAGTAGGACAGTGACAAGGACAGTGACAAGGACAGTGACAAGGACACACTAGAAGAGAAAGAGAGAAAGATGAATGTGAAGAGGGGTGATTTAAAAGGGTTTGTCTGGTCGTCGCTACTCTCGTATCAGATGTCTCACTGTGGTTCTGACCCGTAGTAATACTCTCAGCGATTTTGTTATCGGTGATTGCTAATGCCATGATTTCATCCATCAAGGATTGTATACACTCCTCTTTAGCGTCAGACGTCATAATTCTTAATATCCAATGTATTAAGGACAACCACTGGTCAAAAATTGGCATCCATCTATAGAACTTGTACCATTGTAGATTTAATCACGTGATGCATCTATCAATCCTCTGAAGTTGTCGAGGATTGGTAATTCCTCTGTTTTTCCCTTCCTCTGGTTCTGACATGGTTTTATTGAAATATTGGATGTTTTTACAATTTATATATTTTGGAGAATTTTTAACATTTTGAGAATTTGAGAATTTGAGAGTTTTCATAAGGGGAAAGAACAAAGGGAAATCTCCAGAGTAATGTATACCGAATGTGGTATTGACGTAAACGTTGATATACACATTTAGTTGCCTTTATGTTGATTTGGTGACAATGTCATACCTTAACAATGAATATCTCAACTTGCCCAAGGAAGGGCAGTTACCGGTTTGACCCCCCCGACAATTAACAATCATAAACACTACTCAACGATGGAACTTCCTACTCAAGAATGGTGTTATCTCCAACTGTTAAATAATCATGACTGGGGGGTTATCACATTGTCATTAAGAATGATCTTAAAGATATGGTGGGAGCCTTCCGACAACTTCCAGAATATGCCAATTTGGCCGAGTCGGTATTGGTCATCCCCGGAGTTGGTGGTGATGGGGCTGTTCCCCGAATCGAAGGGGATATCATTAATCATTTTATGGCTTGTAAAAATGGGTTTTTGTCTCTTGTATCACCGCTATGACTAAACCATGGCCTAGAGAATCGGTTCCTCGATTTAATCAGGGAGACAGTAAGATGAGTCAATGACTATAATGTCATGCTATTCATTACCTTTAATCACTCTAGTTCATCGAAATGGCAAAGGGGATTACCATAACCTCATTCATGAATCTTGAAGATAATAATGAATTAAGAATAACGAGAATATCATCAAACAACGGCATCAAACAACGGCATCAAACAACGGCATCAAACTTCCTAGTAATCTTTCCAATTCAAAAACAAATCTCTTAATAACGACTCGTCGTTTTTCCCTAGCAAATACCTCATCATCGTTATGGCCCTACCAGATTAATGACTACGAATACCAACGGGTAATGGTGGAATCCCAATCATTCACCCATTAAGGAAATTGAGTGGCACGGCTTCACCTTAGTTAATTGTCTAGACAAACCACAGGGAAAGCACCTTTTGGGTAATACCATTAATTGAAATCCCACCCCTCTGGTGCCCAAAACAGTAATACCTATGGAAATGACTTCAGGTTCGATAACTTGCCTCCATAATCATCATAGCCAGTGGTAATACCTACATCCATACCTCTATCATAGAGATTACCTACTATACTCAAACAAAAGACTAATGTACCATTTTGTTATATCCCTACTCAATGAGATTCCCCCAAGATCTCCCGAGTAAATGCTTCAGCATTGGGTTCTCTCCCCAATAACTCCTTCAAGTTATCCATACTATCTCTCGACCCCCCTCTCTTCAACACGATATCCCGGTATCTAATCCCCAGGTCGACATTCATAGGGTTTTGTTTAAACAAAGAATAGTAAATATCCGAAGCAAACACATTGGAATACAAATAACCATAATACCCCGATTCATACCCACCAGCAATATGACCAAATGATCCATACCCCTTAGTAGGGTTTGAATCATCATCAACCAAGGTAATCGTCTTTCTCATATCATTCCATAACTTGAACAAATCCACTTGGTCAACTTCTTCCTTGGTTTTATAAGTATGAACCGTCATATCAAACAAGGCAAAGAATAATTGCCTTAAGTTAAATAACCCCAGGTTAACGTGCTTGGTCTTGATTAAATCATTAATCAATTCATCGGGCATTTGTTCCCCACTCTTGTAATGGTGACTCAACTTTTTCAATTCATCCTTCAGCCATGTCCAGTATTCTAACATTTGCGATGGACATTCGACAAAGTCTCTTTCGACGTGAGTACCATGATGCAGAGCATATTTGGTCTTTGAAAGCAAATTATGAATACCATGCCCCAATTCATGGAACATGGTGGTCACTTCCAGGTGTTGCATCAACAGGGGTTTATCCTTAGTGGGTTTGGTAAAGTTACATAATAACACCGTCACTGGAGTATGACGAGTGCCATCAGCATTATCATGACCAGGATTAAGGCCAAAGTTGGCGGCATGGGAATATTTGCCATCTCTTGGGTGTAAATCCAAGTATAACAACCCCATAAATTCATTCTTTGGAGAGCCATGGGTGATATTTTGATAAATGGCAAACACTTGGACATCCTTGTGCCATACCGCCCCTTCAGGAAGGTCTTCATTGGCTAATTTCACCACCTTGATATCAAAAAGAGTTTCATAAAAGGAAAACATCAGCGTTAACGTTTCATCAAGGGGGAAATATTCGGAAATCTTCCGGTTATCCACCTTGTATTCCTTTTGAAGCAATTTTTCGGTATAATAGGCATTATCCCATACGTACAATTGACTCTGTTCGGGGATACCTTGACGTTTAAGATCTTCATTCTTAAACTCAATCATCTTTGCCAAATCCTTTTTCCCCAATGGAGTCAACTTTTCCTTGAGATCATTCAAGAAATTCAACACGTTGGTTTGGTTCTTGGCCATCCGTTGTTCGAGCACATAGTCGGCAAAGGTATCATAGCCCAAGATTTGCCCCAATTCATACCGCAAGTGGATGATCTTGGTCAAAATGTCGCCATTTTCCGGGCATTTGTTGCCAGCGCCCAAATTGGCCCGCTTCCGGGTTTGTTGGTTGTTAGCATATTCATAAACAGGAATAACATCAGGATACTTGAAAGTCATCCGGTACAAGTCGCCATTACGTTCATAACCATCGATAGTATCTTGAGGAACCCCATCCAACTCTTCCTTAGTAAATTCAATATAACCTTTTTCTTCATTCATATTGGTAGAGAATTTGGTCAGCAATTGACCCAATTCCAACTTGATTTGCTTAACCCGTTCTAACTTGTCATCGGGCAACGCCAACCCTGCTCTTTCATAATCTTCCACTTCTCTCTTGACATATCTAATGTCGACGGGGTCCAGGTTAACATCGGCTTCCAATTTAGCCAATAACTTCTTAAACACAAGGTAAACATCCTTACGCATCAGAAGTCCTACCCAAGTAGGACGAGATTCATTTTCAGCATCGGTGGCGGCGTCTCTGAGCAGTTTATCGGTGGACACTTCCCGATAAAACGTGATCTGGGAGTCTCTCCAAGTAAACGTATCATAAAATGCCTTCCATGGGATCAATACGTTTTCAATGGTGGGGTCTTCCACCGCCGCCACTTGATCATTAATGGCCACCGCTTCCTTTTCAAGCTGCTTCATTTCCAGCCGGATCTGTTCCGGGGTAAGCGTCCATTTAGGGTAGTCAATGGCGGTGTCAGCGACGAGTTTATGGTAATTAATTGACATGAGGATGAAGATACCAGCAATTGCTAAATAGGTGAGGGAGAAAATGATTGGTGGGGGGTGAGGGATGGTGAGACTGTGTTGGTGCGCCTTATGGGGAATTGGCACGGCGGGTGGCACGAGATCATCGTTGTGAGCGTGGGAATCCCGGTGCGATAGTAAACGGGAAGTTTTATGAGTGGGGGAACTTAATCGTTAATGATGACGCGTAGATATTTGATGGTGAATGGCATTATTAGAGGTGTTGCCAAAGTTTTATGGAGGTGTTTGGTTATAACAGGTTTTACCTGGCGAGGGGGGGGGTTTGGATTCCCGATCACCACAGGTGTTTCACCTAAAACGATGTACGTTTACGGCGAAACAATCGATGGTCATGATCTCACCAATGTTTGTCGTCACCATTGTTGACCCCCCAGACCCCCCCTACTAAAACCCATTCTCATACGTCATTATATTTACCCTTTGTTAACCCCTAAACTTCCATGCTTCCCATCACGTGCCGTACCTCAACGCTTACCTATTCCTTCGCACATAAGCCCTCGGCTAAGCTATCACTGCGACTCTCTCCTCCTTTTATACCTACCACCCTCACTGCTCACTCACTCACTCACGGTAATGCTCAAGTTTAAGAACCGGTTCAAGTGGCTGGAAAAGGACGGGTCTCGAAAGACAATCCTGGCGGATGAAGAGTTGGCTAATTCCCTTGAAAAAGTGCTGATCTCGTCGTCAACACTGTCACCCGCCCCTTCCAATCATACATCAACAACCTCCAACACCGCCACCTCTACCCATCACTCCCCTAGGAGTCAATCTCCGGTGAAATCACCATTAAAGGATCATCTTGCTGGCAACCGATCTCACCCTGGATCCCTTCCAAGCTCCCATTCGGGGTCCCAACCCACTTCTCCCATTAAGAAAAAACCATCGGGGGCCCCTGAATCGTCGCTGCCGGGGTTGTTGACAGTTAAGGTATATACCCTGGAAAAAGTCCGCCTCCCCATTGCTATCAACAATAACCGCCAGATCTTACAGGCATTGGCAGCAAATGCCAACAATGACCATGTTCTGCGGCAATTAATGGAAGCGATCTCGAGATTGGAGGATGGCCCAGCAAATTTACCGGGGGAATTGGCGCCTAATGTATTGCCACTGATCATCACCATCCCTAATTCTACTGGGGATAAGCTGTTATTATATTTGACCATCGAATTCGATAATAACGTGTTGGTGATGGAACCGAAAAAGGGGCTGGTGCAATCATCGCAATGGAACCAAGTGGTGTCGTTTGATGTCACGAAAAAAGTGTCGCCGACGCTGTCAGGGCTGATCTTTTTAAACCTTAACTTGTTCATCCGGTTGCCCAATATCCTTGTCCCCGCCCAGGAAAAGCAAAACCATCAACAATTGTTTACTGGGACTAATCTGAGCGATAACCCTGTTGGAGATTTGCTTGTGGGGCAAATCAGATTACCGCTTAATTTAAGATATCACGAAGATCCCATCCGACTCATGCATCATGAATTCCTTAAGTTCACCCAACAAGGAGTATCATTCCCCATGGGGGATATCATGTTGACCATCATTTTTGAACCTCATATTTCTAGACCATTACTGATGGAAGACTTTGAGTTATTAAAGGTGATTGGTAAGGGGCTGTTTGGGAAAGTGATGCAAGTGGTGAAGAAAGATACCAAACAAATCTATGCCCTCAAAACGATTAGAAAACAGCATATTGTCGCCACGATGGAAGTCGATCATACCATGGCCGAACGAACGGTATTGGCGCGGGTGCTGAACCCGTTTATCGTGCCGTTAAAGTTTTCATTCCAACTGCCAGAAAAATTATACCTTGTGTTGTCATTTATTAATGGTGGTGAGCTTTACTTCCATTTACAAAAGGAAGGGCGGTTCCTGATGGACCGGCTGAGATTCTACATTGCCGAATTATTGACGGCGTTGGAGCTGTTGCATCAAATGAATGTAATTTATCGGGATTTAAAGTTGGAGAATATCCTTTTGGATTATCAAGGTCATATTGCCTTGTGTGATTTCGGGTTGTGTAAGCTTAACATGAAGGATAATGACAAAACAAATACCTTTTGTGGTACCCCGGAATATTTGGCCCCGGAATTGCTTTTAAACCAAGGTTATACTAGAAGTGTCGATTGGTGGACCCTTGGGACATTATTATACGAAATGTTGACGGGGTTACCCCCCTTTTATGACGAGAACATCAAAACGATGTATAATAAGATTTTGAATGATCCATTGAAATTCCCCGCCATGCTTGAAAGGACGGATGCTAAGGATTTATTAATTAAATTGTTACAAAAGGATCCTAAATTGAGATTGAGTGACGCGGCGGATATCCGGGCCCATCCCTTCTTCAAGGATATCGATTGGAATAAGTTATTGTCAAAGTCATACTTGCCTCCATTTAAACCCAATGTCGAGAACTTATTGGATACATCAAACTTTAGTATTGATTTTACAAAGGAGCAACCTCAGGATTCGGTGGTGGAAGGGAATATCTTGACTCAAAGTGTTCAAGATAAGTTTGGTGGGTGGACATATAATGGTGAGTCTATTCTTTAGATATTCATAGATGTATAACAAAGTGGTACTATCCAAAGTGCCAATATTTTTGCTTTGATAATATTAATATTTTTGATAAAATTTTGCATACTTTGTCCTGCAGGTAAATCGTGCATAACCTAGGGTCCAAACCAGCCATAAGGGTATATACCTGATTCAGGGTTGATACCATCAGTAGACATACTTGATTGTGGAACAAGCCACGGGAATACCTTGACGTAGTACAACCAATGAACGACCAATAAAGTATCCAGGGGATTGAGGGTCAAATGACAAATATGGCACCGGATACGATGTTTGCATGGAGTCCTCCCCCAGAGGATTAAATATTGAACCTGCTCCATCACAATGAGGTGATCCAAACCCAACTGGTTGTTGATATACCCTAAAAGTGAACAACTCACTTGGTAAAGGGAGATTATCAAAATCGACATTGACGGTTACTTGATCATGGATATTTCCAGTAAAAGTAACTTGGCCTTGTAATTGATTATCCCCAGCAAATGGGAACTGGGCAATTGCTTGGTTAGGGAGAGTATTGGCGGCAGATACTATAGCATACCATAGGTATAATGGATTCATGGTGAAGAATGGGTGAATAATTATAATGGTTTTATATCCAGAATACTAGTCATTACATCTAAGAACAGATGTGAACATATGCCATTTACTGTAAACCACAATTTGCAAGTTATTCATGGTTATAACCGGGTCAGAAACCGAGGGTATTATTGTAGACTACGTCTAAACTGTTTGGTATTATTGAATATTCACTGATTTGAAATCATTAAAATCCAAATATATGTTACCCTATTAACCACACGTAATCCCCTTACATTTACAAGGTTCAGCCGTGCTATTATCAAAGTGGGTGGATGGTACAATGATAATATCAACGGCAGAACATCGATGCATCAATTACCAAACGTGGCCAGGGCAACACAACTACAAATATAACCGCTGAAAATGACAACTAAACAAAATAAAGGGTGAATGCATATTGTACCATAACCCCCCCCCACCCCGATATCGATTGTATTGAGCTGGTCGGTTCGAATCGGGGAAAAATCGCTAGCCGACGGTGTTCATCAACCATAACCAGCATCGCCACTAAATTAAACTTTAAACAAACAAATTGGTTATTGTCAATGCCAAAAATATCCATCAATGCAAGATGAAATCATCGCCGACGGATCGGGTAATTAAATACGGCGAACACGATCACTGGTTGGGGTGTACACCACCAAGACATTTATTAAGAGGTGCCAAGAGATGATGGATAAATTGTACGAATTATGACAACCAATCCCCGCATTACCCCCTACTAGAAGTGGTTATCATCATTATCATTTCGACACCCCCGATCTGCAGCAGTGATGGTATCAGGGTGCGTTAATAAGGGATGTGGCGGTTCACAATTAACATCCACGGGTAGCCATTGGTTAATAATAACCCGTTGATTATTAACGTTTGCCCCCACCTACAAATTTGGAAGCCTATTGCCGATAGTGTGTCCTTACGTAGCCTTACTTAACTGACACCGGGAAGGGGTGCAGGAACCCTGTCGCAGAGATTATTGATATCGAAGGTAATTACCCCGATTATTCCGAAACATCCATTTAATGATGATGTTACATTAAAATAAAAACTACAAATTAACTCCCCCATTGCCTTCACCTTCTTTTTATTATTATCAAACCATTTTTATCCTCGTAGTTCTCAAATAAAAAAAAAAAAATCCTCATTCCACCATTCACCGTATTTTTTGTTTGGTAAACAGTCACGTGATCGCGCAGGATGCATATGTAACAGCCTGTTTGTTGAAATACAGTTGCTTGCAAGCTATTGGAGGCACAGCACTGCAGCCAATTACTACCGAATTGAAAAACACTCCCAATTTCCTAGTGAATACGTCCATCTCGCTACCTTGATCCTATAACCGTTACTCAAGCCAATCGCCCCCCTCGTCATGGTCAATAAAAGTGGACTTGCAGTGGGGCTAGCCGTCGGGGTGCCTCTGTTTATTATTATTGTGTTGCTTGGGTATTTTTGGACGAGAAATCATCGTCGTCAACAAAAGGAGTTTATTGATGATGATGACGTCGATGTCGAGCTTCGGGATGATGGCTCCTATACTCAGTTCCAACAACAGTTGACCAAACCGATGCTTCAGCATCAAACCAAGGAGGTGAGTGGTAGTGGCGAAGAAATTGATGATCTGCAACGATCTCTGACGTTGACGGAGCTGGTGGTTCATCAACGGGTGGGACCTCCGGGGAAATCGTATGAATTTTATGAAACATTCATTCCAGTGGTTGATCTGTCGCCGCTGCTAGCGCAAACGGCGGTTACCATGCAACGGGATGCCCTCCTGACCCATCTGGGGGTGCTGGCACCTCTAGGTCTTCAACCTCCTCCGTTACTGGCCCAACCACTGCATATGTCCCTCGATAAACTTGCAAAGAACTTACACTCACCGGAATTCTTTGAAAAATTACCCCTGAAAGCGTCTAATGCATCGATGATTGCCCCTCAACTGAGGTATCAAGCCGGTTCTAATAGTTCCCTGGATTTACTTAATACCATGGTTGGCGATAATGCCAATCCATTGAATGAAAACTTTGTTTACGAAGCCCATCTCCTGGAACCGGAACGTAATAAACTGAGACAATTGATGCAGCGACAAAAATCATTATCAAGTCCTAAACTGACAAGACTGGCGGGGTCTCCAAGGAAACGATCCACTATTACTGGAGAGGTAACCGAGGAAGAATACCTGGTACCGCAAATCCCGATGTCGCCTTCCGAGGCGGATAGACGGTCGCCTTTTGATGATTAAGATATATGTATTTATGTAACCGCAAAAGGACTACTAATATAAGATATAAGATATGCTAGGTTCGACGCCGACGAGGCGGCGGCGGCGGCGGAGGAGTAGGCAGAGGCATTGGTACTGTTAATGGCAGCCGAGGTACTGGCTGGGGAGGAATGGCCAGTCTTGGAACTGGCAGTGGAGGAACGGAAGCTCTTGACACTGGCAGTGGCGGTACCGATGCTCTGGGTACTGGCAGCGGAGGAACTGATGATCTTGGTATCGGCAGTGGTGAAACTAAATCTTGAGATAATGGCGGCGGCGGCGGAGCCCGCTTGGTGAGAGCTTTCCGAACCAACAGTGATACCAGACCTATCAGCAGCGCCAGCAGGTTCTCCAGGGTATACATTTGTCTCCGACGAGCAGGAACGGGGAGTTTTGGTAATGGTTTCGCCAAAAGATATTCTTGAGGTAAATCCAAGATATTATCGGGATTATTCTCCCCCATCGGCGATTCATGGTCCAGGTAATTACTCTTAACCAGAGCTTTACGACTCAAATCATGGTTATGGGTCAGGGTATGCTTATGATAATCAGCTCTGGTTGAAGTTCTTACTGAAGCCAACCTTGTAAATGCTTTTGAAATGTCCACCATGGGTAAACTATCGTCGAGATCCAGAGGAGACCGCTGACGTTGATTGGCATCAGCAAACCATTCCACCAGAAGGATTTTCTTCGCAACGATATAAATGACATCACTTTCATCGGATAACGACACAAATTGATTCATCACTTCCGATAATTCATTCACCTTATATGCCCCCATTTGGGAGTTTTCAACCAATGGTAATAATACCCGTAAATAGTCAACCACCAATACCCTCAGATCACCTTCCTCCCAATGCAAATTATTCAATTCCCGAATGCAAATATCAATAAGAATCTTTAAATCATTGGTATAAGCAGCAGTAACGGCATCACCACTAACAAAGATCATGTATAAGAACTTCAAAATCAAAATGCAAACAATTTGCGATTCTTCCCGATTCAAATGATAAATGGCCAAATTAGTAAATGCTGCCAACAGTGTTTGTCTCAAGGTATCATAAACGACGTTACCATACTTGGTCATCAAGCATTGTTCATTAATCAATAACATCAGTTTAAATTGTTCATAAGCAATCAATTGATCCTCCAGATCATAACCATCATCAATATCATAATTATCAAATTGATCATTATCCACCAATTGAGAAATGGCAATTTTCACGAGGTTCAGATCCACCATTTGTTGATATTCATCTTTATCGAGGACAACGACATGATACAAGTATTCAAACCAAATATCACACAGGAATTTCAATAACACATAACTCAGACATCCTTCAACCACCAATTCCATCGTTCTACCAATGAATTGAGTCAATACCAGCACGAAATTGGCTTGACGTAATGATTGGTACACGGGGTCGACATCAATTTGAATCAAATCCTTTTCTCCCAGGTTTTTCGATTTGAGTAATAATAATAAACAAACACATAAAAACTCCTTTAAACATTGACCTTGATAATAAACATCTGGGGGGGTTTCCCCAGGGTCATGATCATTTAATGCCAGTAATAACGACACGATCTTCCCAAGACAAAAATGATGATTCTTAATGAATAGATTAGAACACAATACTTTTAACGCGTATTTCAGAATGGTTTCATAGGTTCGACTATCATCGACTTGGATATCCGTCAAGTAAACATTATCAAGAATGGCCTTGATCACGATCAGAAAGTTTTCATTACACTCATTAGGGTCAGAAAGGATAAGCACAGGGTCAAGTTCCGCTGACAACGTTCGTTCCGCCTCCTGGCGAACGTCCATTGTTAGTAGTTGGTGTAGGTGTGCGGACACGACGACGAATGCGAATCTCGCAACCAAGGTGGTTAGGTGTCGTCAGCAACAATGGTTATGGCAACTCGAGAGGGGTAAAGGTAAGTGGGGGGTATTAATTGATGACATACGGGAATTAGTTTGATTTTAGTTAATTGATAGTAAATCCGTTATATTTGCAAAGGTAGCAGGTTGTGCATAAATCATGCATGTGGGTCCTGCAGAAAGCCAGCGATGATAACAGACGAATGATGGGGAAGTGAATGGTTGATGGGAAAGAGTCAAATTTTTAAGGTGGTGGTGATTGTGATATTTTTTAATTAAAGTAGTGTTTCAGTTATTTCATTTGCGTGTTTCATCTTCGAGGTAACGTGACGGTAAGGTGATGGTAACGTGACGGTAACGTGACGGTAACGTGACTTTTCTTAACATACCCCTCTTAACGTAACCCCCTCTTAATATTCACCCCTCTTAATATTCACCCCTCTTAACATAACACCCCCTTAATATTCACCCCTCTTAAACATCCTTCATCAACACAACCATACCATTTTGTCGCATCTACCATAATGTCATGTACTCACCTCAAGCAAACCCATTGGATGAAATCGTATTAGTATCCTTCACCCTAGGAGCTATAACATCAATAACAACCACCACCTTTATCTTATGCCATCTGCCCCTCGCCATCTACACCATCGTCATCATCATCTACTTTTTAGGTGAATTCATCTCATCAGCTAAATGGCAACCATTATCCGTCACCTCAAAGTCGTTTCTTATCTATGGCAATCGAGGTAACCATTTCTTTTGGTTGATGCAGGTAATTACCATTTGGGAATACTATTTTGCCACTTGTCGTTGGTACCCATTACCTAGCCGTCAACTTATATGGCCATTGACTATATTGGGAACAATCCTATCGCTATTAGGGTTACTGATTCGGTTTATTGCCATGTATCAATGTGGTAACCTGTTCAATCATTATCTTGAACTGAAACGACAAAGCCATCATCATCTTGTCACCACCGGACTTTACCTGATGGTTAGACACCCCCTGTATTTCGGATACTGGTGGTTTGTCATCGGTAGTCAAATGATATTGAATAATTGGTTGACATTATTATTAACCGTGGCCATTTTGGGGTATTTCTTCACCACCAGACTTAAAACCGAGGAATTCTTTTTAGTCCATCGACTTTATGGTGATGAATACTTGAATTATAAAAAGCGAGTCAACATCTACATTCCGTTTGTTTCCGATCCCAAAATATCATAATATTGAATACCTATTGCTTCCGGCAGAATTCATAAAACACTTCGAGGGACTTGAGGAACCCTTCAGCATATTCCCATTCATTCTTTTCTTGGGCCTTATTATGGATATGTTCTTCTAATCTCGAAGCCTTCCAGGCGTTAAGACGGCCAATCACCGATCCATCAAACTTGGCAAATGCCAAGGCATCATTCCAACCAACCATGAACCCCTTGGCGTAGAGATCATGGTCAAACTTTTCCTTGGGGCATTTTTCATCCCAGTATTGGTTATGGGCATCACAGTTTTCTTTCCATACATGGTTGAAAACCGCTTCATCAGGTAACCGCTTACCTCTGATAGAAAATGCTGGGAAGATCGCCTTGGCTTCAGTCATGGTTCTAAAGTCCCATTCACCACCATTACCCAGTTGGAATTTGTATGTCCAGAAGAAATACCCCCAACCAGCTCTTTGAGAAAACACCCCACATTGGTTACGACCATATTCAACCACCAATTCCCCCCGACGGTCTTGAGAGTTACCAATCAGCCAACTTTGACCATCCAATACACACAGCCATTCCCCAATCATGAAATCGACGCCATCACCATTATGAGGCAAATCATGAAGAACGGTTTCACCCAAGTTATCGATGATATCTTGAGGCAGACAGTTATGATCAGAACTGGAAAAGCACCGGTATACATGGTCATCAACCACCACCCCAATGGTGTTATTACCGCTTTGATGTTCTTGAACCCATTCCGTCCATTGTCTAGGATCCCAAGCATCAGAAATAATGATGGGAATGGTGGAATCGACTTCACGAATGGCATTGATGGCAGCACTATAAAAAGTGCCTTCCTTCTTGGTGGTATCATGATGTTCTGCTTCATTAATCAATTGAATCGCCGCCAAGTTATCGTAGACTAATAAATCTTCGGCGATCCAGGCATAAGCTTTACACATCATCAATTGGGCATCGGCATCACTCCAGAAGTTAGCTCCATGTTCATAAGTTTCTCCCAGATGGTCCAGGGTATTAGCGCCACCAGGAACACCATGAATATCGATAACCACCGAAATCCCGGCACGATCGGCGGGTTCGATAAAATGAGTCCGTAAAATGCCCCAAGCATTACTATAAACGGGAGCGTAACGTTCAAAGGCGGTGTTTTGAGTGAATCTCCCCCCATCAATATCCCAATAACCAATAGGGATCCGAACTGAAGTCACCCCGGCTTCCTTTAAAAATAGCCAATCTTCTGGAGTCATAAAGTTGCGGTAAAACTCATCCAATTGATCCCTAGCACCTTCAGCACCCCCCTTTTGCTTAACAAGGGCTTTGACCATTTCTATTTCACAATTGGCTTCTCCTTCAAAGTTTTGGTGAAAGATCCATTTTTCCTGAACAAAACACAGACCAAGGTTAACCCCATAATTTTGTCGGTTACGATAGATATCCCGCTTTGAAGGGTGAGTGCCTGGAGGGGCAATTGGGTCACAAAACGCCACATCAGCCCCCTTATGCTTAAGTTTAAGTTTATCAAACATTTTTGTATAATTTGATTGCGGTGTCGTGGGGGTTGGCCAATTTATATATGTAATTTAATGATCTCTCGCTTGCTTTTTAATCACCTCATATCTCATAACCCCAGGGTTACATACAGGAAAAACGTAAGGGAAATGTCGGAAAGGGGGGTTGTAATTAGACGTATACTGGCGATATATAATACTAAACTTAATTCCAAATGTAGTCACCGGTGAGCTTATTGTCGATAATTTGCCGTTGGTGTTGATGCAATTGTTTTACTCTCGCCGCCAGCAGGGAAATCACTTTAAATAGCATTTCCTTGGTGAAGTTACCGGCACTATCGATAAATAGGATATCTTTAGCGTCACCTTCAACCACAGAAAAGCAAACAACATGATGACTAGTCAGCACCACCAATTGATCTCCGGAAGGGTCAAAAATGATGGAATCATCAACAATGGCGATGACTTCAGGGACAAATGAAAAGTATAATGGGATATTCCCATTGATCAAGGCGTAAAACAGCGCTTCGAGCGCCGCCAGTACTTCTTGAGGGGTGTATTCACTTGGTTCATCGGTGGTGAGGAATTGAATCACCACTTGGATCAACTGTCGAGGATATTCATGACGAATAATCACTCGTTGTAATACTCCTCTAATCTTATCTTCAATGAGTTTTTCTCTGGTTGTACTTAGACCGATGACTGGTCTTACTACCACTTCCAACAGGGCGGTATTTGCCATCGCCTGACGAGGTTTAGGCTCGATAGGTCCAGTTACCGATACTATGACTTTGGTGGCTCCCACTTCTATTTGGGCCAGGCCATTACTATTTGGTAGGAGGCCAATGGAGACGGTATACATGATGATGGTGGTGGGTGGGGTCGAGGTGCGATGGAGTTAAATCTAATGATGAGAAGAGATGAGAGGTGTGGAGTTGGAGATGGGGGGTCGATGCTAGAAAATAAAAATCCCCTCGTCATTTAACTTTAGACAATTTGTCGACAATTTGCCGAACATTTGCCTACCGAAACTTCCCGGTTCCGAACCATCCATTTGGTTATGATTATATACTTATTCCCGATTGATTATGTAATCGGGGCGCACCCATCTTCCATCTTACACTAATCACAGATAAAGTCAGTCATGACGAGCCGCACGATGTCTGATGAATTACAACAGGCATTATTAGATGATTTATCTAGTGATGAAGATGACAACAACCAAGTGGAGAATGAAGGACAATCATTAAATGAAACATTAGCTCGAGTGATAGCCCAAGGTGGCGTCCAATCGTTAACTAATATTGATATCACAAAGGCATCGACCATCACTCCCTATATCGATGAAATCAATGATGAAATCACCAAGTTTAAACAAACAGCCGATGTTCTTGAATTAATAGAATCAATTGATGGTACCCCAAGTGCTGAGGAGTCGTTTATTATTAAGCTTAATCAGTTAACTGAGGTTATTAGTGATGAGATCTCGATATTTCATCAATGGATAATATCCCAATATAATCAAGTGTTTCCCGAGTTAGCTAATATGATTACCCTGGCGGTTGATTATGTTCGATTGGTGAAATTGATTGGTAATGATATTGGCAACGTCAAATCCATGGAAAACGACATTGGTAATATTGTGTCTCGAGAGAAGTTATTGGTAATCATGATGGCAGCATCTAATAATCATGTCAATATTACCATTGATCATCAAGTCCTAAATGGGTGTGATGTTGTGATATCACTTTGGAAGTTACTTGAAACCATTAGACAATATCTTGGTGATCGAATAGCCAAGATCGCTCCTAACGTCACTGCTATAGTTGGTGCCATCACCGCTTCTCAATTGATCGTTGCCATTGGTTCATTGACGAAATTAGCCCAATATCCTAGTTGTAACTTACCTTCACTTGGTATAAGACAATTATCATCGATTGGAGATCAAGGAGATAATCATATCCGTCAACGAGGGTTTCTTTATTATAACCCCATCATCTTTAATCTCCCCAATGATTATATCAAACCAGCAATGAGAATTATCTCTGGTAAAGTGGTTTTAGCCGCTCGAGTCGATATTCTGAAATCATGTCCTGATGGATCCATTGGTGATAAATTTAAACGGGAAATCGAGGAAAAGATTGAAAAACTAATGACGCCTCCAGATCTGACCCCAGATAAGGCCCTCCCTTTACCCAAAGAGTTTAAATCAAAGAAACGGGGAGGGAGAAAGTATCGGAAGATGAAACAACGAATGCAAATGTCTGAGGTTCGGAAAGCACAAAACATCATTGAATTCGCCAAACCTGAACAAACGATAACCACGGGGATGGGGGAAGAGATCGGCATGGGGATGTTATCTAAGATCAAGGTAATGGATTCGCCATCGACAAAGGCGATGATGTCAAAGAAAATGATGACCCGAGTCAATAAGAAATAATCACCGGAAGGTTGTGTATAATCAAGGTAATGCTGATGCTAAATGAGAATGACGTCGCCGGTGTCCAAGTACCCCTTGATGGCACTATAGCGGACGACATAAATCCCTCCCTTTTGTAAGTCAATAAAATCATCTCCTCCAAGATCGATTTCCACCGATTGATCCCCCACATATTGGAAAAACACCGGTTGGTGTAAATCAGGAGTTTCCACCATTTGTTCTCCTCCTCGAGTATCATCCATCAACGTCAATGATCCTGGGAGTTTTCGAAGGAAACTATCACTATATAGCTTGGTTAATATCCGGAAATGTTGACGAATATATTCCACCTCATCATCATTAAGTACCAGTTGATCCCCTTGTAAATAAAACGCCGGGAATTTGTCCAATTTGGCTAACCTTGTCCTCAAATACATCCGAACGAGATAATTTATCCGTTCAATCTCGGTTTCGGCAATCATTAGTTGTAGTTTAAAGTCGGAATCACCATTATTAAGCTCATGGCAGTCGAGGAGCCATTGTTGTTGTTGTTCTAATTTGGTCAATACTCGTTGAAGGACATCACTAGCAAAGGGTAATACTTCAGGAGCCATACGTTCATTGATCATACATCGAACCAACTGAGTATATAATGATTCATTTGGCTGAGTACCTGCCCCAGTGAAATCATTAATGATGTCATCGAATTCCATGATCGATTGACGATGATGACTTGAGGACTGGTGAAAAGCCGCACCAAATGGTTAACGATTAATCTCACGCGTCACGTTGACACTATGGACCGTCAATCACTACTAGAACAAAAGAGAGCAAGGTTACAACAGTTGAAACAACGGAGATTGAATCTGGAATCGTCTCTGCTGGTATCACTGCTTCTTGAGCGTCATTTGTCTCTGGAGAAGAAGCTGATCTCGGTAGCTACACAAACAGATCCAGTTGTCAATGACCAATCGATTATTAATGATGTTACTACCCCCATATTAACTCAAAATACCTTACCAGAGCTTACCCGGTTTGATAAGGCCATCCAGACCCCTCAATTAATCATCAATGACTCCCCAAAACCTACCATCGTCAATCAACCCCAACCATCACCAAAAGAAAAACTAATAACGGTATTTGTCCCTGCTCCACCTCAACCATCCTTATTTGACCAATTCTTAGCCCTGAGACCCAAATTACACTCTGTGGATACCATGTTGGCTACCGATCAACCCATTCAACGCCAATGGCATGACGTGGGCATGAAAAGTCGTCACCCAGTTGCCATTGATTTTTCACCTCATTTCCCCGAATTATCAGTGGTGGCATTTTCAGGGAAAACCCCCACAAAAGCAGGAGACTCTCATGGAGTGGCGTTGGTATATAATCATCTTACTCCTACCATTCAATTCCTCCTCAATTGCATGCTGGCGCTTACTACCATCAAATTTGATACCGTCGACGCCAATAAGATCATTGGTGGTTGTGTTGATGGTCTGATTGTCGTATGGAATCTCCATGAACTGCAATCACTGCAAGTGGCGATTTTACCGGAATTATCGACACCAATGGCGCTGGTGGTGAATAATGAAGTTGAATATATCCGCCATTGTCTACCAATTGTATCACTTGATCAATATACCCGTAATGGTGATAACGTCATTGTCCTGACGCTGGTGGATGGAGTTGTCAATGCATGGTCGGCCAATTTATTGGCAAAACCCAAATACCCCCTGGTGATGCCTCGAGGATCGAGTTACCTTCAAGCCCTGGTGGTTTTACCTCAATCTTCATCATCAAGAGATGATGTCATCAACCATCATCATCGACAATACCTTAATTGTGTGGTTCTCGCTGGTGCCAACGGACAACTCTATCGATGTGTCGATGATCCGATGCGAGAATACATTAGTACCGTTATAGACAAGGTACCACCATTTTCCCAATTACAAGTGTTACTGGGTCAATTGTTAATTTCGAGTCACCTTGACCTGAATCTCCGCATGTGGGGGGTTAGTGATGATGGAGGGTTAAAAGAGGTGTATTCGATACATAGTGAACAAGTGATCCGGTTGATTGAACCGGTGCTGGCCACCGAATTTATCACCGTGGGCATTGGTCGTAATGGTGATCAAGTGGTTGAATATTGGGATGTTAATGTTCGGGGAGATCGAGGCATCATCACCATCGATGTCGATGCCAAAGTGACTACGGTAGCGGTATCTCGAGACAAAGCCACGTTATTGATGGGGGTTGAAGATGGTAGTGTCGTTAGCTATGTAATTGGCGACATTGACATCAATGGTACTACCAAATTGCCATTATATTAAAATGGTTAGTTATGGCCATTGGCGGCTCCAATCGGAGATCGGAGGTAGGTGTCAAGTGGGTGCCTCGAGGTGATGGCCCATTGTCGGAGAATAGTCGGATGCCGACGCTCATTTCTTTAACTGAGATTGAACACATTGTTTAAATACGGCAAACTCTTGTTCACAGCTATGGTAGCCAATGGTTTGGTATTGTTGTAATATACATTGTCCATAGGCAGCACCTTGACTGGCACAGTTGCCACTAGCTTGCATCAATTTCTTAGCGGGTCGGACACGTTGTGGAGTCAGCATGATCGCTGGGTAATTGCGATGAAATATTGGTCGCACAAAGTAGGTGTCGGGGGGTCGGGGTTACGTTACAACAGGTGACCTAAGGGACACAAGAAGAAACCGACGACGATCGGGCCGGTAGTGAATGGTACAACCACTACTTTTGTAGGTGGGTGTCGGAGCCACTTGCGGGGATGGCTATTGAAGGTTATTCCATATATCAACTGTGGCGCACATCCCCCCGCCACAGTCATCGATGACCTCGCAAATGGTCGGGACATTTCTTGGAATATCCAAAGTAATTAGCGGGTAATTCGATGGTTATTTACTCTATATTGATATTTGTAATTTCCTTTGATCATTAGGTTTATTCGGAGTTAAGTATGGAGCGGGGCCAACTGATCGGTAGCGGAATTTCCATCCTCGTCATCCGCTCACCTTATCCCGAATGCGGAAACCACCGTTTTGGTTTTTTCTTAATCTCCGATCACCATCTTAACCATTTGATTATGGCCACCAATAACAACGAATATTATTGGCGGCGGGCAATGGGGAATGGTGCCGTCACCGCCAAGTTCCGTATCAGCCCGTTACCTCCAATCACCCCTAAAAATGAAGCAAACCCCGACCCGCTAGTGGAACTGAGTGAGACTCATCATCCAAATAGCTGTGAACGATGCTACCGACTTAAAAAGAAGTGTCTGAGAGCCAAACCAAAGTGTCTGAATTGTACCCGAATGGGGGTGGTATGTAATTATGCCGCCCGGGGTCTGAAACGGAAACGAGAGCCATCTTCATCAACTGATGTCACGATTGCTTCATCATCAACCTCATCCGCCACCGCCGCCGCCACCACCACTGTCGCTAGAGAACAATCAAGTGGACCCAATAAAAATGATCAACCGAGTATCCCCGCTATCATTACTCCATCAACTCCAACGGTGGCGGCATCTCAACCTCATGATAATCTGGAAGTGACGTTTAGAATGGTCGATCTCGACCCTCCAACACCAAGACCACCCCCTCAACCAACGTCTAGACCATCAAAGTTTTCAGTATCGATGTTAATCTCTCAAGATGATCGTCCATCGCCTCGAAGCCATATTTGTAAGCAAATCAAATCTCAAGCATTGAAAAAGCCAGGAATCACCACCCTGATTAAAGAAGAGTTTGCTACCTTGGCTCCAGTAAAGAATGATGACCTCCCCTTAGTATGGTTAATGAATTATTGGGAGAATTTCGGTCATACTTATCCATTTATCAATTTTGATGAGATTAAAACCAATCTTGGTAAAATCGATTTCACCACCGAAGTGATCATTCCATTTGATATGTATTTGATGATGGGGATTGGTGCCATTACTTATGATGCTCGTACATCGCTTGGGACTCCGACATTTGAAGAGCATTTCTCAAAGGATACCATTGATTCGATGGTAGAAGTACTTGATTTGACATTAGACTCGATTGATGATCCTAGTACTGAAGTGACGATACGTATTCTCCTATTATTGGCGATCTATGCCGTGGTACTGCTTAATCAAACCCTGTTATGGTCATTGATTGGGATTCTTAATCGGTATGTATTACGTCTCGACCTTTATAAACCGAAACTGGCGAGTTATGATCGGATATGGTGGTCGGTATTTAATTTGGATACTCAACTCCTGATCCTTTTAAATCATCCTCCGGGGATTGTTGACCGGAAGTTTGTTTTACATCAACCTCAATTGACGGAGAAATTATGGCCTCGAGAAGATATCGATCGGATTAATCAAGAGATTATCCGTCATCAATTATTAGCTGATATGTTGGTACCAATGATCGTCCCTACCATTCAAGTGGATCCAGGTAATTTAAGTCAACGTCTTGAACGATGGAGACAAGCCACCACTGCGTGTATTCATCGTCAAGCTACTAATGTTGAAGATGCTACGGCGATGGTAAATGTCGATTATTATTTCATGTGTACCGAGATTGACCAATTAAGTGCCCTGGAACTGTTACAATTCCCCCTTCATTTCTTACTGAATCTGTTTCGATTAGCCATTCGAGATGATGAGATGGATAAGCATCAAGTAAAGCAACTGTTACTGATGTTTTGGTATCAGAAATTCTTCAAGATTATCGATTATTTCTTGGTACTGTTGACGAGGTTAGCTGGTCTGAATATCAATCGAGTCGACCTTAGTGTTAAATTAACTGAGTATGTGCTGAATCTTCTGGTGATGATTAATTTACTGAAATATTTATTGGAAAATGGCGATTCCATGGCTCCTAACTTACGAACCATCATTTCGAAATTAAATGATGTTAATTCAAAGATTCTGACGATTAATGTCATGACATCTGAAGGGTTGGCGATGTTAAAACTGTTGAATGAGGGCACATGATTAAACATCAGTGCAAAACATCGGTGCTGCAAAATTGCAAAACATCACTGCTGCAAAACATCACTGCTGCAAAACTGCAAAACCTAACCAATGATCACCCCATTTACGATCAGGCAATGAAATAGATTTATGATTAATGAGAAATGATATCAAGATTGACGAGTCGTAACTTTAAAGCTTAATTCAGGGATTCCCTCAACTTAACCTATTGTTCTTATTATCCTCTTCCATCACCCTCGTACCCTTACCCCTCGTTTCCCTCGTACCATTACCCTCATCCAGTTACACCATTGATTAACCTCCTCATTCTTCGTGATCAAGTGGGGTGATGTAAAATATCGTGCCACCCCTGAATCGAGGGGAATATAAAAACCACCATTATCTCTAACCTCTACTCATCATCAAACTATCAACTCCTATTCATCCAATGGCCATCATCAAACAAATCTCCAAGCCTAGTAATGCCCTCGCCTTAGCTGTGGTTGGGTTTGGCTGTGCGATTGTGGTTGTGAGAAATTATTACAGAACTGCTCCTATTACTACTATGGGTAATCAATTGAGAGATAAGCATTAACAATTGTGTCTGGTTACATGATTATAATTAATTATTTAAAAATAATAAATATGGCATTTAAGTTGTGTAGTTCTAGTACTGGTGAAGAGGGATCTTACCAATCAGTATCGGTGAAAACTCGATCAGTACTCCATGGATCATCTGATGATCATTTACTTCCTGTGGTTAAACTGAGACGATTTCTTAATGGTCTAATGAGGTGTTAAATGATAGCGGAGGGTGTCCTAAGGGAGACCCAGTGACGACAGAAACATCACGTCGAACAAAAGGGTAGAAAGTCCCATTGATTTTGATTTTCAGTGTGAATACATACCATGAAAGTGTGGCCTATCGATCATTTAGTCATCTCGAAATATGAGACTAGAGGTGCCAGAAAAGTTACCATAGGTATAACGTATTGTTTCAAGGGTTACTTTAAAGAATTGAATCTAATCCAAGAAGGAAACCATAACAACCAATGACTAAACAAACATGAAGTTGGTTTATACAAAAGTTTCATGGTAGACGAGATATGGGAGCTCAAAGGTTTTGTGACAACTTTATGATCAAGTTAGAGGTAATAAAGAGATGGTTGGTGGATGTGGTATTTATAATGATCATTCTAAATACGATTATATACCATATTTACGGCCAATTGGTCAAGGGACATATATCGTCGCTACCAAAGTTAAATTCAAAGATTATTCGATAAAAGTCAATTACTTCAATAAAAGCAATGTCCTAAGGGGTTATCCTCATCAAGATGTCTATGAATCAATTCCTCAAGAATTAGAGGGATTCGATATCGACTCTCGATTAACACAAGTATTGAAAGCATTAATGAAGGAATGGTTGGTCAAGATGACTCCAAATACGATACTTACCGCCAATTGGCCAAGGGGACACTTATTTGGATTGTTTACCCTTTAAATCTTTCATTTTGGCGAGATCATTATTGATACCTTGTGTACCCAGTTAGCTGAAGGTGATTACAGTAGTTGTTCCAGTTTAAGAGAACCCACATCTTCGTCGACATCATCTTTGCCTTCCTCTGGTACTGCTTCTTCCCCGTTTAGCATATTGACAATCAAGTTCCGTTGGTGGATCGACACCTTTCAAGCCAGCCTTTCCTTGGGTGGATTAGAAGTATCCGGGGGGAGAGTCATTATTTAGTATCCCACCGAGGTTGATGGCGTATAGGGCTAGGCTAGGTGCTACCACACTAGATATACAACACCCTACCAACCTCAACAAAAGCAACGTCCAAAGGGATGTCTATCAATCGATGCCTCCAACCATTCGAGGAAAGTTTCTTCCTCTTTGTCCAATTGCCATAGCTTATCGGGCAACCATGGGTTATCATTAACAATGATTTCATTACCTTGACAATCCTTGATAGTGTATCTCATGGTGCTTAAGGTTTGGTAAACAATGACGGTTTCATAAGCTCCCAAATCGAGAGCCTGTCTTTACCAGTATCTCGAAATCTTCATTCAACAATTTGAACCACAAATGGGACCACAGTTTCAGGGTGACAAGCAACAGCAGATACACGCAGATACACAGTCTATCTTTACATTAAGTAAAGCGAACAACCCGTATATCCACAAGCTTAATCACAAAATCACAAAATCACTAACATTAAGCAATCTCATATACCCTTTCTTAAGTTTAATCAGTACCAGCATCGTTAACGGACTAATTCTCAAATTTGAAATCGAAAAGTATTGCTTGGATCTAACCATCATTTCATCCAATTCATCCATCATTGTCAGTGACATCCCAGCAGCTTCTTTGAGCCATCGCCATTCAACTTCAGCATGAGTAATGTTGATTCATCATCTTCTACTTGCTTTATGGCATTGGCGACTTTCTTCTTCTCTAATTCCATTTGATGAGCCTTTTGAAGTGCCAGCAGGTTCATCACCAGATCCAAATCGGTTTGTAAAGCAAAGGTTAACACCTTATTCAATGTAAGTTCATCCAACATGAGTTGTAATGGTTGGTATTCGACATCAAAATCTTCAACCATCTTAATCCCCCCAACCAGTCGATTTACCTTGCAAACTGTAGAAATCAAATGCTTACCATCCATTGATCCCGCCTTCATGTTTTCTAATGGTGATAACAACATCGGACACTTTAATTTTCCAATAATTGCATTATGGCAACATCAATTCTGTTTGTGTTCAGACCATTTTCAAATACCGTCCGAGAAAACACACATTTGCAAGGGCAATGTCTACCAATGGAACTCCTTAGGTTGTATCGGACTTGGACAATGAATTGTTGAAATCAGCAGAACCAGCAACAATCAAAGGAGACAAGACCGTCAATAACACTAATTCAACACTCGTTCTCTAATGTTAGGAAAACTCATCTGAACCACAAAAGTTAATGGTCCCTTAATGGTCCCCAAAATGCATATTATCGATAATCATGCTTAGAAGTACAACTGCTATTAGTACCTGGTGTCACCTGGACTATTATCTGGAATATTCGAACAAGATCATCAGTAGTAACTCATGGTATCAGGCGCAAATATCCATCATATGATGGGTCGATGTGGTATCATTATCAATTGGTTAAGGAGAGGTTTCCACTTGGGCGAGAACCATGTTGAGGTGCCTTTTCTGGAGAAAGGGCCTCGAAGGAGTTGTACTTCATAGCCATGAGTACAACGAGTTTTGATAATAGTAACCAAAGGGTTAGTTAGAAAGGGGGTAAGTAGTTGCTTATTCCACCATCAAAGCTTAGCCATAGTTAACACACCTTAGTTAACACACCTTAGTTAACACACCATAGTTAAGACACCTTAGTTAAGACACCTTAGTTTACACACCTTAGTTAACACACCCGAGGGTTGTCGAGATGCTTATGTAATTCGACATTGTAATATAGTCCATTCGAGGTGAAGTAAATATAATTGTTGATGTTGTTGTCGGAAGTGAGATTGCCGTATACAGGAACTGTCGCTAGTGAATTTATCGCAATCAATTAATGCAGTAGAATTCGTGCCGTCATTGTTTCCGACACTCAACTGCATGTGCGTCCGTGAGTTCCGAAATTTACCTTATATATTTGTAACTAAATATATTTACATGATAAAAAATAATACCATCCAACCATTCTCAATACCAATCCCTCAATCCCACCCCAATCCCACTCCAATCCAATCGCCAATATCCTTTACTTTATTCCAAACATCCAATTGATACCTCCCCGCCATAGTTTGCTGGTACATAAACTTGAGGAGTAAGGGGTGCATATAACCATTGATATAAACCAATCTCAACCTGGCAATTTCAATTTTTTTGATTTTCTGAACAATCAACACTATGGCTGCTGGTAAACCTCTTTCAAGTAACACCGTCCTCGGACTTGGGGCATTGACCATTGGTGGTCTCTTGTTTGGGTTATCAAGATATTACCGCAGAGGAACCCCTGCTTGGGATTATAATAATCAAGTCCAAAGTGACAAGATTGCCACCATCAAATTGGATGAAACATTATTCCCCGATGAATACAAGTCAAAGGAAGGAGAAAAAGTCGCCAATGCTGTCAATAAGGAATTTGACAATCAAGAAAAGCAATATTTGCAACGGGAAAAGGCGATTCTTGATCAAGAACAAAAGCAAAAGTAATAATAAACGATTTGCCATTTAATAGAGTCGAGATAATTAACCAAAATGATTAGGCAGTCTCGACCCCCATCCTCGTTGAGGCAGGGGACTTCGAGTCAGAGGCAATGAATTCCTACTAAGTTTAGGAGTAGTTGCCGCACTAAGTTTTCCTTGTCGTAGAGGTGAAGGAATCTTAAACTCATTTGGGTAAGGGTATTTTTGTCGTTTTAACGCCAGGGTAAAAATCAGACTATCATCATCATTATCTTCATCATCATCATCTCCAGAAAAGAACAGTCGACTAAACAGAGGGTTACGATCGATGATTGACCCTTGACGACTACTACGTCTTGAACTCACTTTTGAAAGTTCATGATTTTGTTGACGTAACCGGGCATTTTCCAATTTTAACCGTTCAAGAATCGAGGCTTCATTTTCGGCAATTTGTGTCACTGGTTTATCATGAGATTCAACATATTCCACCACTTGATTACCTTTGATATCATGAGTAACAAACTTCCTTGATTTGGTAAACATGTATGGTTGATCATCTTGCCATACTTGAGCTCGCCAGGGACCTAAACCAGCATCAATGGCAACATCCCGTTTAAGGATTTGCGTCTTTGGACGAACCACTTTTGACCAATATTCCAGCATCAACTCACCATTAAGGATTTGTTTATCATGGATCAAATTAAGGAATTGATGGATGATAAAATAACCTGCCACCAGTTGAATGGTAATAATGCCAAATAATGCAATTGACAGACAATTGACCAAGGCAATAATTGCCAATGACATTGGATTAAACAGTACTGCCACCGAAAGAGCAAATTTCAGGGGATCCCATACTTGTAGGGTCCAGATCTCTTGATTAGGGTCAATTTGATTCTGTTCCTTTGGCATTTCCACGAAATCATTGGTGATTTTTTCCCAAATCATTTTAAATGGGTTAAACACATTAAGTACCCGTTTAAACGCCAGTGACGAATTGGGACGATTTTTGGTATAAATAAGACCATATTCCCGCTTAGATGAATAGATGGAATAGGTTAATAATAACAGAATCATCCATAATGTCCCATAAATGATTTTAATACCATAAATTAACCCCCATGGTGGTGGCGGCAGCGATTTGATCCCTTGGACGCCTTTAAACCCATTATCGATGATCTGCTGTTTAATCAGTTGATAATTGGATGCTAATAATGATGATGATGATGGTATATCATTATAATAGGATGCCACCCCTGAAATGAGGATGGTGGCCACCGTAGCCACCGCCCCTAACGGGAGGCCTAACTGAGTAGCATAACCATCCCAATCAATCAGTAACCGGGACTCATTGATGGAGAGGAGGAGATCAAACGGTAGCGACAGTACCCGATCCCAAACTGAGAACATCGTCGGTTATTGATGGATGATGATTGTAGTGGAGAGTGTTTACGTTTTAAGCGCGCATGCAGGAACGTTCATTTACTAGTTTTGATAAATTTAATTTTACAGAGACGAAAAAAAAAAATTGCGAATGGTGGGTTAATATAGCAAACATCGTCACAATACCATGTAGGACAAAACCTGGAGACACCGTCATTGTACAGAAGTTTATTAAATGGTAGCCCTACCCCCCACCTCCACCTCGAGACCGAAAATAATCGTGTTACTTCGGTGACTTCCTGTATTTACGATAAGTGTCGGTAATTGGCATACGGTACATAGAATATTCGTTTTTATTACAACTAATTCTTTTTTTGTTTTTATCAAAAAAGGCAATAGTCGATAAAAAAAAATTAATTTAAACTTATTCCTATGCTTTTAAGAAACTTCCGAGCATTATCTCATTACATATGAAACTTTATACTGTACATTTTTGAGATCATCCAAAAAAACTTTAGAACCCGTGATTTTGAGCGCGGGTAACTCGGTTGGCAATAAACGACGTCATAACTCTAATTATTCGAAGGTATGTTTCAAGCCTTATCGTTAATTTCTCGTAATGATGTAAATAATTAATTGAGGAGAATCATTTTCACTATAAATATTTTAACCAACTTTATTTTATTTTTGTTATATTGTTATAGTTTTTTTTTTTTTGTTCTTGTTCTTGTCACCAAAAATATATATTGTTGCCAACGATGTAGCTACCATTTTAAAGTAACATTCATTCTTCCTAAATAATGTGATGTGACGACTTTCTCTTTCCTAATATAGTCGACGTGAGCGAACAATCTGGGGTAATATGCAGCATCTCCTCTTGGGTATGGTTCTAGAACCATTCATCGGCATGATCATGCATTACCCCAATTACCGGTAACGAAACCATCAATGGAGAATTATAATAAAGTTGATTGAATCATCATCCTCTCCTGTATTTTTTGACTCGGCCCTCCCCTATTTACCCCATTTCCATCATCGTTACCCTACCAGAGTTGTAATCATCACCAGAAATGCCGACAATCTTTTATTGTCTAAAAATGAAGTCACCATGCTTTGTGGTGACGCAGGTCTGATTACCTTTTGGTGTTGGCCTGACGTCATCATTTGCCCCAAGGCAAATCCATTGACCCTCGATTTAAAACTAGGCCATTACCGTCATTCAACCTCTCCTCCATCCCTCGCTTTGTAAATGGCCCCATTCAATTTGAGCTTGGGAGCTCACCCCTGTCCATCAACGACAAAGGGGGCCAGCTATGACGTTAGTGAATTTGCCAAACCAATAAATGTCATCCATCTGGTGGATGATATCGATTCCTTCGACTTGGTATTTGATACTCGGCTGTATAATAGCTTCCAACAAAATCACTTGCGAAAAGCTATTAATATTTGTATCCCCACCACGTTATTGAAACGGTCGCTGATGACGGTTTATTCATTATTAAACATTTGTAATTTCCCTCCTCATCATAAACAATTATTGACGGAGAAATTATCGATAAAAGATCCAAAACCAGGGGATAAGTTTAAGGTGTTATTCTATGATAATCGCTCGAAACCGCTGGCGATTTCATTCAATCTTTTCCAAACCATTTCCAAATTCATTCAATTTGATCGTTATTTCGAGGTATGGTTACTTGATGGTGGCTTCCAATCAACCATGAATGGAGTTGAAGGGTCTCCCACTTCTCTGGGAGATGAGGAATTGGTATTACCGCAAATCTTCTCCCCAACAACTGAAGTATCATCAGCATCGACGCCTCCATCTTCAGCTACTTGTTTATCGGGGTTTATCCTTCCACTGGCTTCTTCATATCAATGTAAATTTGTTAACCTGATTAAGAAGAATGAAGGAAAACCTCATGAATTGAATAATTATCATTATCAATTCAGATACCCCCCAGGTATCCTGGGACCAACGTTAAATAATCAATTACCTAACCTCCCCCCATGGTTAAATGTCATTGGTCAAGATAATCATCAACTCCTTAATTGTCTTCATGATCGATTTGCTAAAATTGAACAATTGGAAACGATGAGATTACAAAACCTTGCTGAACAATCAAAGACCCAAAAGCTAAGGAAACGGTATCATGAACAACCGCTGAATGTATGTACCCCACTGAGCTTATGTCCTGATTGTGATTTAACCAAGTATGAGATGCCCAAAGGCATTGAATTTGGATTTAAAAACCGATACAAGAATATCTGGCCATATGAACATCTGAGAGTTCGTCTTGGATGTCCCAATTGTAATGATACTGATGATTATTTTAATGCTAATTTTGTTGATTTGAAACCGGTGATCCCAAAGTCTCAATGTCGATATATTGCTACACAAAACCCCATGCCCGCCACCATTGGTGATTTCTGGACTCTGGTGAATATGCAACGGATTCGAATCATTATTGATTTGGATGCATCACCACCAGCATACCTTAATCTGGTGGATTATGTCGCATCTCAACGGGTAGTGCAATCCACCAGTGATTACGTCATTCGGGTGATTAATGAAGAGATTTATCATTTCCAATATCTTAAATGGCCCGATTTCGGCGTTCCAGAACATTTGGACCTGATTATTCAATTCATCAATATTAAAAACCAAACAATGGCTACCTTGTATGATGGTACCAAACGACCAACGGTGATTGTCCATTGTATGGCTGGGTGTGGACGTACCGGAGTTTTCATCACCTTGGATTCATTATTGGATTGTTTTGAACGAGATTATCCCTTGTTTGCATCTCTGGATGATGATCTCATCTATAAGATTGTCCAATTACAACGAACGCAACGGATATTGATGGTACAAAACTTTGACCAATATATCGTCTGTTACGAGATGTTATTATGGTATTTGAATCAGGTCAATCATCAAGGTCTTCGCATTCCTCAATATGTCACCGTCAACACTCCTCAGGCATTAAAACCCCTCATCTCCAGCCATTGTCATGATAAGATTAATACCCCTACCATCCCCGGGGAGCAACAAGATTATTTTACCCTCCCCAGTGTCAATGGCAAATGATTGTAGATATAACCCATGTAATGAATAATGAATGAATGAATGATTATCTTGTTTTCACCCATGTTAGTATCCAATTCAAATTGACCAATAAATGACGACATCCATCCGTCCATTCACTATTACTGGTGACCCGCACCAGTTTACCCCCAACAACCCCATCGCCCATCTTATAAGGTAATTCAATATCATTATCCAATTCATTTAATCGATGTTCAAGTTGACAACAAATTTCAACGAGGGCAATCATCAGCACATCGAGTTTATTAAAATTGAATAATCGACCAAGGGAAAACTCATTCGACAGGTATAAGTTTAATACTGTCTTTGTTGGAGGATCCCCCGCCAGATATTTGACAATCTGCAGTTTCAGACCAATGGGGACCAATTTATAATCAATGAGATTGACGCCAAGCTTCTTGATTAAAAATACAACCAAGAGGACAATTTGTCCCAAAGCAGCATTAATTTCCAGCCACACAATCCGATAACCAATGCGTAATCCATTGATGGCAGGGTAACCATCGATAACATCGATATCAAATAATAATTGATAAATATTGATCTTTCTCAATCCATCCAAATGATCGAGTCGAGTTTGATATAACTGTTGGGCTTGGTCTAATTTCAGATCTGCCAATGCCATATCCCGATCACCTAGATTTTTCTTAATCAACATTGCTTCCAATTCCGTCAGTTGAAGTTTATCGAGTTCCGCTTTAAGTGCCCGGTATTTTGCATCCAATTGAGTCTTCTCTTCTTCTAATTGGGTTAAAATTCGAAGCTTTTCATCTTTTTGTTCCAATAATTGTTGATAATGACTCTTAGCTTCAGATAACTTATCATCGATATCACCATGACTTTCTTGGGCCTTTTCTTTCAATTTAATCAAAAAATTGGAATAATTTTCCTTTTCCCGTTGAGTTTGATCGAATTTGTTCTTATAGTTTTCGAGTAATAAATCGCCACAATCATTCAGAAGCGGATGATCTTCTCTCGTCAGTGTCGAGAGGATATGGAATATTTGCGTCAATATTTTGATTCGTTTGGAGATAGTATCAGGAGAATCGCCATTTTCTTCGATATCATTGGAATTGGAGGCGGCGTCATCATTTAATAACACAAAGCTCGTTTCCAATTCATCGAGTAACGTTTGATGAGGAGGTTCGACGATTGGACTGGTGGTAATCGCCAATTCGTCACCAAAGTCTTCGTCTTCATCTTCATCATCACTTTCCAGTTCAATTAGCTTTCGATTATACATTGGTTTGGCCAGGGCTTGGTGTAATGCTTCAGTTAAGCAATCTATCCGCGATTGAGGGGTATAATGAGATAATGGAGGGATGGCAGTACCCAGTAAATCACAACGATGAGCTTTAGATACTAGTAGGTTGAGTTGAGCTTTGTTTAGATGTAGTAGGGATGGATCAAGGGTGACTTTTGTGTGGCACTTGGTACACTCAACCATGAGGGTGGGGGGAGGGGAGTGAATGCGCATGGACTGTAGATACAGTATGTGAGGGCGCTACCAGAACTAATCCACTAAAGGAATATCTCATTGGATGACTTGATTGACATTTTACCGATGATAATTACATCCAAGAGGTTACTATTAATAGCAATTATTTCTGAATTAATAAACAAATATATCTCCCCCAGTTTAACCCTAACCACCTGCATATAACCCTGACGCTACCATAAAAACCGCGAGAAAATTTCTCCCCATCACCAATCATCAACAATAACCCATAATTGTAAGTGATGACCACATTCATGCTTGACTCGGGATAGCATAAATTGATTTCGATCAATGGACTACAACGGTATCTGATACTAACCTTCTTAAAGAAATATGGCTAAAGCCAATGGCAAACACCTAAATCAAGTGTATCGTCACCCCCTCCCGGTGGAGATGATGACGTTACCTCAATTATACCCCCATAATCCCGTGCTGTGGGTATATTTTGCCTATAAACTAGTTAGATACCTCTGTTTGTATTGTGCCAATCCTCAACCGATTATGGTTACTGTTGATGACGATGGGATTTTCAAAGTGGAAGATAGAGATGCCAGTTTACGATTATGGCGTCATGGATTCTTTGGTAAAGGTCTGCTTCTGAGATCAGAACCCACTTGGTATCACCAAACTAAAAACCGTCTCTTAAACCCATCTAATCAACAAAAGGGCCTCGAACTGATTACCAAGGCTAGACGACAAGAACGTCAGCTATTTAAGGATTACCGAGGTAAACTCCAACAAATGGAAATACGTCATCGTAAATGCCAACTTTCAAATGACGAAATCATCGACCTTGAAAACTTACGTCGAATAGTGGATGATCTTCGGAATAAAGACGTCAATTTCGATATCGATGATGATGACCAATACCAGCTAAGAGATGAAGATCAACAATTGATCATTGGTGATGATAATGATGATATCATTAACCTTGAATACCTTCAATTGCAGGCGGTTGAAGTGATTTATTTATCGATGATCAATTCGATTACCATTATTGATAATTGCGGCACCATCATTAATGATGTGAGCAAATTGACCAAATTGACACGTACCAGTGAGTTGATGTACCTGTACGTCGTTTATCATTATTTTCGAAGTCTTGGATGGTGCGTTCGTCTGGGGATTAAGTTTGGTACCGAGTTTTTATTATATAAACGAGGTCCAGTATTTACCCATGCTGATTATGCGGTTAAAGTGGTGGGTTGTGATCATGAGTATAGTTGGCAAGAAATGGCAACGGTGTCTAGAGTCATTGGTACCGTCAACAAAACGTTGA
>JAJMLP010000028.1:82141-110247 GCA_030569815.1 Diutina ranongensis (nom. inval.)
CCCCCCCCCCCCCCCGTTGCGCGCGCAACTAATATCTATATATATAGTAGCATCTTCCCACGTAATCTACTCAATAAACAATCATGTCTAACCTTGACCAATTGATTAACCATGAGGAACCAGAACCCCCCAAACAGGAAGTAGAAACCGAGCATGAGGATGATCAAGGTGATGGTGATTATAATGATGATGACACCCCTCAACCTGAACAAGAAGCCAATGGTAATGATGAGGGTGATGATGATGGCGAAGACCAAGGGGAAGAAGAAGAAGAATATGAAGATGAAGAAGAAGAACAACAAAAACAACAACAAGCCCCAGATAAGGTGACCCCAGAAACAATTATGACTCTGTTTGAAAGAATAAAAACCCATTTCCCTGCGGCCAGAATCAAGAAGATTATGCAACTGGATGATGACATTGGTAAAGTGGCCCAAGTAACTCCGGTGATTGTTGGTAGAGCCTTGGAAATCTTTATGGCCAATTTAGTCGAATGTGCCATTATTGAACTGAGGAAACAAGGGGTGAAACGAATCCTGGCATCTCATATCCGGGCGGCGGTGGAAAATCTGGAACAATTTGATTTCTTGGTGGATTCAGTGGCAAAATATCCTGCAATGAAGCAGTAGATGATCCTTTTTAAATCATTTGTATATTAGTTGTATATTAGTTGGGCGTTGTCCATGTATTATAAGTAACAGATTTCGACGCGTCTATTTGTGTAAGTAGTCTCATGGTTTATCAATGGGTGTGATTCACGTGACCATATCACCTGACCTAGGTTGCCACCACTCATTAAGGTAAGTTCGGATTTTCCCCACTCCTCGAACTATGGGTTATGACCAACGGATGATATACCCCCGATAAACTCGCCGCCATCAATGGTAACCAACGGTTTACTGTCGTCAATGACCCCTCCTCATTCATCGTCCCTCTATCCCCCTTATCTATTCTGTCTACCCCACCCTTACCATTGTCTATCTCTCGTCTCTATCAACAACGCCTGGGGGGGGTGGCCGCCCCGCCTTACTCCGTTGGTTTTTCATTGCTAACCTACGTCACCTCACCGGGACAAAGCCCAAAACCATCAATAACCCCATAAAAAAACTTGGTTGGTTGAAACGTTAGCGTGATCATCATTATCGACAATGTCCCGGACCAATTTGACTACCCGCAAACTGTCATTCTTCAATACCCCTAGCAAGCCTCCTCATCCTGATGTGTATTATGCTGGGGTGGATGTGGGCACCGGTCTGGCCAGAGCTTGTATCATCGACTCCAATGGGATTATTTTGGCATTGGCGGAAAAACCCATCACTCGTCATGAATTGAAACCAAACCATATCACTCAATCGCTGACGGAGATCTGGGATGCCATTTGCTTTTGTACTAACCTGGTGGTGAGAGACCTGGGGGTTAATCCTGAACATATTTTTGGCATTGGTTTTGATGCCACTTGTTCTTTGGTATCAATTAATCAAAAGACTGATCAACCAGAAGCAGTGGGTCCCGACTTTTCTGATAATCGGGAAAATATCATCCTTTGGATGGATCATCGGGCTGAAGAAGAAACTAATGTCATCAATGCCACCAATGACCCTTGTCTTAAATACGTAGGGGGTCAAATGCTGATTGAAATGGAACTTCCTAAGATGTTATGGCTTAAGAACCATCGTCCCGGGGGGGTTGATGATTTGAAATTCTATGATTTGGCCGATTGGTTGACTCATCGGGCTACGGGGCTGGAAGCGAGATCTTCATGTTCTACCGTGTGTAAACAAGGGTTTTTACCTTTGGGGGTTGAAGGACTGACCACTGGGTGGCTGGAAGAGTTTTTGAATCAAGTCAATTTGCCGGAATTAGTGGCTAATGATTTTGCCAAATTGGGAGGCACTCCCGCAAGAAAAGGGGTTTGGTATTCAGCAGGTGAAGCCGTGGGTAATTTATCGGCTAAAGCTGCTGAAGAATTGGGTCTTACCACCGAATGTGCCGTTGGTTCGGGGGTGATTGATGCCTATGCTGGTTGGATCGGTACCGTGGCCGCTGAAGTCGATGTTCCCGAAAAATGGCAACACAAGAACGTCACTGGTGATATCACCACTTCAATTAACTCTGCTTGTGGGAGATTGGCTGCGGTTGCTGGTACTCTGACTTGTCATCTTGCCATGACCAAAGAACCATGCTTTGTTCATGGGGTATGGGGGCCATATCGTGATGTCGTGGTACCTGATTATTGGCTTGCTGAAGGGGGACAACTGATGACGGGGGCATTATTGGCTCATGTCCTTTCCATCCATCCTGCTCAGCGGGAATTGGCTCAACGGGCGGAAGCTTCCAATTTAAGCAAGTTTGATTTCCTTAATTCCACCCTTGAAAACTTGGTTAAGGAACGTAAGGAACGACTGGTGGTGCTGTTGGCTCGTCATTGGTTCTTTTATGGTGATTTCCATGGTAACCGGTCGCCGGTGGCTGACCCAAGAATGAAGGCGCTGATTATCGGTCAACTGATGGATACTTCGGTTAATGATTTGGCCATTCAATACTTTGCTGCTTGTGAATTCATTGCTCAACAAACTCGTCAAATTATTGAAGATATGGAATCATCGGGTCATGATATTTCTTATATCTTTATGCTGGGGGGACAATGCCGTAATGGGTTGCTCATGAGATTATTAGCTGATTGTACTGGTAAGCCGGTGATCATTCCTAGATATATCGATGCTGCGGTTGTGTTTGGTTCGGCGATTTTGGGGGCAGTTGCTGCCGATCAAATGGTTCAAGAACATTTGGCTTCCAAAGGTCGTCTGCGTCGGTCGTCAAAGTTGGCAGAAACCCGGTCCCAAGTCAATTTAAACCAAGGACATGGTAGTCATGACCGTCCGCCATCTCCTTATACTCAACCGACGGCGCTGGCGTCTACAGTTAACATGGCGTCAATTGCTTATGGCAATAACCCTCCCCCTGTTGGCGGTCTGTCCCTTCACATGACGCCAATGGATGAAGAAGATTACTTTGGTAATGCCACTGCAGCAAAACCTTCGGCATCAGCGGTGGATTCCGATTCTGAAGATGAACAAACCCTTTCGTTTGGTTCGAAATCCAATGTTCAACAAGGTGTTAATAAGAAGCTTGAAGATTTGAAGCTTAACAAACAACATCGGGCGGAACACAGAGCTGCCGAATGGGCGGGAGAAAAGTTATGGAAGGTTATGAGATCGATGACAGGACCAGGTAAAGTAATTGTTCCTACCGATGGCGAATCTCCCGAAAGAAAGTTATTGAATGAAAAGTATAAGATCTTTTTGGAACAATGTGAATCGCAACAACGGTTTAGAAAGATGGTGGATGCTATTCAAGATGATATTGAAGGAGTGACCAAGAAATAGAGCCTCCACCCCCTTTGGATTTAGAAATAATATGTGTTTTACAATAGGTTCGATTCAGTGTCGGAGTACAAAACGACGGATGAGTCGCCGATTTTGGTGGCCGAGTTTGCGGCCGACGACGACATTTACTTCATTTGAATAAACCCGCACGCACATTACTCATTTGGTGAAAAACCCGTCGCCCTCGTTTTAGAAATGTCCGTAGGTGTCGGACCTAGAATCTGCATCGACCTGCCCGAAACCGGAATATCACCCTCGGGCAGCAGCATACGATGATTTAGTCTGTAAGCGTCGTATCAACTTAACCAGGGGAAGGAGACAAAAAACCCCTCCTCCACCACAATTTGTTTATTTGATGATAGCCACCGCAATTAAATTAATCTAGAGGCGACGTCTTCTACTTTTATTAATTCCCGCCCCCCGGTTTGTCCGACAATGGGATTTCTTTTTCTGCTCCGACCAATACCTCATCCTAGCGACAATTTTTGTCAGCTAGACTACAAACGCTATTAAACCCAATGATTGGATCATCCCAAACAAAGGTGGGGAAGGTATAACGGTAGAAAATAATCATGACGTGATGGGTATCCACGGGGATAGCGGTAGCAGTACCCACCACAACCCCCGCCAATATTTCTTGGAAACCCCGTATCTCTTTCTCTAAGCCCGATTTCGTCATCAGTCTATTGTGGCTGTTTAAATCCAGGAACGGATTGTGATCATGTGCAGATCATCTCGGGTGTATGCAGGCGATGGATGATTGGATTACCAAGGGAATAACCAAGTAAAACCTTTTGATAATAATCATCAATCAATGGAATCAAATGACCTAATAACGTCATGAGGAACCCCAATACCCCATACCCTTCATACACCCCAATTAACCCCTTGGTCAATCGCATTAGTCATCCGCAACCTCCGGAGATGCACTTTGCAAGAAATCTTCTTTCCACGACATCGCCAAAGCTTATCCGCCTTAGACAATGGCACAAGGCTGAATCAAAGTTTATTTTATCTTAATTAAATGCCGTATCTCTTCTTATGGGCCCTCTCATTCTGGCAATTTTCTTGGGTTGTCGTTGAGATTCCCACAGTTGCGATTGATGGTAATTTTTTACATCATATCACGTGACAACTATCATCACCTTAGTGCGGAAAATTAGTTTCAATGTAACAGGTACGAGAGGGTAAAATAATAATCATAATACCAAATTGCTATGTGAAGAGGGGATGGTCAAATAACTGGAGATCATCAATGATATCAATGGAGTTATTGTTATTTGGCATTTATCGTCATCTTCTGCCGTTGTTTCCCCAGACTTTGTCATTGTAACTTCCCAGTAATAATAAAATATATGCATCGACCATCTGCACCCGTCACTGTGGCTGCAAAAAAAAACAGCCACAATATCTCTTTTATCAATCCACAGTTTCTGCAGATCGAAAAATAAAGAAAAAAAATCATCTTTAACTTTGTGGAGGTCTCGGTCCACTTAAATACAAAAGGTGTTGGCATCGTCATCGAATTTTTACCACTTAGTTCTTCAACATGACTCAAGGTGATCACCCTCCATACGGTGAATCCGAGCATCATCATCATCATGATATAAAGGATCTTGAACGGGACGTTGCCCATTTACCAGAAAACTTGCTTCATACCGTCGTCCTGACCACTGAAGAAGGACAATCCCATGTTCCTCATTTGTTTGGTTCGGGTCATATCGAAGATCTTCATCCTGAAGCTTCAAAGCTTGCCCTGATTAGATCCCATGAATATCATAATGCCCACCCTCAATTATACCTGCTGATAAATGTCCCAGAATATATTCAACGAGAAGTGACCATTTGGGATTGGTTTAAGGAAACATTTGCCCACCCTTTTCAAAGAATCATCGATTATTTCATTTCGTTGTTCCCCATTGCTCAATGGATCTTCCACTATAATTATAAGTGGTTGACTGGTGATTTGATTGCCGGGATCACGGTTGGGGTGGTATTGGTACCTCAATCAATGTCTTATGCTCAATTGGCAGGGTTGCCCGCTCAATACGGGTTGTATTCGTCATTTGTCGGGGTATTCATCTATTCGTTCTTTGCCACTTCCAAGGATGTTTCCATCGGGCCAGTGGCCGTCATGTCTGCTCAAGTAGCAAAGGTTATTAATCATGTTCAAAATCAGGATGGTGACAAGTATTCTGCTCCCGAAATCGCCACGTTCTTGTCACTTATTTGTGGGGGGATCGCCGCCGGCATTGGTATCCTTAGACTTGGGTTTATTCTTGAATTCATCTCGGTGCCAGCAGTGATGGGGTTCATGACTGGGTCTGCGTTTAACATTATTTGGGGGCAAATCCCGGGGCTCATGGGGTATAACAAAAAGGTTAACACCAGAGATGCCACTTATTTGATTGTCATCAATTCCCTTAAGCATTTGCCTGATACCAACTCCGACGCGGCCTTTGGTCTTGTCCCCTTGTTCATCCTTTATTTCTGGAAATGGTTCACTGAATTCGGCCAAAAAAGATGGCCTAAAATCAAATTGGTATTCTTTTACGTCCAACAATTGCGGAATGCCGTAATCATCATTGTTGCCACTGCCATTTCTTGGGGGATTGTTCATCCGAAAAAGGTTCACTGGAAAGGTGACCCTAGTAAGTTTAAACCTCCCATTTCCGTGCTTGGTACCGTGCCCAAGGGGTTACAAAACGTTGGGGTAATGAAAATCCCCGAAGGAATTATTGGTTCCATGGCGGGGGAAATCCCAGTATCGGTAATCATCTTGTTATTGGAACATATTGCTATCGCCAAGCTGTTTGGTCGGGTTAATGATTACAAGGTTCGTCCTGATCAAGAAGTCATTGCCATTGGGGTGAATAATTTGATTGGTACCTTCTTCAATGCTTATCCTGCTACTGGGTCTTTCTCTAGATCTGCGTTAAAGGCCAAATGTGGGGTTAGAACTCCTTTAGCAGGGATCTTTACCGGGGCGGTGGTTCTTTTGGCTCTTTATGCTTTAACCTCGGCATTTTATTATATCCCCAAGGCCACTCTTTGTGCGGTGATTATCCATGCCGTTTCTGATTTGATCGCTTCTTATAAAACGACATTTGGTTTTTGGAATATTAGTCCCATCGATTGCGGTATCTTTTTGATTTGTGTCATTCTTACCGTGTTCACCAGTATTGAAATTGGGGTGTACTTTGCCATTGGTGCTTCAGTAGTGGTTTATTTGTTCCGGGTTGCTTTTGCCAAAGGTCAATTCCTTGGTCGGATTCAAGTGGCCGAAGTGGTCAACCCCATCATTGATCAAGCTCCTCAACAATTACAATCATCTTCCGATGAATCTTCCGAAGATTCCTCTTCTGCTGATGTCGAAATCCATCAAGTATTGAGTGGATCAAATTACCAACTGACTGATAAGCTCAAATATAAGGATGAAATTCAAAACAGTGAACCTCGTCATTATCTGGCCAAGGAATTGGTTGATAATAATCCCACCATCAAATTCCATAACCGGTGGGTTCCTCTTTATGATGGTAAATGGGGGGTTAATGATAATGTCACCGTCCAACCTCCTCCTCCTGGGGTGATTGTGTTCCGTCCTGGTGATTCCTTTGTTTATCCCAATGCTTCAAGAATGATGGATAAAGTTAGTGATGAATTAAAACGGGTGACTCGTCGGGGGGTTCCCTATAACTATTCCGATACCGGTTCTCGTCCTTGGAATGATCCTGGTCCCCTTAGATTACCTTGGAAACGTCATCGGGCTGAAGATGATGAACCAAAGGAAGATCTCCGTCCCATTTTGAGAATTATCCATATGGACTTTACCAACGTTGCTCAAGTGGATGCATCACTGATTCAAGCCCTTATCGATCTTCGGAAAGTCGCCAATCGTTATGCCGATAGAGAGGTTGAATTCCATTTCCTGGGGGTATTATCTCAATGGACAAGACGGGCATTATTGAATGCTGGGTTTGGTAGTTATGGTGAAAGCTTGGTATCGGATAACACCTATATCAACATCACCAAGGATTTGGAATCGGGGGTTAATGACGAGTATTATGCCGCTCTTGCCACCGCCACTCCGTTTTTCCATTTGGACATTCCCGATTATTAAAATATAGACAAGGCAGGTCCTTTATAGAACTAATGATAATGAATTTATTGATAACGAGTAGGGATCGATTTATATATGCACGGGGTATCTGCAGGATGGGGATCTCGGTCCGAGTTTGTGATTTATCATGACCAAAAAAAACATTAGTTTTGGTAATTAATCAAGAAATATTACAATCCACTTATATCCCCTTATATGATAATAAGGCAAGGGATAAGCTACCATTTAAAGAAGCTGGCTAAGAATTGTGCCCCGTTCTACCTTTCTTATCTACTTAATCTGGTGTGTTCTATTTCCCTTGATTGAAGACCCTCATGATATATTACATAACTGAAAAGACCTCTCATCAGTTATCTAAAACATCAATGATGCTCTGATCGACGCTCTCTTTAAATCCAACTTGTCAGACTGCCACAAGTGCCCACCCCAAAGATTTTCTCCCAAAGAAGCATAACCAATGGGGTAAAGATCATCGCTCCAAACTATTGTCATCAAATGACGGCGTTTGGCAAGTAAAGATGGCCGGGCTGCAAAGAACCACGGACAAGCAAAACAAATCTCACCTTGAGGGCTCTTGGGTTTTCGTCTCATCTTCCAAGTTGGATTCAGTGGCTCATTAATAGAGTCAAAGAGAGACGTATACTATAGAAATGATCCTATGAAGTACGTCGACAAAGAAAAAAAAAAGAGTACGAGAGAACCCTCTTATTTATACTTTTTCATTTATGCGAAGAGTTACCCGGACCGAATATGATGCATAACAAAATAGTTAGGGAACATTATTAAAAAAAAAAGTGCGAAAAAAAATTAGTGCGAAGATGATTTAAAAATAATGGACGAGTTGGGAATCGAACCCAAGACCTTTCGCATGCTAAGCGAACGCTCTACCAACTGAGCTACACGCCCTTGTTATGGGCTCGAAACCAGACGCCATGTTCACCAAACAAACAAGATTCATAACCATAAATAAATTTACTTAAATTCAAACTTGGTAGCATGAGCTGCTCCTTTGACAAAAGCACAACTTTGCATTTGATGATGCTTAGCCTCGGTTTCGGGCCGAACATCAAATTCAAAAATGTCCATCGGCACCGATAATGTCGTACAAGCATTGGGGACATCAACCACCCCACCAATATGTCCTTCAATGGGAGCACAACTCAATAATAAATATAATTGATAATCATTATAGCCATATCTTCTCAAATACTCAATTGCCCGAGCACACGCTTGACGATAAGCAGTGGTAGCACAAAGATATTTTTGATGGTCATGTTCATCAACAGAAAACCCTTCAAAAGTCAAGTAACGACTAGGACCATATTGATTCGGGACATCCCCAGCAATAAACATGGGACTCTTAAGGGATAACTTTGAAATGCCATTCTTGATGACATGAAATTGACAAGTAATCACTCCTGCCATTTCAATGGCACCGCAAAAGGAAATCTCGCCATCACCTTGACTAAAATGAAGATCTCCAACGGAAAACTTGGCACCAGGAACGTAAACGGGAAAGTAACACTTCAGACCCCGACTGAGGTTTTTAATATCACAATTACCTCCATGCTCGGGACGTCCAGGGATGGTTCTCGCTCCTTCTTCGCCAATCTTCTTCAATAAATCCCCCAGAGCTGAACCGCCATGAACATTGACTGGTTCGGGTAATAGAGCAACTTCAGTGACATATTCGTGTTGAATTTCCTTCTTCAATTTGTCTTCTCTTGAATTCCATTCCTTCAATACTTCAGGTGATGGAGCCGTCCCCATAATCCCTGGGTGAATGAGTCCAGTGAACTTAACCCCAGGAATGTGTCTAGAGGTGGCATGGATCCCTTCTAAATCCCAAATGGCTTTGGCAGCTTCAGGATAGAATCGATCAAGAAACCCTCCACCATTTTCAATGTGGAAAACTCCCCCATACCCCCAGGGTTGACGTTCCAATGGTTGAACATCTTTAATCTCAACAACGAGGGCATCTCCTGGCTCAGCACCTTCAATTTCAAACGGACCACTAAGATAATGAACTTTAGATAAATCAACATTTAACACATCATCAGCAAAGTCATCATTCCTAATCTGTCCTCCCGTCCAGTCAACACATTCGATCTTGACCGTTTCTCCAGGAACGATGCGTTCACAAGCAGGAACATCAGGATGCCATCTGTTATGTAAATTAGGCTGAGTAGCCGCTGGTTTAGAGAGGTCGACTTTGGAAACGTACCGCATTGATGGGTTTAAAATCAAAGTTACAATTTGAATTTATACTAGATTTTGTGAAACGTGGGGGATAACAATGTTGAGCCCTGGAAGAAGATAACAAGAAAAATGGGTGGATGACGGTGATGATGGACACGAAGTGTGGGGTAAATTGTCAGGTAATCTTGTTTTAAATTGTTGGTGATTGATTTAGCTGGTTCTGGTTCGAGCGAGTCAAAACCCAATTGCGGTTGGTGCTGGCAAGTTAGGCATTTGATCGGCCCGGAAATTCCGATAAGCCAATGGTTTTATTGATAACGATAAAATGCATCGATACTAAATAAGCGACATTTTGTTGGGGATGATAATTAAAGGGATTGTCTCCTCGTAGTTTGTCTTATTATGTATTGGTACATTTCTCAACATTCAAGAACAGAGATTAAAAGAAACGGGATAGGGGAAAAGAAACTTAACCCCCCTTAAAATCAACACCAGTGATGGTCAATTTCAAACAAATTGATCATTTGCTAAACGCTAATCTCCTTGTTACCATCTTTCCCTTTATTGCCGCTATCATTTACCTGCGATAACGGCCTCATGTATCATGCACAAATTACCTGCAGTACGCTTACCATTTTTTCATGTGAAACATCATTGCACCAACCTGTTTATAATCATCAAGTGATAAGTTTCCTAATTAAGATGAAAGCGCCGATGTCACCACAATTAGGTGAAAACTATTAATAAATCGCCAAATAAGATGCATAACCCGATCCTCCTGCCACAAGCATGCGCCACACTTGCCCTTATCCGCGTTAAAATCATTAGTACCGAAAGCCGTTATGCAATTAGACCCCACATTAAAAATCAGCCCACATGGCTGGATTTTGTACTTCGCACATCACATTAATTAACTTAACTTCACAACAACGATGAAGTTCGGCGAGTCCCTTGAAGAAGGGCTCGTGCCTGAATGGAAGGATCAATACGTTGATTATAAGACGGGAAAGAAACTTATTAAACGGACTAAAGAAGCACGGGACGCTCTCAATCAAGATGGGGGATCATCGAGTAATGATCAAACCCCATTGCTTGAACCCCAAAGTAACCCTAATTACACCGAAGAATTCCATCTAGAGCATCTCCCTGACCCAGCCATCGATGATAATCATCCAAGGGATTATCGTGGACCTCAACTGTCATCAAAACCAGCAAAACAATCAAAGTCGATCTGGTCCCTCCTGAATAAACTGTTACGAGAGAAACAAGTGGATTATGAAGTATCGGTGGAAACATTTAAGGAATGGTTGAATCAACAATTGGCCAAAGTCGATGATTTCTTCATGGAAAAGGAAGAAGATGCTTATAAACGATACCTCATCCTTCAAGATCAATTATACCAATTACGGGAACATCAAAAGGTGGCCAAGGACAATTTGAAGAAACGGCTGGCACTTTCTAAAGATATGCATACGACATTTAGATGGTTGAAACTGTTGGAATATCCGTCGTTGCCGCTGACGGCGTTCTTTGATAAGTTATTGAATAAGGAAACTCCTCCTGAAGATGATGAAGATGTCAATTTCCGAGAAAATTTATACCGGAATGGTCAAATCCTGACCGATGATGAATATCTGGGGGATGAGGAATCAACAATATCCGAGGTTATACCAACATCATCAACATCTCCACCTCCCCATCTCGCCTCACAAACGATTCCTCAACCTACTCAAGCGCAAAAGCTTCGAGCCCGTAAGCGAGACTATGTCAAGCGACCCCATTTTGGTGTGCCTTATGTCGTGGCTAGACGTCAACTCCGACAAGCGGTATTTGATTTCTATCGATCCCTCACCATCTTAAGACTGTACAAGGTACTTAATCGAACGGCCATCCGCAAAATCACCAAGAAATTCGATAAATTGAATCAAACTCATCTATGTGAGGATTATATGAAGATGGTGGATGAAAACCTGTATTTCATGACCCTGGACTTGTTGGATAAATTGATTTCCCATACTGAAGATATGTACATTGGATTTTTTGAACCTCATACCAACGATCGAAAGCATTCGTTGGAAAAGTTGAAGCTGATGGCATTTGCCATGAATGTGGGTGACCTTAAACAACCCACCTATTATCTCCCAATATCATTTGACATGGTTCTGATTGGGTTTGGCTTGCCGTTGTTTGTATTTGCCATCTATGCCGGGGTGGCCGCCACCATTAATGGTAAATTACCCGAAGGGAAATATTTACTTCAAATTTGGGGAGGATTCTTCCTCCTCGTGTTTATGTTTATCTTATTGGGGATAAACTTCTTGGTGTTTGATCATTTCCGTATCAATTACAAGTTTATCTTTGAATTTGATATGCTGACGGCGTTGAATTGGAGGCAATTCTTGGTGTTACCGACGTTTGCCTTTGCATTTATGTGTTTGATTGGCTGGTTCTCTCTTCATGATTTCTGGCGGCTGCAATTTCCTGGTCGAGATTGGCCATGGATATTTTGGGGGGTGATGATGGTGATCTTCCTTTGGCCAGGAAATCAATTATATCCGGCGTCAAGAAAGTGGTTACAAGCGGCGTGTTGGCGATTATTATGTTCGGGTTTTTACCCCGTTGAATTTAGGGATTTCTTCTTGGGAGATATCCTTTGTTCATTAACTTATACCATGGGGAATATCTCATTTTATTTCTGTTTATATGCTCATCATTGGAATGGGTTGCTTCAACCAGGGAAAGGCCATGAAGACCAATGTGGGCTGAATAATCTGAGATTGATGGGATTCTTTAGTACGGTACCGACGATCTTCAGATTTATGCAATGTTTACGACGGTACCTCGATACTGGTGATGCTTTCCCTCATTTGGCCAATATTGTCAAATATGGCATCCTGATGATATATTATGTGTTATTGCTGGTTTATCGGATTCAACGTACCGAAACCCATCGCATTGTGTTTATTATCTTTGCCAGTATTAACCTGGTATATTGTGGTGCTTGGGATTTGATTATGGATTGGCTGTTATTACATTTGGGGCTGAAGAATTTCTTATTAAGAGATAACTTGTTTTATCCATATCATTGGGTATATTATTTTGCCATGGTGTTTGACGTTGTCATTCGGTTCCAATGGGTGTTTTACGCTTGCTTTCTGAATCAAATCGTCCAACTGGCGGAGACATCATTTCTCATTGCCGTTGCCGAAGTATTGAGACGATTTGTTTGGGTGTTTTTCCGGATGGAAAATGAACATTCAACTAATGTGGTGACATTTAGGGCTTCCAAGGAATCACCATTACCTTATCATGTTCTGCAACAAACGGAACTGGCGATTGATAAGTTGGTACATTTACGCTTTGTTCAACATATGCAAGAACATGATTTATTGATGAAGGATCGGGAATTGGTGATGAGGGATCATTTACGCCGGTGTCATAGTCATGATATTAATGGTGACCTTGACGGTGGGGGAGGCGGTCGTCGTCGTCGTCGTCGTCAACTGACATTGGCCAATTTCGCCGATATTCTTACCAAAGCTCATATCAAAGACTTTCAACGGAAAAAGGTCCATGCCGTTGCTGATGATTACCTGGAAGATGATGAAGACGATGAGACCAGTCCATTGGTGGGGAGGAGTGATGATGGCAGTTCATAGATTTATAGATATATTTATTAAATAACGTAAACGATCAACATGAAAATGACTAGAGATAATTCTTCCGATTAGCAGTACGAATAAACCGACGTAATTGCCATTCGACATCGGCATCCTTATTATCCATCAACCCCAATTTCACTTCATATAATCTCATTTCAAATCGGGGGCCGATTTCGGATAATTCCACCCCCGTTCTTGTCCGAACATAGACATGATGACGAACACTGATATAATCATCATTATTAATAAACAGAATCACTCTAGTACCTTCATCCTTTGCTTGGGCACTTCTAGGAGGGAATAAGTGTTTAAGCACTTGGACGACTCGATTACCTAAAGTGGTAGAAAACCCTTCGAAAATCAAATGAGGATAAGCTTCACTTACATTACCCAACTTTGGTAAATCATGACGAAGCTTAACATTATGAAGGGTGAACACCACCGTGGGTCCATGAGGGAAATGAGAGATAGTCATCGATGTTGGTACCCCTCGATGTTCATGTAATACCATAAGGTCATTAACTTGGACTCTATTACACGTAGCCACCAAATCCAGGATGACATAGTTCCCTCTATTAAGTTTGATCGAGTTTGGTACCATGAGTCGAAGTTCTTTAGCAAATTGAAGGAGTTTGACCAGGGGATCCCGGGAAGTGGTGATAATCACTTTAGGGTCATTAATCCCCAGTAATGCTGCGTATTCATCATCAATTTCCACTTGTTCTGATTCATCATAGATATAATCTTTGCGTAATTTATCATCTTCAGCTAATTCCTTCGAAAGGGGTTTCCCCAGGGCAAGAGCTGCTTTTAATTGTTGACGTTTTTCTCTTAGGGTAGTCTCTTGGAGTTCAAGCGATTTTCTATAAAGGTATTCTCTTCGTTCTCTTGCTTGTCTTCTAATCATATGAGGTAGTTGTAAGTGATGGGTGATGGATGTGAGCCGCACGATGAGGATGAAATATCGAGCACCACCATTAGTGAGGGACCAACACTATAACGGGACGACACTATAACGTGGACGACACTATAACGTGGACGATCGTGACCACGACTACGACGACGAATTTAATAAAAATACTTTCTGTACATGGATTACTCAAAGCCATCACCAATGAAAAACTATTAGTGCTCCGCCAGCGAGAGCTCAGTAGTAGTTTCCCGTAAACAATCACCAATTGTCGATGCCACCATATCCTCTTCTTCACCTTCCAGCAGATCAGGCAGGATGATAAACTTTGATTGAGGAATCCGTTCAAGTCCACCCCGATTACGTCCACCATTATTATACTTTGGAATACTCCCTTGAGAATACAGCGATTTAAATTGAGGACGATCATCTTGTTGAACAACGTCAACATACAGGCAAAAGTTCAATGATGACCGCAGCAGGTGTAATTTTGGCAGACGAGGGGTTGGTTGTTGTTGAGTCATGTCGACTAAACTCATTGAATACAGCAGATTCTTACGAGACGGGCCTCGAGGACGACCCCCACCCAACGCCATCGTTAACCCTGCCACCGACGAGTTACGCCGAGGGTATACCATCTCTACATCATCTAAATTAGCCAGTTTATCGGCGATGATCAGGGCGGTGGCATCCAAAGCGGGGGCGATATAATCTTCAGGGGAAAAGGGATAAGTCAACGAACTATTGCATCGCTGACGATTACCCACCACTGGTAGCAGGTGGACCGACGATACCAGCAGCAGATGTAACCGATTAACATTTGGCGGGTAAAGGTTGGGGTTGATGTCTTGCACCGACCGTTCAAAGATTCCTTGTTTCTTCATCATCTTGGAGGAGGAGTAATAATCACGTTTGAAGGCACCACTGAAGGATAGGATGGAGGTATCCTAGATAATAATAAATAATATGGAAAGGAAAAAAGAAGAAACAAAATGAAGAAGAAAAAAAAACGTCAACTAAAATCAATCCTCAGAACGGGGTGGAAGGTTTGGATTAATCAAACAAAAAGTTTAAATTTATCAATCGGCTTTGGCGACGATTGACCGCGAGGCAGTGTGCAGGGGGGGTGTAGCGACACTCCTGTACATAACCAGGATCCTAGGAAAAATGAATGACGATATCTTTAAACAAGATTACGTAGCAAGCAATTGAACAAGGGGGAAGGTTTAGAAATGAGGGGATATATTTAGAAGTGGTGACAAAGGTGGGGGAAGGGGGGGATATTTGTCATTTATTTGGGGATAATTATTCATGGTATTAGTTTTTTTTTTTATATATATGTTTTTTTTTTTTTTATTTTTATAATCAAGGCGATTGACAATATGCGGGATAAATCTTTGATGACACTTTTTTTTTTCTTCCGTTCACAGTTTTATGGGTGCAACCAGTGAATTTTATGTTGATATTTCAACGTTGGTTTTTATTTTTTTTCTTCAAGCATGAAAATCGACAAAATGGGAACAATGTACGAAAGGGGTTGGAGATAACGGATAAAAACTTTTGAACCAACTTTAATGAGTAAAAACCAATACCCTCCTTAGCATTACTACTTCCAAAAAAAATACAAGGGGTGCGTTGAAAAAAAGAAATCCTTAGTAATAAAATTAATCCCCCGACGGAAAAATATAGATATGAAGTTAATTTTACATATTTTGGTGCCGCGTGAATAAAAACCAACCCCACAACAATCGATCATCCCCCCAATTAGATACCACTTAATCGACGATTTCTAAGCCCCCGTCCTCCCTCCCTACTCGGTGATTGCCGATGTGGGATTAACCCCGTGTCGACCCTCACGTGGCACTTTTTCAATCCCGGTGATATATATCGCGCGCGAATTATAGATGGTAGCCGCCACCACAAATAGCTGCAACGAGATAACGTTAGCGAAATGCCGATGGGGTTGAGTTGTCGATTTAGATTTTCATAACCAAAGGTTTTTAACCAAGGGTTTTTAACCATCGATGGTGACAAATGTCGTCGTTGGTAACGTTGGTTATCCCTCGGGGTTACTACCGTAGTTCGAACCCCACTCGCACGAAGTACCCTCTCCCTCACCATCTTTTGATCACGGTGATCTACGCAATATAAACAAGCCCCCCGTGGCTAACTAGATGGAATCAACTGATCGAGGTAGAAGCAACACCCTAAATGAAATCGCCATTCATCGGGTGGTAGAATCCCTGCTCCCTCAACTTACAACCCCACCAACTCCTCACCCAGATCATGTGTTGACTCAATCACCAGATAATACCGAACTGCCCACTTGGACGTTCTCCGAGATCATCGCTAACTTATCCACAGTTAAAGATGAAGGTCCTTATCAGATCGTGGCTAAAGGTAATGATTTGGCCACTTTACTCCATACCTACCCTCAATTGAAGCAGGATATCGTTTTACGAAATTTCATCAATAAAATGGCATTTATGCTTTGGAATGAAACATCAGAAGTTCGAGCCGTGGGGTATCGATTACTCCGGTTGATTATCTCTAGTTATGAAAACCTATATTCCCTTGTTCAAGGAAAGATTCTCATATTGATCATCACCACGTTATCGACACTGACACTGACGTTGGTAGAAAAGGAACAAGCGGTTAAATTGATTCGTCAATTCCTCCAAGTGGATAATGGTGCTGATTATTTATCGGTGGGGGTGATTAAACTGGTGATGGCCATTGTCGACCTGGGGTATGATGATGATCGCTCACCAATGGCGGTAGTATTACCAGAATCATTACGAGATTTGGCATTACAAACATTATGTGAAGTATACTTGATTAAACCAGAATTGATGTTTCTTCTGGGGGGGTTTCGTATCCTTTTAGATTCGGTATTGGAGCTGCCTCAATTACCAGTGGCTATCAAATGTCTCGTGTTGATCATGGCTACATTGGATACCAAGCAAAACCGCAAATATTTGCGGAATGGATATGATTTAAACCTGTTATTTGCTCCATTTCATGATGCTTTAGATAATGATGGTGATGGGAATGGTCGAAAACTGGTGGTGATCCCCACAGCAAAGCTTCAACGGGCCAGTTTGGTGGTTAGTCTATTATTCAAGCTGTTTAATGGGGTAATTGCCTTTTCTATCGATGGGTTCTCCATGATTCGAGATTGGGTGAATGTATTACGAAAGAAAAACTATCGGGTCCGTCAAGCAATTATCGATATCATTGGTGATGTATTGGGGTTTACCCCATTACCTTGGTTAACTGATAACCCTGAATTTGCATTTCGTCCAAAAGTATCCACCAAAGTCGTCGATCATTTCCGAGGGTTATTAATGATGATATTCGTTAAAGTGGGATTATTAGATCGATTATGTGATGTCATTGAAGATAAACATAATGATGACAATGTCAAATCGGCTCAGAAACTCATTAATGGATGTTGTCAATTGATTCTGGATTGTTTACCCATTGAATTCATGACTGAGTTTACTTGGCCATCGAATATCGTGGTTAATACTCAATCATCACTCCATGCTGAAGATATGAGTCCATTAAAGTCCCGTCTACATACTATGGTCAACCTTTCCAAGTTTAATATCGATGATAATGAATTCCGAGTGTTGATGACCAACTCAAAGGTGGTGACAATCAAAGAATTCACCGAATGGAATTGGCCAGTGATTCTTAAACTCATTGAAGGTCCATTGGAAAATCCCCTTCGATTTGATGAGGCATTGGAAAAGTTCCCCAAGTTTTTTAAACGATTGATGCTGTTTTATCGTCCATTTAAGTTCCGGTATTGTAACTTGGATCGTCATAGTAAAAATGCCAAGTTATATACCGTGGTGGGGTGTCTGTTATTCAATTTATTATTGACGTTAGAAAGAGGGCGGAAGTACTTGGCCAAGAATAAGATCTTGCCTCAGATAGCTGAAGCATTGGCTCAAGTGGATCCCATGAGTGGTATTAGTGCTAAGGACCCCATTTTAAGTCGAAAACGATTGGAAACAACGGTGCTGAATGGGTATATCAAATTTATTGGCGTATTGCTGAAACATCAATTTGGCCTTCAATTATTGGTCAATTGGCAGATGTTCACCACTATTCATCATTTAGTGGATTTCCTGGCCCATTCCGATGCCAATAATTATTTACTTCATGTGTTATTTCATCTGGTGGATTACCTGTTGGAATACTCTCAATTTAGAGTCATTCTCCATCGAGGGTTGGCCACTCTGAATAATAAATTGGTGAGTAATTTGATGGATGATTTGGTGCCGAAATTATTGGCTAGTTCCGGAGAACAGCATTATTTGGTGAGAGCAGTACTGGAATTGGTATTTCACCCTAGTAATGAAGGGATTAGATATCAAGCGGCGAAACTATTGGCGAGGTATTTGGATCTGAATCAACGAGTGGCCACCGTTGTTGGTCAATGTCCCCTGGTACCATTATTAAGACAATCACCAGAAGGTAGAGATGTACTCTTCAAGATGATCACAACGTCGGCAGGATTTAAATACCTTGAACTGGATGGATTCATCGATAAAGAATTTGAAAAATGGAATCAATCATTACTGGATGATTATCGATTGTTATATTCCATGGAAGAACGGATTCATAGTCAGCTTGTGCCAGTATATTCCAAACATGATACCTTTGTTGGCTCAATCACTGCTTGTGAACCTCCCCTTGGTTCTCCTGACTATTTTACCAATTTATTAGACACTGAAGAAGGTCTTCATTATTGCCAACAACGATTATCGTTCTTTTCTCAACTCCTATCCCCCATCGTCACCTTTTATGGTAATATCATCCAAGGGACTCCGGAACTGATCCAACGATTATGTGATGTCACCAATCATGATACTACGGTGATGTTAGCAAAAGTGAAACAACTGTTATGGATATGTGGACATATTGGTCTGGGCAAATATGGTATTGGCTTCCTCGAGAGTTTTGGTATCAATCTTATCCCTATGATGCATAACTTGTTTTGTATATCACCAATTTGGCAAATTCGAGCCTTACTGTTTTATGTATTGGGGATGATTAGTCGAACCAATGATGGGATGGAGATATTGGATGAAATTGGCTGGGTGACCACCGTGGATGCCTTTGGTAATCTGAAGGGGATGTGTTATCCTCAACTGTTTGATATTGATCATTTATTTAATGTGTCGGTGATTAACCCCTATCGGGATGTCAATTATTATAGTTTATTCAATGGCGGCGGCACCGCCTCGGTTGATTTCAATTTGTTTTCCGATGATGATGATACCATTCCCGATGTTAATAATGATCGGGTGATTAGTTTGGTTCATGGGTTGGACCTGGTTCTTGGTAAAGTGGAGAGAAAGGCTCAGAATGAATTGATGAGGATGAAACAAGCATATCCCGATTTATTCTCGGGCAATGTGATGTTATTTTTGGAGGTGATTAAGGCGGTGGATAAAGGCAGTTATAATTATCATATGCGGGACTTTATCATGTCATTGTTCTTGTCATCAGATAATAAGGTCATTGAGTTGTTAATGAGGAAGAAGTGATGGATAGATACAAGGTAAATATATAATTCTATCAATACTGTCACTCTCCCCCACATTATTAGCTGGTCGAGGAAGATTGGAACTTTCGGTATACGTCTTCACAGTATGAGGGATATCTCTGGGATGACAGTCCCCTTCCAATTGGGTTATCATGTCGTTCCTTGACCACCTGAAAAGGTCCATACAATCAAACTCTTCTTGTTAGCACCATCTTGGGGAAACCAAGCATCACGGTGAATCAACGCATAGTCGCTTTTCTTAATGTCCCCGGTCAACAGCTCCACTCACGATTGATTGTTCAGTCATAGTTTGGGCATTCATTTCCAATTGATCCTTTAAAACATCCTTTAACCTCTCTTATAGTATAATGGAGGAATGTAGATCAATCAGACAAAGACCAACCACCGAGGGGGGTTCTTGGACAAATGAGGCCATACCCATTGCTGTGGAGTAAGATCTGTTATACTGACCGAAGATTAGCGATGATTTCCTACGACATAGATGGGTCGATAACTGGGTAGATACTGGGTAGATACTGGGTAGATAAATGGGTAGATAAATGGGTCGATAACAGGGTAGATAACTAGGTAGATAACTTGACAGCGTTGAAGGGCTATCGTCAATCCTTGGTACCTCCAGAGATGTCACAACCAGCTCCAAATCATCAATTGTTCGGGGAAGAGGAGCAATGACCAGGTTGATCAATTCTTTAACATTTCCGTTATTGACTATACTAGAGAAGAGGAGTTCGGAATCTCGAACGGAGACTGGGTATCATTTGTCAGTATAAAGCTATCGAGTATTGTGAAACTCTTGGTACTAATGGTGTTGCAATTGGTTATGACCCAAATGGGACTGATTTGGTCAAATATTTGGGGGTACCAATTCAGATGTCTCTACAGATGTTACCACTTCAACTTTATAAGTCCAATTGGGGCAAACTTGGGTATTGTTGATGTAAATACAAAATGGATTCCACTAGCAGGGTTCAAGATGGTCACCATCAATGTTATTACCGGTATTATGTGATGTTGACTCGAACTGGAAGTCCCCGTTAGATTTCGACAAGCAGGAGTCATACGTTAATGGTTTGATCCCTTCTAATCTTAATCCGCCGTTTTTCGATGTTTTTCTTTGGTAATCCCTAGTTAATTCTTGTTTATCGATTTTTCATATTTTGGAAAAATTTCTCCAATTTGAAATTCTCAATATTAAAGAATGATGATAAGGTCTAGACATAGGGCTAGCTATAATAGACACCAATATAAACCACTTAGTCCATTTTGATTGCCTTGTTAGTCATTATACCCCCTTCTGGTACTTATCCTTTCCTACACACCCTTCATGGTACTTCCTCTCCTATATACCTTCATGGTACTTCCTCTCCTATACCGCTACCATTCTATCCATGCGGCTCATCAATTTCACCGCGACTTCACAACACCATGCTGTTCGACTCCAACCTGTACTACGTACAAGCGCTATGTCTGAGCTTTGCCAAGAGACTCCAGGATTCCCATGACCTGGCACTTCTACTTAATTATCAACCTACTGGTAGACAAGCCAAGCGAGCCGCTCAACAAATAAATTACTCCGAAGACCTCGTCGACGACTTTGATGATGATTATACTCCGGGAGCAGAAGAACAAGTATCTCATATCAATCATTTTGTTAACCAACCACCTCCTCAATATACCGTTGCTCGTCCTAATCCTCATTTTGAACTGTTGGAAGATGAATCGACGTTATCTCAATTTGTCCATACTAATGAGGTATTGGTACCAATAAAATTACTGGTGGAACATCCTAATGGTACCAATAAACTTCAGGATTTCTTCATGTGGAATGCATCATTTCCAAACTTGATTCTGCCTCAACAATTTGCTACCATCGTCGTTAATGATCTTGAACTTCCTGGATCGATGGAAAACCAAATTGCCGATCAAATTACTCAACAATTATCCGATTGGGAATTTGCCAATACCTTACAATTACCTTTGGCCCCAGGAGAAGCGTATGTGGTGGTGATTGAATTGACGGTGAATTTGAATAAACAAATTTATCAAGACAAGTTGGAATGGGATATAAATCAAACCGATATCACCCCAGAAATGTATGCCAATATTGTTTGTGGTGATTTGGGTCTCCCAAGAGAATTTGTCCCAGCAATTGCTCATGGTCTTCATGAACAAATTCTAAAAGTAAAGAGAGAGGTTTCTAATGGTACTCATAACCTTACCCTTAATCAATTACAACTGCAAAGAGGAGTGGTACTTAAAGATGGTATTCGCATCATCCCTCCAGAATCAGTAGGGGAATTCGACTCGTGGGAACCAAGAGTCGAACTGTTGACCCAAGCTCAAATCGAACGGAGAGAATTAGAAAAGGGCCGGAACTTAAGAAGATTAAAACGGGAAAATTTAAAGAGAGGAGGGTTAGAATTCGATGATTTTGCCAATAAGCGTCGTACCACTGGTCGTAGGGAATGGTGAATGATGACATCGACGACTGTATTATAATTGATGATGATATTTTCGATAGAATCGTATTTGAATCCTAATTAAGCGACGCTGCTTAGCGACGCCTCTAATCTCTAATTATACCGCCATCAATCTCGGTTATCTCCGTTCGACCAATTAGATGCTTTTGATTAGTCACCATGTTCAAATTGTGGATGATTATCGCGAGTGCGAATGGTGGCGCTACCATCCAGGGTGCTGACCTTATCCACGATATCCATTGGCTACATTTCATCCGCAGTACCAATCCCATTAGTATTAACCACTGACAAAGCCAGGGTGACGTCAACCATCATTCCAAACAAACTCAAGGCATAATTCATATTTACTACATGTCTAATTGATGAATAATCCTGCCGACAATAACGACAATCTCCTACCATCCCATCATCAGGGGACCCTGTCAATCCCTACCTCCCCCATCGCCACCACCGGAGCTCAACGGTGTCTGAATTGTGGTACCACCAAGACACCATTATGGCGACGAGCTCCTGATGGTACCCTTATTTGTAATGCCTGTGGCTTGTATTATCGACTGAATAATTGCCATCGTCCCGTTAACCTAAAACGACCCCCTCAAGTGGCGGTGATTACAAAGGAAAAAGAAGGTCTGTGTAAAGGTGATGGCCGATGCAATGGTACTGGAGGGTCGGCGGCGTGTATTGGTTGTCCCGCTTACAATAACCGAGTGGTGATGAGTAAACGAAAATTCGACTCCGAAGACAAGTCATCGGAACCTCCAGCTACCACCGCCACCACCGATGCTTCGGTGGCTATTGCATGCTTCAATTGTAGCACCACTATTACCCCATTATGGCGAAGAGATGATGCTGGCAATACCATCTGTAATGCCTGTGGGTTATATTATCGACTTCATGGGAGTCATCGACCGGTACGAATGAAAAGAACGACAATCAAACGTCGGCGACGAGGAGCGGTGTTGAGGGATCAAGCAACGGCATCTCCAGAATTATCCACCGCCGAACAATCACCAATGCCTCCAGTGATGCCAACGAGACAAATTCCTCCTCCAGTGCTACCGACGGTGATGATGGCAAATCAATCAGTTACATTGGCCCCCATCAGATTACCGCCAATTAATATTAAGCCATTAGCCAACCCTGATGCTCCCAGAACCCCTGAAGCCGGTGGAGTGGCTGCCGTGATCGCCTCAACCATCGATAGACCATTACTGACTCCACATAACCCTGATACCCAAGTTAAGCAAGAAAATACCTCGCCAATACTTCGAGCTCCAATCATCACCGAAACCGCCCCTTCGTCAGGATGTCTGTGTTGTTCACTGAAGAAACTGGCTAGTGCCCCACCAATCGCCGTGGACTTTACCCTAGCATACCCTCCGGAGTCAAAAAAGACCGAATCTCTTTCCATCAACCGGTTATTAAATAACTAGGATCATTCTGCATACTAATACGATTATTCTATCGTCTATTATCTCCCTTCTATATCCGTTTACCTACTTCTCTATCATATTCCCTTTGCTTCCACCTTAATTGAATGCCTTATCGAATTCGGTAAACACAAACCGATACCGAACATCACCCTTATCACATCTGGTGAGAGCTTCATGACATCCATTTTCACTAATGGGGACTTCTTCAATCCAAGGTTTGATATTGTGCTTTGCCACGAGATCGAGCATCAAGTTAGCTTCCTTTTTAGACCCCAAAAGAGAAGCACCAAACAGGGAAGCTGACCGTAAGAAGGTCATGGGACTCACTTCAAACTTATCCCCAGCATCAGGTAACCCTACCAGGACAAACCGACCTTGGACGGTCAAAGTGGCGAGGTAATCATCCAAAGATAACCCATCAACCCCCAGAGCACAATTAAGGATGAAATCCAACCCATCCGCCATTGATTTAGACCATTGTTCATCTTCACCGGTGGCAACAAACTTATCTGCTCCCAATTTCAAAGCTTGATCCTTCTTGGACAGAGTTCTTGAGAATACGGTGACTTCATGACCCATATGATGAGCAAACATCACCGCAAGGTGACCCAACCCTCCCAAACCAATGATCCCCACCTTTTTACCTCCTTCTAACCCGACATTTCTAATAAGAGGAGAAAATACCGTCAACCCAGCACACATAAGAGGAGCAGCATCATTAGTAGCGATGGCATCGGGGATCTTGAATACAAATTGTTCACCAGCAACGGCATGAGAAGCATACCCCCCTTGAGACACAAATCCATTAGCATAAGGATCAGTAGTATTATAAGTACCAACCTTTGCTTGACAATATTGTTCATCATCATGAGTACACCGATGACAATGACCACAAGAGAAAGCAGCGGCACCAATCCCCACCCGATCACCAATGGTGAATTCTTTAACTTGATCACCTACAGCAACAACGTTACCAATGATTTCATGACCAACCACAAGGTCATTTCTTCTCAATGGATTAGCCCAAGTACCTTTAAGGGTATGGATATCTGAACCACATAACCCACACGCTTCAATCTTGACGGCGACATCAGTAGGGTTTACTTGACGACGACCATATTCCACAAGTTTAGGATGATTCCAATTTTCATGAGTATCGACACCAAACCCTTTAAATGTATCAGGTAATGACATTTGTTGTTATTAGTGGGTGTTCAGCCACGGCGATGACACATGGTATTTATATCGATGAGCATTTGCTGACAAATATGACGTATGAGCGCCGCAGCAATTTGAGTTTGTGTAGGTATTCGGTGATTAGCATCGAGGAATACATACCCTCTATACTAGGTTAACCAAGGGTGAAATAAGGGTGAAAAATTGGGTATATATAATGAATAAGGAATGTGGAGATGATTTATGTAAATTTCAATGTGATTGGTCCATTATTGATGGAGATAGATAATGATGATAATTCAAAGATAACACACCGATTAGCATGTATGAAATCAATGGCGTCAATATGTAAATGTGTTAGGTAAGAGGAGGCGTTGGTTCTGTACAGCTATTCGGCAAAAATGACAATTAAAACCTTAACTACATTCAGGGACCATAATCCCAAAGATCTCGACCAATCGCCGAGTATACCGAGGAGGAGGAGGAGGAGGAGGAGGAGGAGGAGGATATATTCATCATTCATTTATAGGGTATAAATACATTATCATTTCATTATCTCATTAAACCACCACAAACGGATTCTTACGAATAAGATGACGTTTTCGATGATTCTTACCAACACTTGAACTACGACGATTTGGTGTAGGCAGAGTAGGTTCCCCTCGAGTCGAAGCCGCCAAATAACGATCCCTACGGTTTCTGGGAGGAGTGGTATAACTAGGAAGGGAAGTCTTATGATGTAAACTGGCAAATTCATTATCAAAATGGATTGGTTGATAAAGGTCAGTCAATTGTGTCAGAATGATTTTACCATCGATTCCGGGGGCATGGATATAACCAGGGAATTGTTTAATCAGAAGAGGCATCAATGGTTGACCATTTCTCAGCATTTTCCGAATTGGTTGGAGGATGTTTTCTTGACCAGAGTCAATGATGGTATTATCTCGAAACCGAGTCGGGGTTGGATCTTCATAAATGATGAATCCTGGGTCAGGATTAACTGCTTTCCGGTGGATTTTTGTTTGACGAAGTGGCAGCAGGGGGAATGGTCTTGTTGTTGGTCTTGTTGGTGACTTCAGGGGTGACTTCAGGGGTGATTTCACTGGGGACCTGGAAGGAGACCTATTGGTCAGTTGTGGTGATAATACCGTTCTTTCCATCAACAATTTTAAATTAATGTATGTTGACCAACTGGGTGTTCTTTTTTTTTTATATATAAGCTATCGAAAAATAGTTTTTTTTTTTTTATTTTTCTGTAAAAGGAGGTGACAGTTGCGTATTACCGCATGAATGATATTCGCGATAGGTTTACACGGGGAGGACTAAATGGGCGGAGGTTCACAGATGTAAGGCACGGGGAGACAACGGGCACGAAGACAACGGGCACGGGCATACAATACACTCCCAACCTCCATTCCCCATGATAACTGACGATATCAATTCCATTGATTTACGTGTGGTGGTGGTTTCCGGCTATTTTTCTTAGAAAATCGTCATTAAAATATAAAAAAAAAATTATACAACACACACGCGTCCGATTGCGATACGCGTGTCAATTAATCATCCCCGTCGCTACCATCCAAGTGTTTCATAATATTACTATAATCAGAAGGATAAGCTTCATTGAGGAAACAGCTGACGACGACGACTGGCGCCCCCGACCTCCTTTGCTCCGCCACAGGTTTGACATCCCCCAAACCGCCGGTGTTTGGGTTTATGGACATATTTAATATGCATTTGTACCCCTATCAAATGGCCAAACTGTTTCCCACAATGTTCACATTGATATGTTGATTGGATGGGTGGAGGTGACGATGGCGCCCCTCGAATCCATCGACGAAGACTGGTAGGTACCATCGATGGTCTTGTCCAATATATCCAGGATATAATCAATGAGATGGTGGCGATCAATGCCCATATTCGTGTCTTGACTTTCATGTTATCGGTTAAAGGTCATTCACAACCAAACGATAGGTTTCGCGCGCATTGACGTTGACACAAAGTCATCGTCATCATCATATCTTTAACCGTCCGCCAATGACAACCCCTCCACGATTACCTTCTTGACCAGTAAGATATTCAGGTAATTTAATTGGGTCGATCACTGCCAATTCTTCATCATCAGCCAATTCATGTAACCCACCAAATACGTCTCTTCCCAGAAGACTAATGATGATATTGGAAGTATGATCACCTAATTTATCTTGAACAATGTACAGTACCCGTTGTACTGGAGCAACACTATCATAAGGTTGTAAATCATCATCTTCAATTCCATTTTGTTGACGATTATTCTTATTAGCTTCTGTGATTTCAATATGGGATTTTGAATGGACTCTTCCATCAGCAGACCCAGTAAATCGTAAATTATTGATTCGTTTCCTTTGAGATAATCCAAGGGCATCAGCATTAGATTCACCAAGATCATAACCGTCATCTCCAGTGGCTAATGGGGTCAGTTCCACTCTGCCATCAGCATAAGCTTGAAACCCACCTAAAGCATCACCAAATCGAGAATTACCATGAAGAACTAACATAGTTTTCAACAGATTCACCGGAGGATCAGGTAATATCTCCAAAGAATAAATATCGCCATTATTTCGAGGTAAACATCGATGACTCGATTGAATAATCGATCGTACTGAAGCATCAACCACCCCCAGAATGAATAAATTGGAAGAATTGACGGGGATTGCCAAAAAAACCACTTTATTCAGGGAAAATTGACCCCGATTACCCACTTCAAAAAGATTGATTCGAATAAGACCAATAGGAAGGATAGGATGACGACACAGATAACCATATACCGTCCAAATGGTACCAATATCCTTAGTTAAATGAGTAGTAAACTTATTCAATTTAATGGTGATCTCTTTTGGTTGGAAGTTATTATCTCTAATCGAGATACATTTCCAACCAAGTTTGGAATCATCTTCCACCACCACTTGACAAGAAGCCTGGGAGATTTGTTTAATGGTTAAACCGTCAGGGAAGAGGTCATTGGTGACATAACGGTGGATGTCATTGGAAGACACCGATTCGGGGATTGATTTGCCCCACCGGGTGGTGACGAGACTGTAGAGCAGATCCGATGATAAATGACGTAGCCAGATGAACCCTTCATCTTTATTTGGCGGGATCCAATTTGGGTCTAGT
>JAJMLP010000029.1:0-108116 GCA_030569815.1 Diutina ranongensis (nom. inval.)
ATGATAATTTTCGAGTGGCGCTTGGTATGAATTTATCATCTTGTCGTGGACAGGGCTCGTATGAAGAATGCACAAATAAAATAAGATAAAAAAAAGAAAAGAATATTAGAAGAGATGTTTTTTTTTAAAATTTTTTTTATTGTATATATTTCCTGTTGGTTCATGTTGATTTTATCCTTATTGATTTATACTTGTTTATTGTATATTGCTTCATACCCCGAAAAAACCCGGACTTTGACCCATTTAGGAAATAGTGCGAAACGGCCAATCCATCACCCAAAATTATGGGGTAGCCGATGATGATGCCGCTTGTTGATTCTGGAGTTGTCTCTCCCGTTGTCTTTGTTTAATCTTCTTTTCAGTTTCAGCAAATACCTTCATTCCAATCGGAGCACTCCCCCATCCATCATCTTCCCTGGTAGTAGCAGTAGGAGGAGGTGTATACCCCTTTGGAAGGTTTTCTGGGGCCAATAATTGTACTGGAGGGTCGAAATCCGCTGGCCACACTCCACCATTGGTTTTAAGGTGATTAGCAGCCTCCTTTTGTTTTGATTTCCATTCTTTAACATCTTCATTAAAGATTTCCCATACACAATTGATACACCCTGACATACAACAATTATCAGGTTCGATGGGTTTAGCAGGAACAGTGACGCCACCAATGACCTTAGGATCCAATCTAATCAGTCTAGAACTCAGTTGACGTTGATCTCCTCGAATTCTCCCCCCAAATACCGCTTCCATTCGTTCTTGTGGGGTCATCTCCGCCATTGTCTTTGGTTTAACCATCAATTCATTAGGGTGATGAGGATGAGTTGGTGTCCGAAGAACAAGGTCATAGAATTTGAACTTGTTCCTCATTGCCTGAGTCACTGCTCGTGCTGGCACTGGTCTTGACATGGGTGGGGTGGGTGGTAGGAGTGAGGTAGGTTGGGGTGAGTTGGTAGTGAGGGTGAGGATGGTAGTGAGTGAGGTGAGGCTGAGACTAGTACTATAATAGGGATACTGTATATATTGTAGGGTAAACATTGGTAACAACAAACCATTTTTGACTCGTTATCATTGACTCTTATTCAAGTTGTCAATACTGCATACTTGCCATGATATCGAATCTTTCTCATAGGTCTGTTAGAGTATGTGATGACGTCATTTCCATTCTTATCTTGATTTGGTCCTACATATAACCCACGACGGCATATATGCAAGGGATAACCAATTAACCCATTAATGAACCCATTAACCATTGAAATCAATCCTGATATCTGGAAGGTACAATTAACCCTTCTTTCTTCATATACTCATGTCCCAATGAAGTCGAAATTAACCACCCATCCTTCTCTGTTTGAGAAATGGTGGTATGAATTATTAACCATCATTGGTTATCGTCTGAGTTATATGGCAGAAACGATGACACGGATTGGAGTTAGGGTTCAATCATTACTTCGTCAAGGGTATATTCAACCTTATCAAATCACCTTTATATCTAATGATAATAACCATCAAATTACTGACGAGGAACTGAAGATAATACTTCAATTAATGGGTCAATGTTTACCTCAATTTATTGGGGAAGAAATTAGGGATAATCCTCGGATTCCCTTTATATCGGGTACATTACCTCAAATGGTGGAGAAATTGTTTTGTCAATATTATCCTTGTAATTTAATTGATGTGATTGATGATATGAGAAAATATCATCATTTGCCAATTAACCACGTCACCAAACACCAATATGATGATATGGCAATGATGGTATGTATTGATGCGGGGATTAAACATGATTTTTATCATCATTTGAACCTTCAAGATGTGGTACATCTCCTTCCGCTTTTAAAGTTACCTCGGCATCAATTTAATCGATTAAAACATCAGTATACCGGCAAATACCCATCATTTAGTGAAATAGTCGCTTGGGTGGGCTCCCATTGTCTACCATTTACTCCTAGGCGTCCACGAAATCGGCGGCGATGCTTTAAATGTGGTAAGAGAGGTCATTTAAGGCATAATTGTACCCAGGCGGCGGCAGCAGCGGCGACGGCGGCGGTGCCGACATCACCCCGAACCAGAACTGCTTCCCTTTCTTCCATTTCTTCCGATTTTGTTCAAATTACCCCCTCGTAGTTTTCGTTTATTTTTTATTACACAATCTTGTCTTGTTATTTTTTGGGTCAGGGTCCCACGCACCTACATCAACGTGCATGGTCGACCCGTGACTGCCATGAATGAATCCCAACCTCTACTACCAATCCAATTTCAACTGCCGAGACCTTCACGGTCGAGTTCTAGTCGAGGGCGTAAATCCAGACTTTACCTGCTCCCACTGTCTCCATTGATTCGCCTGCCATTATTATTACCAGTCCTGGAATCTCGACTTGATCTGCCGATTACTGATACCAAACAGGTGCCCCAGGTGAATAAATGGGCGTATATTAGTTATTATATCCCTATACTTAAATGGCTCCCCAATTATCGGTGGAAACTGGCGTTTATTGGTGATGTTATCGCCGGGGTGACATTGGCATCATTTCAGATCCCGTTGGTGATGTCATTTGCAAGAAACTTGGCTGATTTACCCGCCATTTGTGGGTTATTACTGATTATCATTTCATCATTGGTATATGCCGTATTTGGTACCTTACCTATCCTTATTACTGGACCTCTGGCAAGTTCAGCGATTATCTATGGTCAAATCATGGAACAAGCTGATGATATCATCCAATTAGGAGGAGGAGGGTATCAATCAAACCTGTTATTAATCTCTAGTTCATTACTGGCGATTCTTGCGGTGATTTTATTGATTTGTGGATTATTACGATTAGGGTTTATCAGTAAAGTATTTAGTCGAGGTTTATTAAGTGGGTTTATCGCTGCCATTGCCATGATTATGATTATTAAGCAATTACCGGTTGAATTGGGACTTGACATCACTGGAGGTCATTTATCAAATCCGGTGAAATTATTATGGTATATCATTCATCATTTAGGTGATAGTCATCGATTAACCACAGGTATCAGTATCATCCTGTTTATTACCGTAATGATCATCAAATTGGTTAAACTGGGTAAAGCCCAATTATTCCCCGAATTATTAATGATGATCATCATCTCCACTTGGTTATCATATAAATATAATTGGCATGACCATGGAGTGGCGATTGTTGGGGATATATCCCTTGATAATATCCCCTTACAAAATATCTTTTCCCCTTCGAGATTATCCTTATATAATCTGCTTTTCACTACTGGAGTATTGATTACCATATTGGGGTTTTTTGATACCATCACCGCCATCCGGACGTTAGAAAGTCAATTTAATGTCCATGTATCCACTAATCGAGAATTAGTGGCATTTGGTATGGTTAATCTCTTTATCCTGATTGTTCTGGCATTACCATCATTTGGGACTTTTGGTCGATCAAAGATCCTGGTATCAGCGGGAGCTCTGACACCAATGGCAGGGATAATTATGGCATTATCAACGATGGTGGTGGTGATCTATTTATTGGATTATCTTTATTATCTTCCTGAATGTGTCCTATCCCTTTCTACCACGGTGATTGCCGTAGCCACATTGGTAGACCTTCCTAAAGAATTACAATTCTATTGGAGAGTAGGAGGATATGATGAATTAATTACCATGGTATTGGTATTTATGGTGACATTCTGTTGGCTGGCACAAGCAGGAGTATTCATTGGAGTATCTATTGCCATCATTCGAGTCCTTCATTATGGTACTACCCTGGGGATGCAAATCTTAGGACAAGTACCTGGAACCAATGCGTTTAGAAATGCCGATGAATTAATCGAAGAAGTATTTGAATTAAATGAAGAAGATGGTGGCCCCAATCATTCATTAATCGATCGAATCGATACCCTCGTGGTGAAAATCCCCCAACCATTAACATTGGCTAATGCTAGTGATTTAAAACAAAAATTCCAACGATTGGAGAAATACCGCCTGTTATTAATCCATCCATCTCAACCACAAACAGCATCATTACCTCCTCATATCATCATCGATTGTAAAGGGATGACGTTCATCGATACCGCTGGCGTTCTTTGTTTAAAAGAAATCATCGATGGCGCATTATCAAACCCATATACTTCGGTAGTATTTTCTCGAGTTCCCTTAGGAGGAAATGTCCGAGATAAACTCATTAAATCGGGGATTGTCGGAGATATTAATCTCCGAATTGGTCAATTATCAAATGATACTCCACAAACCAGTTTTGGTATGGGCCCTGGGTTTTACATGTCGATTGAAGATGGATTAATTGTTAGAGTCTAGGCTCGAAGAATTTAATTTTGTGGATCCTCCAGTAAAGCCTCGATGATATTAACCATCTTTTATTTAATTTTAATTTCCCAATAGGTGAAGATGATTTTTTTTTATTTTATTATTTTTTTATTTGATAAAATGAAAAATATCAAAATAAACGTCCCATTACCTACCATCAGCCACCCTAGTTAAATTAACTGCATTAATAGGCTATTAACGTTTTCAATGGTCCATGATCTCTCCTCGTGGGGGTGATGCTTGGCATGCATCTCATAGTTTATTCAATAAATGATGCCGTATTGTTTTATTTCATGAGAATCTAAGGAGGCGGGAGGGGAGGCCAGGCGATTCTTTATTTCAAATAAAAAAAAAAAAAAAAAGTGACCATTGTTAATTATATTATGATTAATTTATATTTGTTTTATTCATTAACCGAGAAGTACCTCGGGGTGTCATTGTTATTACTATAATTTGGTTAAATGTGGTTGCATATCGTGTGCTCATGAGAATGACACATCCACGTGGGGTCAATATTTTAAAGTTGTTAGACTATGCGGCTGAAAATAAAAAAAAAAAAAATACAATAAAAAAAAAATAAAAAAGAAAAATAGAGATTAATGTGTATCATATTGTGTGTGTGGGGAGAACATGGGGGCGGCGCTACCTTAAGCGACAGATACCCCGATGTAAGATAAAAACAACAACAATAACCCCCCAAAAAACCAAAACAAATACAACCATTTTATCCCTTCCATTCAATAACCCGTAACTCTTACTTGCCCCGTCGCTAGTTCTCTTGCACCACGTGCTTTCGTCGATAAGCATGAATTTTCTTGGTAAAAATGCTTGGTTTTCTTCCTCCTTGCAATGGCTGCAAAATCTCAATTGGGAAGGTGATATAAAAACCAAGGAAATTCCTCCGGAGGTATCGATAACCGAACCAAAGACAATCTAATTACGACAATCATGGTATTGACTCAGTTTAATCATATCTTTGCGGTGACGATGATCTTTGCATTCTTGGATGCGTGGAACATCGGCGCCAATGATGTTGCCAACTCGTTTGCTTCGTCAGTATCTTCAAGATCGCTTAAATATTGGCAAGCAATGATCCTTGCCGGGATTTGTGAGTTTTTGGGGGCGGTATTGGTGGGGTCAAAAGTGAGTACCACCATTAGAAATAAGATTGTTGATGTCGATGTGTTCAAGGGGGAACCGGCGGTGTTGATGATGACGATGGCCACTGCGTTGATTGGGTCTTCCATTTGGTTAACCATCGCTACTGCCATTGGGATGCCCGTTTCTACTACTCACTCCATTGTCGGGGGTACCATCGGGGCTGCCATCGGGGCTAAAGGTCAAAAAGTCGTTCATTGGGGTTGGAAAGGGGTTTCCCAAATCATCGCTTCCTGGTTCATTGCTCCTGCTATCGCCGGGGCCTTTGCCGCCATCACCTTTTTGGTGTCGAAATATGGGGTATTGGAATTGAAAAACTTCAACACTGCCATTCGTAATGCCATGATTTTGGTACCATTCTTGGTTTTCGCTTGTTTTGCCATCTTGACGATGTTGATTGTGTGGAAGGGGGCCCCCAACCTTAAATTGAATAAGTTATCTCATAGTACCATCGCCGCCGCCATTTTGGGGACTGCTGCTGTTGCCTTGGCTCTTTATATGATTTTCCTTTTCCCCTATTATCGCAGAAAGCTCATCTATAATGATTGGACTTTGAAATGGTATGATATCTTCAAGGGACCTCTTTACTGGTTCAAGTCCACCAAGGATATCCCCCCCATGCCTGAAGGTTATCAATTGGTTCCCGATTACTACCGGGGAAGACGTTATGATGAAGCGGGTAATTTGATTAAAGAAGATGGTACTAGAGTCGTTCGTCAAGATGATGATATCGAATCGAATAATAAGGAAGACGTCGATATCAAGGTCATTTCCGAAACCAATACTAGAGAAGAAGATGACCTCCCTAAGGAATCCACTAAACAAAGATGGTTTAGAATGGTGAAGAAACCTTCGATGTGGGGGATTTTGATCTTTGAAATGCTCATGCATGGGTTCACTCAAGATGTCATTGCTTCTCAAACTGAAGTTGATGCTTTATCTGGTGATCAACACAAGTTACACACCTCGGCGAAATATTACGACAATCGGTTGGAATTCTTATACTCGTTGCTTCAAGGGATCACCGCCGGGACGATGTCGTTTGCTCATGGTGCCAACGATATCGCTAATGCCACCGGTCCTTTGGCTTCTGTTTATTTGATTTGGAAAACTAACACCGTGGCTAAGGAACTGGATGTCCCCGTGTGGATCTTGTGTTATTGTGCCGCCGCCCTTGTCATTGGTTGTTGGACTTTTGGTTACCGGATCATGAGAAACTTGGGTAACAAACTTATTTTACAATCGCCTTCTCGTGGTTTCCTGATTGAATTGGGGGCTGCTGTAACCACTGTCATGGCTACTCAATTATCCATCCCCGTTTCTACTACTCAACTGGCGGTCGGGGCAACGGTGTTTGTTGGTGCTTGTAATGGTGATTGGAGATCGATTAATTGGAGAATGGTCATTTGGTGTTATGCTGGTTGGATTTTCACGTTGCCCATTGCTGGGTTGATTGCTGGTCTTCTTAATGCGTTTATTCTTAACTCGCCTTCAAAGGGGGTCATCTATGAAATGCATGGGTAAGTTGACGGTAATGGTATATAATTGTAATGAAGATTGAATAAATAATTGTTTATGAGTTTTTTAATTGAAACAACTTGAATAGAGTTGGAATTGCCGCGGCTGCTGGCACAGACTTGCTCTCCAATTGTTCCTGGTTAACGAATTTACATTGTACTCATTCCAATTACCATATTGGCTGGCTTTCCTTGGAAAGGGCCTCGAAGGAGTGACCTACTCCAGAAGCTGGAAGAGGGGATAACTAGGGAAGACTGTACAGCATAAATTAACACCACGTAAACTAACACCATGTAAATTTACAGCACGTAACTCACAGCACGTGTCGTTGTTGCATTTCAAAATTTGAGAAAGTTTCCATTTTTCTATAAATTTCAAAAAATGCCAAAAACCAACTGTTTTGAAAATCAACCCTCGTATGCCATTACTCTATTGTTTATTACATTAATCATACATTACTTTATCGTCTTGCCCACGGAGCAGCCGTCATCGACACATTATTCTTTGTCGTGTGTACCGCCATTGTTGGCAATTGCGGCACCGATGCTTCCACGGGATCACTAATTGGTAACTGCTTACCAGTAATACTGTCAACCCAAGGGTATAAACAATGACCGAACCAAAAATGTTGGACCACGGGGAATTTACCCAATACTTCCACTTCAAACATCTTGACTAATCCTTTCACCACTTTTTGCCACGATGGAACCGTCGAATGAATATCAAAAATAATCGGCGAATGTTCATGGAATGGCCCCAGTTTAATGGTATTTATAAACGCAACCCCATTAACATAGAGATTGGTAAGCTTATTGGCATTGACGACATGGGGAGTCAACACTGACAGTACCAGTGGTGCCAGAGGGTTATCAACAAATTGAGCGGCACCAAGGATATAAATCAAATGAACATGATCATCTAACCCCCAAACTCCATGAGATCCCGCCGGTTCAAGGTTATAAACCAAGATAAGTCTTCGAATGACATCATAGTACCGGGAATATACCGAAATAATCTCCTTACTACTCACCAATTGCCAATCAATTATCCCTTGATGAGTAATCGCCCCAATAAATGCCATAAACAGCAATTCATGTCCTGTACCAAAATCAAGTCTCATTTTCAGTCCAAACGCCTGTTGTAAATAATGCTCAGCCTCAATAAAGAAATTCAAATCTTCATGATGCCAATAGGGCCCTAATTCCCGCTCAAGATTAACCAGTAAATACTGAGCCGCTTTGTCTTGCCATAATCGAAACTCTAAACTGCCAAATCGTTTTGGACCTTCTGCAGGAGGCGTAGTATCTATTAGAGCATCAAGATGATCTAAAATAGTAAACACCGCTTGGATTGGCTTGGAAAACGTCGCAATGGTATCCTCATATTCTATTGACGGGGTATGGTGCTGTTTCAACTCGGGGATGGTTCCCTTGGTAACGATCTTGGGGTTTAATATCCCATTCGGGACATTGGTCCCCTTAATCTTATCAATTGTTGCTATTAAAGTAGCATGAAGTCGTTTTAACGCTTCGGATTTTTTGAAATTGATCAAGTCGGCCCCAGTATTAATCCTCTTGACTGGTGATGACATGGTAGTGGATTATTTGGAAGTAGTGGTTCGAGGTGCGTTAAGTAGTGCGGGATATGTGGGGTGGATGATGACCCGAATGAATGACAACAATCAGGGCAATGCATCAGATGTTTGGTTGAAAAATGTATCTGCGATCATCGATATCGTTATTTGTTGACATTAAGTACCCCACTTCTCGTCAACCAATGAGATAAGTTCATCAACTACCTCAAACTTTGGCAAACCTCAATAAACTCGGAGGCTTATCCCCGCGATGCAAACATCTACGAGGTTATGGCTTGTTATTGTGGACACGGGAACGGCACCATCTAGATATCGCCCTCCTTCCGAAATTTGATCGGTACCATTTTAAGTCACTTGACGTTATCAATATGGTCATCACTGGGTCGGATGCGACCTTTGTGAAACCTCAGGTAGGAAGATGAGAGCAATGCAGAGGTGAAATCATGAGAAATGGCTCCAAGGTATTAAGTATTTTCCTTCGTTGAAAGTTTATCAGCGATATTCAATAACCGTTGATCGATATCAAGGTCATATTGTTGCAACTTTAATAACTCCACCAGCATTTGTTCATGTAATCGATGTAACTCTCTGGCGATATTATGACGCTTGCGGTTAGTTTCAGTAATACTGAAATACAACTCCGAGGTATCTGCACTTGTATCGGATATGCCAACAAACAGGGGGAGCACTTCATAAAACGTTTCCTGGGAGCTTTCACTGGTATCATCAATACCTTCCCCTGAACCAATCACCCCTGGAGTTTGATATTTTGAAACCAATGTCAAAATCTGATATAATGAAGTCAATTGATCGAGGTTAGATAAATTTAAATTGATAACCACATCATTGGCATCGATAATTTCACTGGTATCAATGGCCACCAAACTAGTTGTTGAGAAGGTAATAGTTACCCCCTGATGGCATTTGACCCATTTAAACCCCGTCATATCAATAATAAACCCTTCGACGGTCTTTTTGATGTCATCAATGATCAATAGCTCCATTGTATATATTGAATGACCCACGGTAACCATTGTTTTAACATCTGGAGTCATGAAAGTATACAATGATGATTTTACCATTGCCAGGGAACACAGAAACCCATTAATGGTTACTGGATTATGAAACATCGTCAACCCATCAACGCCTGACATGGTAAACCCATGACTCCTAACTAACTTTGACATTTGTAACAAATACCAGACATTTAACCCCGTGGAAATCCTTGATGTCAATTTAATATTAGTTGAGATCACCTGAGCCAATTGGTTTCCTAAAGGCGATTTAAGAATCTCAATGAATACACCAATAATACACCAACTAGTTGGATATTGTTCATTGACAAAATTGATTGCCAATTCGAGGATTTCCGGAGGGAGATTAAACATTTGTTTTGCTAAATCTTCTTTACCCCAAAATGTAACAAACAATGACCAACACTGATCAATTTGGGGGACAAATTGACGGTAATTAGGACAACAAAAGGCTTTAATAATGGTAGCCAACTTTGGAGCAGCAATGACATCATTAACGTAATTTAGGGCATTGACACGTCTCGCTTCAAATGATGGTGGCGGAGAAGAAGCGAAGGACTTATCGGAGGTTCCCATGTAATAAATTATTATTCATCATTAGCGGGGGAACTCGTTTAAATACTCGTGTCCATGGTGGTGTGACGGTGGTGTGACCAAGCATGATCACGATTTCCTACCATTTGTTTTGTGAACAAAAGGAATACGCGTAAATATAAAAACCTTTATTCATAACTCATTAATTCTTCTTGGCTAAAGCAGTCTTCGCCCCCTTCAAATCATCCTCCAGAATATCCCCCCGTTTATCCGCTTGATAAACCCCTTCTACCAACTCATTGATCTCAGGCCCGGTGAACTTGAACCCCAAGTCATCCAATTGACCGACAATTTGAAGCAGTTTATCGATACATCCGGCCGCAGCACCACCAAGGGAGGTATCCTTGAGGACATTGGTCAATAACTTGATCAATTGATGCTTATGTAATTGTTGTTGTTTTGTTTCATCCAACCCCGTACTTAAAATCGCCAGAATGAGGGATAATGTCCGTAATAACACCTTGGTATCATCAAGGGATTTATCCAGGAGTAATGACCAACCATTTTGTTGTGAAAATTGTTGATAACCGGGTTCAAAGAGTCGAAGATACAGGGTTATGGCGAATAACGCTTTTAATCGACATTGTTGGTCGGGTTCATTGGCCATTTCCACCAATTGAGGCATACCATTAGCATCATGGAAATCTTGTTGAGATTTGGGGTTATTTTGGGTGGCAATACCAATGATGGAAGCAGCTAATATTCTTCTTGATTTTGGAATATCGGCGGCTAATTGAGAAATGATCACTGGCCAGTATCCCATGTTGCCGATGGCGTTAGCGTTGTCCAAGTTTTCAATTAACATTTCAAAGTTTTCAAGGGCCACTTCTTTGGATTCTTCATCGGCTTCAGGGTTTTGTAATACAATCATCAGTTGTTTCATGAGGCCAGGCTCATCGGGTCCACCAAAGAGTTGATTAAGGAGTTTAGGGTCGGGAGCAGCGCCGACTTTGGCAATGGTTTCTTTATCTCCCAGTTGATGGGCAAGCGACCAATTGAGTAATTTATCCATGGTTATTGGCTTGTATGGTAAAAGATTGGATGAGTATTAATATGGTGACGTCGGGCATTATTCTCGAACCTTCTAGAATCGGAGGGTCACGTGACTCCCGCCATTACCGATTGCGACGATGAATGTCGGGGATTAAGGTACAGTTAAACTTGCTCTATCAATCATCAATCACCCCATATCAATTACAGCATTGCTTCACGTGTTCACGTGATCCCCCGCTCCTCCCTTCCCCCCCGAATTACCTTGACGATTTTTCAAGGCTGAGGGTTGCGGTGGCCTGCATCCTAACTCCACCTACCCGAACAACCATAACCCCAGATTAAATGAAGATAAATGTAATTGAATGGAAATGGAGTCAATTACATACCCAATTGAAATGATCTATACCATGAAATTATCGACATTTCCCCTAAAAATTACCCCTAACCTCACCGGTCGTTCTCGCAGCACCGGGTCATTGACCCCCGGAGAATCACGGGGCGGATTACCCCAGACTTGTATATTTATATGTCCCGCCTCCCCGTTTTGCCCCGACACTTTGCCATGTCTCTTTCCAACAAGCTCTCCATCAAGGACGTCGATTTCGCCGGTAAACGGGTATTTATCCGGGTGGACTTTAACGTCCCCCTTGACGGGGATAAGATCACCAACAATGCTAGAATCAAGGCTGCATTGCCCACCATCAATTACGTGTTGGAACACAAGCCCAAGACTGTGATTTTGGCCTCCCACTTGGGTCGTCCCAATGGTAAGCCCAACCCCAAGTACTCGCTTAAGCCAGTGGCCACCGAATTGCAAAAGTTGTTGAACAAGCCCGTTGAATTCTTGCCCGACTGTGTTGGCCCTGAAGTGAACAAGGCTGTCGATGCTGCTAAGGATGGTCAAGTGATTTTGCTTGAAAACCTTAGATTCCACCCTGAAGAAGAAGGGTCTTATAAGGATGCCGATGGTAACAAGGTTAAGTGCACTCCTGAAGCTGTTGAAAAGTTTAGAAAGCAATTGACTTCGTTGGCTGACGTTTACGTTAATGATGCTTTTGGTACTGCCCACAGAGCTCACTCATCTATGGTTGGTATTGAATTGCCCGTTAGAGCTGCTGGGTTCTTGATGGCTAAGGAACTTGAATACTTTGGTAAGGCTCTTGAAAACCCCGACCATCCTTTCTTGGCTATTCTTGGGGGGGCCAAGGTTTCCGATAAGATTCAATTGATTAACAACTTGTTGGACAAGGTTGATGAAATCATCATTGGTGGGGGGATGGCCTTTACCTTTACCAAGGTTTTGAACAATATGAAGATTGGTTCTTCTCTTTACGATGAAGATGGGGCTAAGATTGTCAAGGACTTGATGGAAAAGGCCAAGAAGAACAATGTTAAGGTTCACTTGCCCACTGACTTTGTTGAAGGGGACAAGTTTGCTGCTGATGCCAAGACTAATGTTGTTAGTGAACAACAAGGGGTTCAAGATGGTTGGATGGGGTTGGACATTGGTCCCAAGTCTGCTAAGGACTTTGCTGGCGTTATTGAAAATGCCGCCCTTATTGTCTGGAACGGTCCTCCCGGGGTGTTTGAATTCCCTGAATTTGCCAAGGGGACTGTTGCCATGTCTGATGCTTGTTCCAAGGCTTTTGACAAGGGTTCTACCGTGATTGTTGGTGGTGGTGACACTGCTACTGCCGCTGAAAAGTTTGGTACTAAGTGCTCGCACATTTCCACTGGTGGTGGTGCTTCGCTTGAACTCTTGGAAGGTAAGACCTTGCCTGGGGTTGCTGCTTTATCTGACAAGAAGTAGGGAGTGATTTTATGAATAAACACGAAATGAGCTTTTGATTTGTAGGCAATTGCATTGAAACGCTTCTGGTGATTATTCCTGCATACTTTGTGCATATCAACTACAAACCATGCGAATATACCTTTAAACCCAACTTTAATTATCATTGATTTGAATAGTCCTAGATTAATGACATAATATGATAGTGCAAGTACCCATGTCTTGGAACACATTATTTTCTATGGGTTAACACCCACCTCCAAAAAGGTGGGTTCCTGCAGATAAATTGTCATGGACTAAATAGGAAATATAAAATTTAAAAAAAAAACCACCAGAATCATTTATAAATCGATGATTTTTCTAGTTTATTCATCATCAAACAATAACTATTATGGCTGCTCAAACTTCTAACAACTCTTCCAAGGAATCCAAGGATAACGCTGAATATGACCCTAACATGTACGGTGGGTGCAGTTGGTGTGTCATTGCTTAGGGTTATTGAAGAATAATCCATTCAAAAACTAAAAAAAACAAAAAAAACTTTTTTTAGAATTTTATAGTAATATATAAAATTTTAATACCGTGTAGAATTGTTGAACGAAGAATTGGTGACTATTGTTTTTCAAAAAACCTCACATAACAAAGCTAGTGTGGTGTACTATTTTCATTATTAACAAAAAACGAAATTGTTTTACAAACATTCAATAATTAATTTGTTTGTTTACAAGTGTGTGGGTGAGGTCATGCTTACATTCCTTCAATATAAATACACCCGTTCCCCCACTACATTACATGGTCTTTTGGCCTACAGAAATCCTTCCACATAAAATACCTTGGGAAAGTCGCCCAATGCCAAAATGGACTACAGAAAGACAATTGCTATGAGGAATTCAATGATTTAACCAATTGAATGGAATCAACCAATACCGTGGAATTAACTATTCTGTTCTTTAGCTCAAAGTATCCCAAGCTTATCTGAGTATCAATTCTTATTAATTTTGTGAATCATGGAAATTTGAATGTTCATTGAACAAGTATCTCAACTTTATCAGTTCTGTTTTGTTATTTGATTTTTATCATAAAACTGATACAATAGTACCTGTTTCTTACAAAGAAAAAGTCTCTCAATTGCTTGAGAACTCTACCACCAGCCGTTTCGCAAATTTCTTAAATATGATCCTCTGTTTTGCCAACAGTATTTTCCCAGTTGATATGCGCGGCGCCGCACCCTTAACCATCTCCATCACAACACCATGATATCTGAGGATTTCAGAGATGATTTCCGACTCAAGGTGGTCCAAAATGAATCGGGGGATAAATCAAAGAGGTTATTTGAAGAAGGAAAAATCACCGTTGATACTGATATTTCTGTTCGTCTCTTAACGATGTCCAGTGGCACCGGGATGGTGGCTGCTACTGATGGTTCAATGATCAAATTTGGGGAAATCACCTCAGATCCCTCCAATTGGTCATCCATCACATTGCCCAAGGTTAAGAATATCACTCAAATATCATTATCACCCGTGGGTGATGTTCTTTATCTTCTAGCCAACGAAAAGTTACTTCTGGTGAAGCTGTCTCAATTAAATCAACCCGAACCAGAATTAACCACCATTGCCACATCCACCACTCATTTCGAGGTTGCAACCAATGGTGACGTCGCTTACCTTGATAGTGGTAGTGTCTTTTTAAAAACGGCATCTCTGACAGTTGAAGTATCGGATGATGTATATTGCTTTTGTTTTGATGAAGAAAGCACATTATATTACATTGGAATTAATGACCCAACTACAGTCATTAGATTGGGATCTAAGCTGATACTGTTTGATTGTGAGCAAATTAATGGCTTTTATCCGTTGGCATTAATGGCCATTCGCCCAGGAGTGGTTTACATTTCTATGGAGAATGGCGATGACGATGAAGATCTCATCCAAATTATTGCTGACAATTCTACTGTTGATACCGAAGTGGAATTTTGCGCTCCGTTTGGACCTCAGAAATGGTCCCCATCCTACTATTGCCAATACCTACTCAAGTATAATCCTAAAAAGTCATATTCCATGTTGTGTTCTACTAGATCAGTTGATGTCACCTTGATTGAGTCCACTGGGTGCCTGATTGGTGATTTAACTTGGCCAATGGCTGGTGAGGATGACAGTCGGGCAGAAATGCCAACCACAGAAGATTTTGAAGAAACGGCTGCTTTAGGTATGGTGGTAGACTCGACTCAAATCAATGAAGTTGTTGATAATCCCTGGCCTGGTGCTGAAGAAGAAGTCAAGGGGGTTCCTATCATTCATGTGTTATTGGACGACGGCCGACTTGTCCTGTGGAAAGTGGTTGATAAGGAAGCCATAACCCTGGGGGCATCTCTTACAAATGAATTAGGAAAGACAACTCCCCATGCTGTTGATACTCCAACAGCAGTGCCTGTCGCTAATTCTTCATCTGATGATGAATCTTCGTCTGTTCCAACTACCGCTGAGAACCCGTCATCGACATCTAATATCGGTAACTCGGCATTTGGAAAGAATGTTGACAACCCATTTAGTTCAGGTTCAGGTTCAAATGAGCTGCCTTTTGCTAAATTTGGATCTTTTGGCGGCCAATCTGACAAAGGTGGTTCGGCATTTGGTCAACAAAAATCCAGTGACTCGACAAAGTCTGCATTTGGCCAACAAGCATCTAGCGATTCGACAAAGTCTGCATTTGGTACCAATGCTGGAGGTTTCGGTAATTCTGGCTTTGGATCTACCGGCGCATTCGGTGCTAGTTCTGGATCGGGTGCATTTGGGTCGAGTAAACTGAATGACGAAAGCACCCAGGAAACAAAATCAAATGCATTTGGATCGCAAAAATCTGGTTTCGGAAACTCTGGATTTGGAAGCTCTGGATTTGGATCAAGTTCAGGTAAATCTGGGTTTGGTAGCTCTGGGTCTGGATTTGGAAGCTCAGGCTTTGGCTCCACGTCTGGGTCCTCTGGGTTTGGAAGCTCTGGATTTGGTAATTCATCATCATCGCTGACTCCTGCGTCTACACAGTCCCTGTTTGGTAAATTTGCTGGTCAAAGTGACCTGAATACTGCTAGTCCATTTGCCAAATTTGGCCAACAAAGTTCTGGTAGTCCCTTTGGTAAAGTTGAACTCAAACCAAGTCCATTTGGTGATGCTAAGTTAGGCGAGTCGGCTTTTGGGACCAAGAAGGAAGAAGATTCTACTAAGCAAACATCGAGCATATTTGGAGCTAAGAAAGAAGATTCAGGGAACATACCTGCATTTGGCCAAAAACCCCAAGATACTAATAATAAATCGTCAACCCTGGATGGTACACAAACTGCAAGTCCATTTGGTTCATTCCTGAAGGGAGGATCTGACGAAAAACCCAAACCGTTTGGCTTTGGTCAAAAGAAAGAAGATGCCGACGAAAAACCCAAACCGTTTGGCTTTGGTCAAAAGAAAGAAGATGCCGACGAAAAACCCAAACCGTTTGGCTTTGGTCAAAAGAAAGAAGATGCCGACGAAAAACCCAAACCGTTTGGCTTTGGTCAAAAGAAAGAAGATGCCGACGAAAAACCCAAACCATTTGGCTTTGGTCAAAAGGTTGAAGGGCCGAGCCCTTTTGCTGGGCTTGGTCAAAAGAAGGGTGATAAAAGCAGCCCTAGTCCGTTCTCAGTCATTGGGAACAAGAAAGATGATTCATCTTCGTTTGACCAAAAGAAAGCTGACGACAATTCATCTCCATTTGCTGGTTTTGGTTCGAACAAAGATGCAAACAAACCGTTACCGACGTTTGGGGAAAAGAAGGAAGGTGGTCTTTTTGGTAAGAAGAATGAAAATGAAACCAAGACTTCATTGGGTGGGTTTGAAGCTAAGAAGGATAGCCCCATCGAAGCGAAACCAAAACTCTCAACTACCAATGATGATAAATTGGACGCAAAGCCCCCTCTTTCTCCAGACTTTGTCAAATCACCTACCGAAGAACCTTCTGAAGCCGTTTTTCAAAAGTTGGCGATTGAAGACAGCAGTCTTTATCTTGAAGAAGATGATTCTATCAAGGAACCCACCCCACCTCCATCTCCAGTGTTGCCGCCATCTCCCAAATTTAACGAAAGGCAATTACCAGAACCTCCAATCTTTCAATTATTCAATGGGTTTACCACTTCATTACCCCCGACCGGTATTCCTAAAGATGTCAATGCTGCAAAATTGGCCCACGAAGCTGCAGAGATTATCGGTACAACTGAAGGTAACTTACTGGTGTTGTCAAACAATCTTGATCAAATTAAAGAACACATTGACTATAATGATGCTCATTTTAAATCTCTTGGGAGTGATGATGTTGGAGATGCCCATTGTTGGCCATTGGCAGAATGCAACACCATTTATGATTTAGCAACTGCCGAAACCACTTTATTCAAAGATAACAAGAAAACGTTACAACAGGATGAAAAGATAATCATGAGTGTTATTTCTCAACTTGAAGATACTCGCATTATTCAAGATGAAATTGAATCAATGCTTAAGCTGGTCAAGAAATTGCAACTCGAACAACTTGAATCGAAGACCCGGGATCTTGATTTCGCCAATGATGCTATGAAGAACAAATTGGCATTGAAATACGATCAAGTGTTGAAAGCTAAACTGAAAATCCAAGAACAGTTGATGCTGATGAAGATTTGGGTGAATAGTGACCCAAAACTGGTACTTCAAAAATTATCCCAAGTGATTTTGGAATTAAGGAGTGAAATATATGCTCGTGCCCAATCGGTTGCCGAGCTTCGATCAGAAGTGGAGAATTTGAAATACCATCAAAAGGCATTAGGAGCAGCTGAAATTGAACAAATGGCTTCTCCTAATCCCGTTGAGTTAGCGCCAGCCACTTTAAGCCTGAAAAGGGCAATGGCGTCGTTTCTTGGTTAAGATTTAGCATATATAATAATATTGAATTACGAACTGGGTTATGTTCTTTGGCAACACTAGACTATATTTAACCTTATTATCAACAAGTATTCATTAGGATGGCGTGGCGAACCGTTGCATATCGCAGTCTCCATTTTTAACCGGGTTAGACAATCCTGTAGATATAGGCATCAGAAACTTGTTCCAGAGAATGGCTTCTTCTTGGGTTCATACAAATGCTGGGCTTACATAAATCAAGAGTGTTATAGTTTAAAAGAACTCCTGGTATTAGAATTCGTGGAAACCGTAGTCAAGAAGTAGTTGAATGCTTTGTGTCTCCGTTTTTATGCAAGTAGTTAACTAATTATCTATCTGTGTAATCTTCAACTTTTGTGGTAAAAATAGCCCCTATTATAGGCGCCTCATGCTTCAGAAGAGTTGGTGTCAGGGAGAGCTTCTTGTCGATACCTTCCCAAAAGATATCTATAAACTTGGACAATAACATGAGATAGCTAGTCTTGGTAACAACCTTTACGCCATTTTTAAAGGTTCTACTAGTAGTAGACAATATTCGGAAAAACTAATGTTAAGCCGTATTTGGCTACATACATATGTCGTAATAATAACCGTTTGACCCAATCACCCCTAATACCGATCAGGGAATAAACCATAATTACCAATGGTGACTGAATGACAACGACAAGTTACAAACCCAATTGTGAAACAAGGCAAGCCCTTGAACAATGGAATCTACATCTCATTAGATCAAAACATTGATTACCTAAAAAGCAACAAGATTGGGAGTGACTTTACCATGGTTAATATCAGAAATTTGAATGGTATCAGCTTCGTGGTTAACGACGAGATAAGCTTGGCTTAAGAACGAAGCACCAAGAATGGCATTATAACCACCAAATGAAGGTTGAAGACCAAAGTAACACTTATTGTTAACCCCTTCTTGATCTAAAACTGGCACCGATAAACTAGCCAAGGATAACTTGATTTCCTTCTCGTTGAACCAAAACGACACATGTCCTTGAGGAGGGTTACAAGTATAGTAAATGTTGGTATCGCCATTTTCACCAAGATAAGTACCAGGAACATCCAAAGCATTAATCAAGTCTTGAGGGATATAAGTCAATGCGGTTCCCGAATCGAAAATCACCGAATTGGATTCATTATACCAATTGGAACCAAATGAAGTTTTATTAAGAAACCCAGAATCAAATTGGGGATCGGTCTTATCACGAGTCACGTAAACCAAGTCGCCATCGACTCTGCTCTTATCATAACCACCGAAAACCACTTGACCATCATTTTTGTCAAGATTAAGCGAATATCCCACCGTCTTAATAATGCCATTGTCTTTTAACTTTTGAGTGAAATTGGGGTATTCAGGTCCCACTAACCGTTCATTAGCAATTTTACCAACACCAACGGTACCTGAACCTTGAAGATCGGTAATATGCTGTTCACTAGCAAGTACATAGCTAACTCCCTTGACTTCAATGTCACCATTGATGTAAACACTCGAGTTACCAAAGTAGCCTCGAGAGTAAGAACCATCGGCAAAAGCAATGGTTTGGTTTACTCCCGAAGAGATAAATGAAGAAGTGTCATTTAACAACGCCTTGTTAACATATAAATCCGATGACCCAGTGTCGAAAACCACCTGGACTTTTTCATCGGGTTTACCAAAACCAAGTTCAATCAAATAACTGTAAATCAGCAAATACAACTCGGAGGAAATGTCCACCGTCCGCTTAGAAAGAATTTCACTATAAGGGTGAATGTCACTAAGCTTCGCTTGTTGTTGCTTTGAAATCAATTGATAGGAAATCACTCCTTCGTTGTTGTCTCTAATGGCGACCCCATTACAAGTGGAAGCAAACGACGCAGCTAAAGTAAAGACTTTGTTAAATAAAACCATAGTTAATGTTGTCCTTCCATGGTGGGCTATTTATATGAAAGCACCCTGGTTATAGCTATATTGTTCTCCAATCGCCACAATAGTAACAATGCATCTTGGTGCCTTTGATGAACTATTTAATTACAAATACTAAAGAAGTAACGTAATTGAAGGTGAGAGAGAGAGGTAAAGTTATGCCGTTGTTGATTTAAGTTCATCAACGGTCGTAAATCGTGAGTTTAAGAACGTTGAATTGACATGTCCCCCTAACCCCCTCCTCCCCACGACCAGGAGAGGAAGGGGCCTGATCAAAGTTTACGGAAATGTCTGGTCCTACTCCATTGTTATATTTTTAAATTCATGTATTAGTAGTTACTAATCAATGAACACAGGTTAATATTTACGATCTAACGGTCTTTGTAGACAATCTTTATAATTGAAATTGACCAATGATAGTAAAATCAGGGTGTATACTAAACGGTTATGACATTGTTTAAAGAGAACAGAATCAAGATGTTAATACCAAGTATTGATATCACATCTTTAACAGTTATTCCATAATTAAAACTTTCCAAAACTTTAACTATAAATTTAGTTACAAAGCATAGAGACATTTTTCAGCGACACACCACGAGGAAGGTTCTGTACAGGCGACATGATTTTCTGTCGTTTTTGTACTAAACTTTCCTACAAGGGAACTAGATCCGGGGTTGTTTCACCGTGATTAGCGTTGGCGATTTGGATGGTATCAGCGTCATGGTTTACAACGAGATAAACCGAACTCAAGAAGGAATCACCAAGAAGGGCATTATAATCAGCAAGCGAGGGTTGAATACCAAAGTAGCACTTGTCGCCACTTACCCCACCTTCATAATGAACGGGGATGGATAAACTAGCCAATGTCAAGATGATTTCGTTATCATTAAACCACATTGATACATGTCCATCAGGAGGGTTACAAGTATAATAAAGTTGAGTGTCACCACCTTCACCACTATAGATACCAGGAACGTTCAAGCTATCAATCAATTCTTTGGGAAGATAGGACAAAGCCGACCCCGAATCAAAAATCGCCGAAAGCGATTGATTATACCAATTACCACCAAAACTGGTTTGGTTAATAAACCCAGAATCAAACTTTGGATCGGAATAATCTCTGGTGACATTAAATAACCCACCATTGATTTTACTCTTGTCGATGCCTCCAAACACAATCTCGCCATTATCTTTATCAAGAGAATAGGAATACCCATTGGTATTAATCATACCATTATCCTTTAACTTTTGAGTAAAGTTGGGGTACTTGGGTCCGGTGACCCGTTCATTTTCAACCTTACCAATCCCAACAATACCACTACTTTGATCAGTGGTGGTGTTAATACTATCAGCAACGACGTATTGGAGATTCTTGATTTCAAGGTCATTGATGTAAACACTAGAAGTACCAAAATCGCCTTCAAAATAAGACCCATCGGCATAACCAAATCTTTCCCTCGTTCCTGAAGATTGAAATGATGAAGTATCATTAAGCAATTGTTTGTTAACCCATAAATCAGAAGAACCCGAGTCCAAGATCACTTTGACTTTTTCGTCGGGTTGACCAAAACCAAGTTCAAGCAAATAACTATAAGACAGCAAATACAACTTGGAAGGGACGTTATCGTCGTTATGTTGGGCTATTTGACCATCAATTCTATCGAGTCTTACTGGATGTTTTTGATTAGTCAAGCCAAACGCAAGTACACCTGGAGTGTCTCTTTTGATTGATACCCCATTGGCGGTGGCGATAAAGGGGACGACTAAAGTCAAGATTGTATTGATTGAAACCATGATTAATATTCTAAAGAATTGATGGCTATTTATACTTGGGGGAGGGCCATTTGAAGGGCCATTTGGTATTATTACTCGTTTGGTATTTTGGTATCAATAAGCAATGTGCAGAGGATCTAGGCGAGATGTTAATAATGTCAATGAAGAGACCAAGGAACAAGTATTTAGGTGTGTGGGATTGAGAGACTTGGAGAATAAGTACATATAATTGTATAGGTGGTGGAATTGATAGTACTGGAAGACTCTTTAACACTTGTGGTGTTTATGGATATTACCCACTTTCAAAAGGGGCTACCAACACTGGAATGTTAACGTTTAGCCATACGGCATCATCGTCATCATCACTAGTAGTAATGGTTATTGAATTGAGAATGTAGTAAAGAAGAATGGGGAGATTGAGGTCGCTTTGACTCCGCTGACAACAATGGCACCAACGACACCAACGACAACAACGACGACGATATCATCTACTCTAAGTCATTGTTTAATCCGCTGTAATTCGATTAAACTATTGTAATTCAATTAAACCCAAATATAAACTATTGGTATCGATTATTCACTCCTGGTTATGTATCCCTTTCATCTGGTGATTACATAATCAACCGGTTAATTTCACCGTTTCAACAGATGCCATTAAACGACATCTTCACAAAATACCTGGCAACAAGGCGGTTGCTATTGTTAATCACTACGGCATCAAAAAAGCCTCACTAGTGGCGGGAGCACCCCCCCTTTACTCTATCACTAAATTTGGTTATATTAGGCTTACTTAGATGGTACACCTATAGCTCCCCCCCTACTACCAGATCATATCAATTAATGTTCCAGAAAATACGAATATTTTATCTCCTCAAGATCTCGATATCCGACATTGATGGAATTGATAATTTAATGCATGTAGGGGGGTATAACTTTGTCCCATCATGACGAAAAAAGAAAAGTATAGAAAAGGCACGTTTGAGTATCCCTACAGTTATCTCAATAATAGTACATTGTATTCAGCTACAACGGCACGATGTTTTCACTGGTATTGACATCGACATTGGCCAACTTTACCGTTTGTTCTTCATGATTGACAACGATATAAAGTGACGACAACACCGATTCACCAAGAAGGGCACTATCACCACCAGAAGGTTGCAATCCAAACAAACATTTACCAGTTGATTGCCCCTCGGAGTTTTCTAGCTCATAAGTTAAGGACGCCAAAGGAATCTTTACTTCAAGCCCGTTGAAATATAAAGAAACCGATTCATCAGAGGGGTTACAACTAATGTAATAAGAAACACTAGTACCATCTTTACTTGTAACTGGTTTCAAACCATCCACATTCAATGCTTCAATTGCTTCTTGAGGAAGATAGGCCAAAGTAGTCCCCGAATCAAAAATAGAGGGGATGGATACCGTGTAGTTGTTGGAACCAAAACTAATGGCATCAAGGTACCCATCATCAAAGTAAGGATCGGAGGTAAGTGGGGTTACTTGAACCAAATCCCCTTTGATTTTGTTGGTATCGATACCACCAAACACACTTGACCCTTGTCATCACCAAGGTAATATGAATAACCACTAGTGCCGATAATACCATCATCTTTTAACTTTTGGGTAAAGTTGGGATACTTGGGTCCCTTGATGACTTCATTGGCTTGTCTACCAACCCCTAAGATCCCTGCCACCGAATAATATGAAGTGTAGTTTTTGGCAAGCGCCCATTCAGTATCCTTAACTTCCACCGAACCCAAAAACACACTAGAGGTGCCGTATTCCCCAAGGACATTGGTACCATCACCATAAGTGACGTTAAATGGGATGCCATTGCCTTGGAAAAAGCTGGTATCACTGAATTCTGTCTGGTTGACCCATAAATCAGAAGATCCAGTATCAAATGACACATCCACCGTTTGATCGGATTTTCCAAATCCAACGGTGATAAAGTAATTCGAACCAGTACCATACAAGTCAGAACCAATATCTTAACCTGCTTGATAAAGCTGGGGCAATACAGCAGCCTTTTGCGGGGTGAAAAGAGGACGCAATCTCTTTGTTTGTTTCACCTTATTCAACTTATAAGAGACCACTCCAGGAGGATCTCTTTTAACGGCAAGACCGTTGACTGATGACACTAAGGCCACCGCTAAGGTGAAGAATGTTTGAATAGAAAGCATTTGCTGATGATGGACATTTTCGAATTGATGGGGGATATTTATATAAGAATCTTCCATGGCTAATGTTTCCAATTGTTCTTATCAAAGTAGCCACAACTGATTGTATGCATTTTAATGCCCCATCCTCTTCCCACTATTGATGATCCCACTGTTGATGGTCCCCAATCGATTTTGATATATTTTTTGTCCCTGCATTAAATCGATCATGTATACATGAATATTGGACCCCATTGGTAAACCACCTAATGGCTTAATACGAGACCTAACCATCGATGTCCATCTTCAATGTTCAAGGTGACTCCTTTATACTGTGGCACCATCACCTCAACCCCTATTGGTATTGTGGGAGAAGTGGCGACGAGGGAATATAATGGAGTTGACACCGTACGGTGAAACGGCAGTTGTTATTGATAAATATTTTTTAGTGGTATAACAATAGCCCCAAGTTCGATTGCAGCTGGGGACGAGTCAAAACCGTCAAAAACAATGGACCCACGGGTCTTTTACTTCGCTAATGACTCGATTCACATGGTGTGAGTGATTATCGCACAGGGATAGTCCTTGTAATTTTATGGTACCCTCCTTGTTAACATCAGACTTCACACAACTCAGGTACCCAAAGCATCCTAAAGGTGGTTAATAGAAACAACCGAGATTCAGAGGTTGAGAAAGGACAAGTATATATTCTCAATTTTGCCTTCAAAGTCTTCTGGCATCGAAATTGCTATTGGTTAGGCATAGTTATGATGTTTTAGTGAAATAATGTTCCATTTACCTCCGAGTTAACAACTTCTGAAAGCCATCCATTCCTTATTTTGAGCCTGGATGGCGCCGACGTCATACCCCTTGCAACGTGCATCACGACTATCTTCAAGAGTAATGGTTGGTCTTTGGGCTTTATTGGGAACGCCGTGTTGCCCTTGGTCTTTCCACGTTGTAATAAGACGATAAGCATGACTTTCCCGAATACCGGCACCGTGGGGCAATCCTCATAGAAGTCAACAAGTAACTTTCGTTTATGTTGGTATGCTTTAATTTGACTGGAACGGGGTTTTATCAAAGTCGCCTGAAGGCCACTTACTAATAAATCCGTAGTTTATCAGCATTAGAATTGGACATTATAGAGAGACTTAAAATAGTTTGCGGCTTGGAAGTAAGAATAAATACTGGGTTTTAGCAGCTTCAAAAACTTGCTGAATTTGATGGGGTAACTTCCCCTTTGATAGTCGCAAAAGTGGGGAGTGGAATAGCCAAACAATTATAAGATTATCTCAATTGGAATGTCCATTCGAAATAGGGGGGCTGTCTAAGGGATTACAACGGACTGCCAAACAGGAGAATAAATTCACTCAAATCCGAGGGCTGATACGGTCTAAGAATCTAAATTTTCTTACCTACGAGGGTGGGATTGTCTGATAACCGAGCAATCTTTTGAGTGTAATTATTTCCTGTATAAAAGATTGCTGTAAATCCTAACTAAATCTCGATATCCGACATTGATGGAATTGATAATTTAACGCATGTAGGGGGTCCAACTTTGTCCCATGGTGTCCAAAAAGAAAAATAGAAATACAGTGCCTACAATTACCTCAATAATAGCTCTTTGTATTCATCTACAACGGCACGATGTTTTCACTGGTATTAACATCGACATTGGCCAACTTTACCGTTTTTTCATCATGATTGACAACGACATAAACTGACGTCAATACTGCATCACCAAGAAGAGCACTTTTCCCCCCAGAAGGTTGGAATCCAAACAAGCATTGGCCAGTTGGTTTACCCTGAGGGTTTGTTTCTTGATAAGCCAAATTCTTCAAAGGAATCTTTACTTCAAGCCCGTTGAAATATAAAGAAACCGATTCATCAGGAGGGTTACAACTAATGTAATTAGTGACACTAGTACCATGCTTTCTCGAAACCGTTCTCAATCCTTTGATATTCAATGCTTCAATTGCTTCTTGAGGAAGATAAGCCAAAGTGGTCCCCGAATCAAAAATCGAGGGGATGGATACCGTATAGTTGTTGGAGCCAAAACTAAGGGCATCAAGGTACCCATTATCAAAGTAAGGATCGGTAGTAATCGGCTTCACTTGAACCAAATCCCCCTTGATTTTATTGGTATCGATCCCCCCAAACACCACTTGACCCTTATCATGATTAAGATAATAAGAATACCCATTGGTGGCGATGATACCATTATCTTTCAACTTTTGAGTAAAGTTGGGATAATTGGGTCCCTTGATGGCTTCATTGGCTTGTCTACCAACCCCCAAGATCCCTGCCACCGAATAATATGAAGTGATGATATCGGTAAGTGCCCATTCAGTATCCTTAACTTCGACCGTCGAATCCAAAAACACACTAGAAGTACCATATTCCCCAAGGACATTGGTACCATCACCATATGTGATATTAAATGGGATTCCATTACCTTGGAAAAAGCTGGTATCGGCTAAGTGTGACTTGTTAACCCATAAATCAGACGACCCAGTATCAAATACCACATCCACCGTTTGATCGGATTTACCAAAGCCAATGGTGATAAAATACGATGGCCCAGTACCATACAAGTCAGAATCAATATCTTCCCCCGCTTGATAAAGCTGGGGCAATACCGCCGCTGCCTTTTGTGGGGTCGAAGGAACATCCAATCTCTTTGTTTGTTCCACTGGATTCAATTTATAAGATACCACCCCAGGAGGATCTCTTTTAACGGCAAGACCGTTGACTGATGACACTAAGGCCACCGCTAAGGTGAAGAATGTTTGAATAGAAAGCATTTGCTGATGGTTATTGTCGAATTGATGGGGGATATTTATATAGGCAACGTCCCTGGCTAATGTTTCCAATTGTTCTTATCAAAATAGCCACAACTGATTGTATGCATATTAATGCCCCATCCTCTGTGTTTCCAACTGTTTGGTTGTCCCCTAATGGATTTTTGATATATTTTTTGTGCCTGCATTAAATCGATCATGTTCACGTGAAAGATTGAGCCCGTTGGTGAATCTAACGGCTTAATACGAGACCTAACGATCTATGGCCATTTCCAGTCCTTATGGTATTTCCTTTATACTGTGGCGTTACCACCTCAATCATAGGAGGAGAGGCGAAGGAGTGGATATAATGGGATTGACACCGTACGGTGAAACGGCCGTGTTTACTGATAAATATTTTTTAGTGGTAAAACAATAGCCCCAAGTTCCATTGCAGCTGGGGACGTGTTCGGAACAATCGACACATGGGACTTTACCTTCGCTTATGGCTCGATTTATTTGGTATGAGTGATTATTATTGTGGAGGGTAGATTGAGGTAGGGCCCCCCCCATCTAATGGATAACCTCAACAGAACTACTACTACTCTATCAACGCACGCCTTGTGCTCAACCCCGCCTGGAAGTTTAATCATGTATAATTCGATGATAATCTATTTAATCCTTATGGGCCAAAAACTTCTTAAACACAACGTTTTCAGTTTCATCGACATACTTGTACCCCACCTTATCCAAGAATTCTTGAATCTCTTGTTCTTCACCCTTGGGAAGGACAAACCCAGCCAAGATCTTTGCCACATCATGACCATGGTTCCGGTAATGGAACAACAGGATTGACCACCCCAGTTTTAATGCTTGTAAGAACTTATAAAGAGCACCGGGACGTTCAGGGAATTCAAATTGGAATAACCGTTCATGTTGTAATAATTCTGCCGCTGAAGAAGGAGGACGACCACCAACAAGGTATCTACCATGAGATTTGGCCACTTCATTATCGGAAATATCCACCACTTCAAATCCATGTTCTTTCATCAGATTAACAATTTCGGGGTATTCTTTCTTATGGTCAGTAACCATAAACAGCAAATAGATGTTGGCCTTATCGGTACCATTATGACGGTAAGAGAATTCGGTAATTTGTCTTGGGTTAATGATGGATTGTAATTTTGAAAATTCCCCTGGAAGTTCAGGAATGGTCACCACCAACAGCAATTCCTTACCTGACCCCAAAACGGCCCGTTCAGAAACAAATCTTAACCGATCAAAGTTCATATTAGCCCCCAGTAATACGGGGACATAAGTACATTGAGAATGATCAATTTCTTCATGTTCACTAATGTACCGTTTCATCCCCGCCACTGATAATGCCCCCAGAGGTTCAACAATCAGTCTAGTATCTTCAAATACATCTTTAATCGCGGCACATAATTCATCGGTGGTGACTCGAACGACATCATCAACCAAATCTTGACAAAGTCTCCAAGTTTCATCTCCCAATACTTTAACGGCGGTACCATCGGCAAACATCCCCACTGAATCAAGATGAGCTTGTTTATGAGTCTTTAATGATTGATAAAGGGCATCAGCATCAAAAGTTTCAACCCCAATCACCTTAACATGAGGAGCAATCTTTTTAATATAAGCAGCAACCCCAGCAATAAGACCACCACCACCAACGGGGACAAAAATCGCCGTGAGTTTATCCAAATTCAATTGTCGAGTAATTTCAAGGGCAACCGTCCCTTGACCAGCAATCACTAATGGATGATTAAATGGAGGGATATTAATCAAATTATCTAGCGATGCCAACCGATCACATTCTTGTTTAGCCGAATCAAAATCTTCCCCATATAACACCACTTGAGATCCTAATCTGGAAACATTGGTATATTTAATCGATGGGGTGGCGGTGGGCATAACAATCGTCAGAGGAATCTTCAACTTATTGGCAGAATAAGCCACCCCTTGGGCATGATTACCCGCCAGACAAGCAATTACCCCCAGAATGGGATGCTTCAGTCTCGAATGAAGATGAGCAATCATATTATACGCTCCTCTTAACTTGAACAGGAACACCGGTAATAAATCTTCCCTCTTAAGGTAAACATTGGCATTACACTTGTGCAGTAAGTTAATAGCATGAGTCAATGGTGACCCCCCTTCTTCCACAACATCATAAACTCTCAGGGTAAGGATTAACTTGATATAGTCAGGGTGACCTTCACCATTATAGTCAGTTTGATTAAGCTCAGGGTAAGACACCACTGGAGTCACTGGAGTCACTGGGGGGGTAGCTGTTTGGGCTAATTGCCGAAGGGGTAATCTCCGAAGCCCTCCGTTTATTCTCCATCGAGATAATGTTGTTGCCATTAAATTGGATGAGTATTTAGTTGACTCACAATTTTTGAACTCGCCGGAACCGGGATGCCGGAGTGCACATTGTTCATGTTTACGATATCATCACCCCAACCTGCACATTGACCCGATCAAAACATTATCCCCTAACTTTTAACCATCAACTAAGTTTCATCGATTAATACATAACTATACATGATCCCATCAACATGGTGTGATCCGGTGATCCGGTGATACCATCATCCCATGGTTAACTAATATGGATACCCCTAGCGAAACCTTAGATGCTATGATGGCCCTCCTCTGGTTATTTATGGCTACAATCAAGGTAGTGACTTGGTCCTCAACCCCCTTCAATAGATCCCCTCATGGGGGATCATCAATTACTTGGCAACCCTTCCCCCTCCTCGTCCCCCCTCCTCCTCCAATGGTACTCGAGTTTCCTCCGTCAATAGTTGATGTTCACCTTAATGGCTACTCATACCCCGATTTTGATAGTCCATCCCCCCACCCCCGGGAATCGATACACCAGCTAGGGTAATCTCCCCCTAGCCATTTGATTAATCGACAAACGATTGCTATTTCATGTCAGATTCTGTACTCGATTTGTCTCCTGAAGCAATTGACGATTGGTAAAGGTGGAGTTTCCCCCTTGATGGGATGTTATACATATGGTGATAATCCCTCTGGCTTAAATATTATTGTGGGTAGAAATTATTTGTTCCTTCCTGAATGGGGTCCAGAGTAGACCGTGCAGGCGTTGGCTTTAAAGCAGAGATTTCCCTATTCACCGTTGTAACTCCTTTTTTTACCACTGATGGATTCTGAACTTCAATTAGAGAAGTTCTATCTGATGTGGTATCAACTGGATGTTGATGTCGACGCCAATGACATTCAAAAACCCACCAGTGATGATGGGTTTATCAACCCGTCATTAATCGTTCACGATTGGATCAATGATCTGTCATTGAAGGCATTTGATCAATATATCGGTGGAGGTGAGGCGGTGCTTGCTCCGATCCCTCTTATGGATGGGTTATCTAATGATAAACCTTCCCTCGTGTCCGAGTTTTTTTACCAACCTCCCCAAGATGAATATACTTATGCCATCCCCGTTAATGGATGCAACTTACAATTTGATCGTCAACCTAAACCAAAGGAACCCTCCCATGGCATTCAACAAATCGACCTTCAGGTGCTATCACAACTTATTGATGATCAACCCCAAATGAATGAAATGGTGGAAGGCAAATCATTACACCAATCACATGATGATGGTTATTTTGCTAACCATATTGCTTATGAACTGTCAAATACTCTGACCCTTCATCTGAGTCATCAACTGACTTGTCATCTGCCTCATGACCCTCATCCCAAACCAAGCTGCAAAACTCATGAACAGAACATTTTGGCATTTAACCGTTACCAACAATCGCTTAATCAACTGCCACCAGTTGCCACTCTACTGGAACTGCTGGAAGAAGTGGATTTGACCATTTATGACTATTATTCCGAATCAACTTATTCATTTAAACCGGGGACTGTGCTTACGTGGCTGGTTGAAAGTGGTGAAGATGAACCATTGATGATTAATGGTAAACCATTGATCATGCCGCTGATACCCGAGTTTTGTACCCCGGAATTGACTTCACAAAAGGTTTGTGCTACCTTTGCAAAGGAAGAAGATCTTGCTGATTTTATGCATGGAGGTGTACCGTTTTTCAAACAAGTTTGTCGACACTTTGAATTTTGGGGACAACTCAAGGAGGTGTTAAAATGGTCACCAACATCATTAACGTTTAATAAGCGACAACGGGTGGAGTATGAGGCTCGAGACAACTGGATCCCCCAATCGGTATTTAAGGCATTTCCTGAGTGTGATTGGCGTAAGGATTTTAAGGAGATGATTGATGGCATTGAAAAGAAGGAAAAGTGTCAAACGAAGAAGATTAAATTGGCGTTGGCTGAAGTTGCCAGAGTGATGACAAAGGATAGTCATGGAAGAGTGATTTCTCCTTATCAAAAACGTCAACTTCATGTGGTGATTACCGATTTAAAGGCATTATTAAAGGAGGATAAACGATTAACTCCAAGTGAACAACGTGATCGAGAGTTGAATCAACAATTTGATCGAAGACTGTTGATTCAAGAGGCGGTGATGATTATATCCAATTTTACTCCTTGTGGTGACGATGTTGTCGAAGAGGTTTTTGAAATGAACCGGTTATTATGTCAAGATCATCAATTGGATCAATTGACATTGGATGACATTAAACGGTATATGATTAACATGCTAACTAATTCGGTATTAACTGGAGATGATGAAGCAGCATTAACCGAAGATGAGATTAATGCTCGTCAACAACAAATTAATCAGTTTGTTGAAACCTATCAAAAAATGTATCATGACGTTGAGGAAGATAGTGCCAACAAGCTGTGCTATGGCTACCTCAATATGAGAAAGAAAAAGGCATGGCAACGAGGTCCAAATAAGCGACGTCGCTATGATGCTGATTTAGAATAATAATAAATGATAGATGCATCATTTCTATTCTATTCTTCTTCACTAATATCTTCATCCCCTCCCATGGCTTCTCGTAAACTAACCGGGTTGGCATGATTACGAGATGTCCCCCAATTCAGGTGCTTTTTGCCGCTATCACCTTCAATACGAATTCCGGTGAATGGTACCTCATCAAAATCCGATTCATCCGACTCTTCAAGTCCCAACGTCAATTCCGGTTTATCTTCTTCCAACACTTCTTCAAGTTGACTTTCTAAATCTTCAAATTCATCATCAATATCCATAGCATTACCATCACGTTTCTTTTTCGAGTTCGATGGGGTGGTGGAGGTGATTTCTTCTAGATCATCAAAGTCACCATCAGAAATACTAATTTCATCATCATCTTTCGGGGCAGGTGGTCGTTTGGAACTGACTTTTGCCTTACGGGACCCCACCGATTTCTTTGCTTGTTGATTGCGTTTAATTTCCTCCTTTCGTTTCGCTTCTTGCTTACGTTTAGCTTCGAGTCGTTTCGCTTCTTCCTTGCGTTTAATTTCAAGTCTCTTTTGTTCTTGGGCTTGACGAGCCTCCTCTATTCTTCTTGCTTCTTCCTCTTCCCGTTTAGCCAATTGAAGTCTCCGTCGTTTCTCTTCTTCAATCAATCGTTTCCGTTCCAAATGACGTTCCTTCTCTCGTTCCTTGGCCTCTTCTTTCTCCCGTAATATCCGTTCCCGTTCATTCTTCTCCTGATTAGCATCTTCAGTCAATTTATGTTGTTGCCATTGTTTGATCTTTTGTTTCAACTTTTCTGGTTGACGAGTCTTGGTCACTCTGATGGTATTATTCAACTGTTTCAATTCGACGTTATCATTATGGACGGTCAAGTAGTAATCTTGGGATTGAGTTCGTTTCTGGCCTAATCCTTCGAATAACGTGCCATCACCATCAATAACGATTTCCTGGTCGACATCATACATGGTTAATGGTTTGGTCAAATCAAATGAATCAGGGAGAAACAGGAAGCGGAGGGCGACGTTTGATCGGTTAGGATGATCGATTAGACCAGCTAAATCGATCTCATATTCTCCATCGGGTAAACTCATCATGGTATTAGGGGAATGATGATGGTAATGACGACGTGGAGTAAACTGATGGTTGTAGACGGGGTTGAGGGAGGGCGGTTATGCATACATGACGATGCGTCGCACGTGATACACGTCACGTGGTATACCCACCGACATTACATATAGTTATATATATATCTATTATCCTATGAAATAACCTTATCGATAACCCACGACCCATTCTTCTTAATTTGAATCACTTTAACCACGGGTAAATCCCAACCAACACCAGCAGTACCCATGGCAGCACCAAATCTTGGTACCACATAACATTCTCTCTTGGTAGAACTAAGATTCTTTGGAGCATAGGGATGACCCAATGGTTTAGAATAGGTAATCAATGGCGAGTTCTTAGCGACATTTGCTAATTGTTTTGGCGAAATTTCCACCAAGGGTTTCATGGTGATCCTCACTTGGTCTTTCTTTGTCAACTTCTTATTAAGGGAATGATAGATGAGATAATGAGGAGGTTGATTACCAGTTAATGCCAAATTTGAAGATGGATGAATGAATACCAGTGATACTTCTTGAATGGGTAATACTGGTTGATAAGGAACCCTTAAGATGCCCATTTTATTTGTCAATTTTTCCCCATCAACAAGATCTTGACGAATGGCAACTTGATCAATGAACCCTGAGGCCATCATTTGTTTAATTGCCGTCACTTGATTCTTCTGAGGTACTCCTAATTTGAGTTGACTCTTGGAATCATCCACAAGATCATTGGTAGTATACATCGTCACCAAATGATGGATTTGTTTCCGTAACTTTTCAATTTCTCCCATTAACTTCCCTCGAAGGAAATTATCCCGAATGAATTTATCTCTAGATTCTTGAGGGATATGATCATAAGCACAAACCGCCAGTAAGAGCATGAACATATCGGAACCATCGAGTTTGGATAACATTGTCCGGGATTTAAAATATTGTTGACGAGTCTTCTTGATTCTCTCTTGTTGTTCATGAGTGGTGTTGTCTTCTTCTTCATCGTCTTCATCCTTTTTCTCTTCAATGGCAATCCCAAGTTCATGTTGACCAATAAAAGGGTCCCCAACAGAATAGGCACTAACCAAGGCGACGATATAAGGTAAACAATCAAATTGATTACCAATAATCAATACTTTAGCATGTCTTGGATTCAAAGGGAATAATGCCATCGTCTTACCTAAATCGGTAATATGTTTGTTTGAAGTATCCAATGCCCCAAGAATGATTAAAAGCTTTTCTGCTCGTTTCAACAGTGACCTATCAGGAGGAGTTGGGAAGGGGAAGTTTGCAATATGATCAATACCCATCAGTTTCATCGTTAAGACGATACTTTCAAATGGCATCCGAAGAATTTCCGGTTTTGAGAATTGAGGAAAATATTCTTCATAAATTGCCGATGAAAAAAGTCGATAACAATGACCAGGACCCGTCCGACCAGCTCTCCCACTTCTTTGATCAGCAGAAGCCTTAGAAATCCAATCAACTTCGAACAGTTGAACTCCAGTGTCTTCATTATATTTTCTTTCTTTCGATCTCCCACAATCAACGACATATCGAATCCCAGGAATGGTTAATGATGTTTCAGCAACGTTAGTAGCAACAATACATAATCTTGATCCAGGAGGAGGGTCTTGGAATACTTTCATTTGTTGAGCGGTTGGAAGTAATGAATAAAGAGGTAACACATATAATGGGTCATCAGGACTTTGATGAGATTCCAATTGTTCTTCAAACCCTTCTTCTTCTTCTGAATCCGATTGATAATCATCTTGTTCATCATCAATACCTTTTAATCGGCGTTTTTCAACACTAAAGTCAACATCTTCGGCTTCGGCGTCGGCATTCTTTGAAAGTTGGACCTTGATATCTTCTTCATCATACATTTTCTTTTTTGACTTCTTAAATGGGAATTCTGACCGTAATCTCTTTACCAAAGTGGTGATTTCATTCTGACCAGTTAAAAACACCAAGATCCCCCCAGGAGGAAGTTTGCGATGGATCTTACCCACTTTTTTGAATGCTTCTTCCATATAATCAAACTCGGTTCTCTTATTAAAATGGACCTTGACTTCATATTGTCTAGCATCGACCTTAATGATGGGAGGAGCCTCAGCAAATAAGGTTTGATTTTCACTAAAGTCAGAAACCCGTAATGTCGCCGACATGATGATCAATTTAAGTGGTTTATATTTGGAAGGATCCTTTTGGTGATATTGACGTCTTAATTTAAGTACCCGACTCAACATCCCAATTAAGATATCGGTATTAATATTCCGTTCATGAGCTTCATCAATAATGAGGGCAGAATACTTATTAAGCATGAAATCAGTCATCATCTCTCTTAATAGAACCCCATCCGTCATGAATTTCATCGCGGTACCATTGATATCTCCTTCATTTTTGATGGTGGAATCAAATCGAATTTGATACCCTACCCGATGTTGATGATCCCCCATTTCATTACCCACCCGTTTAGCCATCGATACCGCCGCCACTCTCCGTGGTTGAGTAATACCAATCATCCCAGGATACAATTCCAGTTCTGGATTACCAAACCCAGCTTCATATAAGAATTGAGGTACTTGAGTGGTCTTACCCGACCCAGTTTCCCCACAAATGACGATACAATCATGGTGATATACTGCTTCCATGATTCTCGCTTCTTCAGAATATACCGGTAATCCGATCCGTTGTTGTTGGATTTCTTCCGATCTTTCCACATTAATGAAGAATGCCTTTCTTTGCATTTGTTTGTCGATTTTAACATAGCCTTCTTCGTCAGATGAATGGTCTAGATCTTCTTCTCGAGGACCTCGCAGTAAGATTTCTTGTCTGATGTGTTCGGGGAGTTTTGCTCTGATTTCTTCATGATCTCTACCTTCGATTTTCCGTTGGTATTGTTGAGCCCATTCTTTGAATTGTTTGGCGGTATCGGTATGTTTGGGTTTCATTTGGATGAGACGAGGCACTTCTTTTTCTTCTTCGTCGTCGTCGTCATCGTCGTCTTCTTCGCTTTCTTCTTCTTCGTCGTTGTCGTCGTCTTCCTCCTCCTCATCGTCCTCCTCTTCCTCTTCCTCCTCTTCCTCCTCTTCCTCATCACCCTCCCCTTCCTCCTCCTCCTCCTCATCACTCGAGGTATCAAAATCAGCATCATCTTCCTTCTTCAGTCGCTTAGCATCTTCCTTAGCAACTTTGGTTCTCCAACTATATTTCTTTTTAACTGGATCCTTGGAAATCTTTGGTAATCCAGCAAATGCAAACCCCAGACCACTACCACCAAACTTCTTTGGTCGATTATCAATAAATGATGACAGGGACTCCAGCAGGGTAAATTGGGAAGGGGTATCACCAAACTTGGCCAATTCATCTTCTTCTTCATCTTCACCTTCTTCTTCATCGTTATCTTCTTCATCACTTTCATCCCATTGTTTCGTTACTCGTTCTTCATATAACAAATCCTTGGTTCGTTCATCCCCCCGTCCTTGACGTTCCAATTCGATGGCCTCGATCATTTGTTCTCGCTTAGTAAGCTTCCCTTGACCTAAAGTCTTGACATGAGCTAAATTAGATGTATCGATCTTGGTGGTGGCCAACTTTTCGAGTAAAACTTTCTTTTCTTCTCGTTTAAGTTGATGCTCGATATACTTTTCCAACCGTTTACGTTTTGACCGACTCAATTTCAGTTCGGGGACATCGGAATATATTTCTTGTTCTAGCTTTCTTTTTCTTTCATCTTTTTCTTCCTTGGTTAATGGTTTGAGGATGGCGGCGTTGGGGTCTTCTTGTTCTTCTTCGACTTCGGGTTGGGAAGTGCCATCATCCAAATGACGATTGAATTGTTTTTGCCGGGATCGTTTTAGGGCAGCTCGCTTTGCGAGCATCCCCGCCTTGGCCTTTTCATTAAACCTTTTCCGGTAGGTACCCATGATAGATGAATTGATTTGGTATCGGTTATAGATGCGATGAGGTCACGTGAAAGGTCACGTGAAAGATTAGCGTGAATATAATATGCATAAATTTAGAAATAAATATTGAGATACTTAAGAACCATTGCCTAACGAAAAAAAAAACTACCTACATCAATATCTTCTTATATCACCTATTATGTTTGAACTCTCTTTGGAGTATTCCAAATCAAATGGTTACCCCTAATAACAGCTTCTTTTCTCCAGTGGATAGAGTCCCTCCACTTTGGTTTGCTTCTAAAATTTCACTCCTCTATGTCTCACATTTGTTCCCAAGTACCCCAGAACTGGTACTATTATAGTAGTGATAGACATTCCCATAGTAATAGCGAAAGACATTCCGCTAGTAATAGTAATAGGCCCTCCCCTAGTAATAGTGACATTCCCCTAGTAATAGTGATAGGCCCTCCCCTAGTAATAGTGACATTCCCCTTATATCAGTGATAGGCCTTCTCATAGTATATCCATTCAAGTAGTGATAACCCTTACCAAGAATTAGTGATAGGCGGTCCCAAAAGTGATCACCCTTATTGGTACTCGTAATAATTCTTTCCATAGTAGTGGTCACCATCCCAAATTTATAACCCTTTCGTCGGGGGTAAATGATACCCATTTTCATAGCCGCTCAATATTCTTAATGTTCTTGATTATGTTTTTCCAAGTAATTCTGTTTATCTTTTTTCAAAAGTTCAAAAAGTAAAAAATTGTTAATAGCACCGTAAGCTTTCCTAAATAATTGCCAAAGATGCGGTGTAAGTTGTTTTTATACCCTTTTCCCCTCTTATACCCATTAGTTTCCCCCTTAGTTGCCTCTTGTTGCCTATTTGTAATCCCAAGTACCCTTTTATAACCATTTGTTCCCTCTAGTTACCCATTAATATCCTTCAGTACCCTTTTATTGACAATTAGATATCTCCCAGTTCCCCCAGTTCCCTCTTTATTCCGACTAGTTATCCCATAGTACCTTTTGTTACGCATCAATTATCCCCAATACCCTCATACCATTATCTTTCCCTCAGTTCCCTCTTGTTGCCCATATCCATAGAACCTTCTTGTTCCCCATTATACATTTTCCAGTTCCCAATACCCATTGGGTGTCCCTCAGTTCCCCTATTTCCCTCAGTTCCTTCTTATTGGTCAATAAATATCTCCCAGTTCCCGATTACCCTTTGATATCCCATTAGTTATCCCACAGTACACTTTTATCGCCTATTAGTTATCTCTTTGAAGTTTCCCAGTACCCAATTTGCTATAACTTTACCACCCCACCGTATCCAATTTGCTATCCCATTGCCATACCCCAGTACCCATTTTGCTATTTACCATCACCCATTTCCGATTGTGTTATATCTTTGCCAACCCCCAGTACCCATCTTGTTGCCCAATAGTTATCCCTGTATAATCCTACCGTACCCATTTTGTTATACCTTACCCTCCCCCAGTACCCATTTTACTATGCCTTTACCAATACCCAGTACCCATCTTATTGCCTATTAGTTATCCCCCAATACCCTCATACCCATTAGTTATCCCTCTGTTCCCCCAGTTCCATTTTGTTGCCAATTAGTTATTCCTTAGTCCCCCAGTACCCTTTTGTTGCCCATTCGTATCCCTCAGTACCCTCCTGTGTCCATTAGATTCACCCCAGTAGTCTTGTTCCCCCATGTTGCCCATTATTATCCTTTTGCCCATTAGTTATCCCCCAATGCCCTCTTACCCATTAATTTTCCCCATTGCCCATAGTATCCCCCAGTACCCATTGCCCATAGTTATCCCCCAGTGCCCATTGCCCATTAATTTTCCCCCAGTACCCTTCTCTCCCATCTCTCCCATCAATTCCTTTCCTCTCCCTTATTTCCTTTTCAATTATGATACTCCCTTGATGTCAAAAAGTTTAGCCGATTGGGGGGTAAAGGGGTATTTATATTAAAAAGGGAAAAGGGGGTTTAGACGAGCTCCCTTTATTAATTTACAATCACCTGATGTCACGGTTTATAATTTTTTTTTTTTAATAAGTATTTAAACTAAAATTAATATTTATTTTTGATGATTTGATGCCCCGTCAACAAATGGTGGATCGAGGAGTAAACCTGGTATATTCCAATAAAATTATAGTGGTAGTATATATATGACAGAATATCCATGTTTCCCCCGTTTTCCCCGTTTCCTCCCTGTTTTGACTAATGGACTGACCAAGCCTAAAAGGCTGTACCTTAGGTGACACCCCACATTAGTATACTATAGTATACTAGTATGCAAACCATCTAATAACACCTTAGCGACAACTATCAAGACGGTTCCAATCAAGATCATCTTTGATTGTCGCCTTCCGATATCTCCGATGACATTGGTACCATCAATAGACAACCTCCTCCAAGTTCTCAACCTTTTTGTGGGATGATATCAAGTCCATGTTCCCCGCGATTGCGACACTGCCACCTCACATCATGGTCAACAACGACCTCTACTGTCACCGTACGTATTATGAACCCATCACCCTTGTTGAGTACTAACTGGTAGTTATCCATGTGTCATTAACCGTCAACTCCACTACCCTATATTCCTATGAAAACCCTCAATTAGTCCATCTCGTCAATAACCTTCATTGTCTGGAAATCATTAGTCAAGAGCTTGGGGTAATCAATGCCCTGAAAACCCTTGTGGGATCAATCCCTATCCTGCTGGTATATGGATCGCTACCATCTAAATTGGTGGTGTACTTTATGAAACGATCACAATCACTGAATGATGGCCTCACTACCGATTTGATCACCATGGTGGTGATTGCTCATGCTAATGTCAATAAAGCCCTCGTTCTAGTGGTGATGAAACGAATCATTGAAGATTATCTTGAGTTCCGTAAACAAGGTCGAGATAGTAAACGTCAATTAGGGGAATTTAAAGTGGCGATGAATCGAGTGATTAAACGAGAGGAATCTAATTATGATCATAATCATCGATTATACCTGTATGGAGCCACCAATGATGGTAATGGAGGCAATATTAATGCTAATCAATTATTATTGGCTAATGAGGACGTCAATGAAGTCCGAAAATTGATGTTGGAAAATATCAATAAAGTGTTGGATCGAGGAGACCGTATCGATTCATTGGTGGATCAAACCGCTCAAGTACTGAATCTGAGTGCTGTTTTCTTTAAACGGGCTCAACAATTAAAACGACACATGTGGACACAAAAGATCAAGTTTATGGCGATGATGATTATTATTGGTATCGTCTTTGCTTACGTCATCATCGGTCTCGAATGTGGGTTTCCATTATATGGTAAATGTTTTCATCGAGGACCTCATTAATGTATATTACTATTCCGATTCATCTCCCGATTCGTCCCCGGATTCGTCTCCGTCTTCAGTTCCGCCATCGACATCTTCAACCACTTCGATATTACTTGGTTTGGCGGCTTCTTCATCTTCTTCTTCTTCATCATCATCATCAATCTCAATCACTTCTTCTTCAACCGTCTCATCTTCTTCCTCATCTTCTTCCTCTGCTTCTTCTTCGTCGTCGTCTACTTGTTCGTCGTCGGTAGAGTTATTGTCGCCAGCAACGGTTGTTCCATCTTCGATCTTAAGCTTTTTCGTCGGTTGTTTATCATCAGAGGGATCACTATTACCATCAGGTTTCACCACCAGTGATGATGATTTATTTGCCTTTCTTTGTTGTCTTTGTCGTTCCCAATTACCCAATTGAGCTTCGATCTCAGGAATGAACCCCGATAACTCTGCCCGTTGGACCGCCTTGATGATTTCATGATCAGTCAAGTTCTTCTTCCCCAGTTCCCGTTGTAATTCTTGTCCGTGGAATAATAAATGCAGCACGAATACCGTGGCTGATCGTTGAAGGGCAAGCATCAGGTCTTTACTTAAGAGCATCTCATTCGGCATCGCTTGTTTCGCCAATTTCTGAAGGGTGGATTTGGGGAAGAGGATTTCATCGATACTAACAAGCTCTTCTCTTGGTTGTTGAGGGTATTGACCCTCGGCATTCTTTCTCCAACCTTTTGGGGGCATATGGTGTCAAGATGGGAGCGCGTCGCCAACTTTGACTATCGAGGGGGGGGGATGGTAGACGCGCGCGCGCCCTCATCATCTACTTGCCTATGTCATGACATGACTTCCGATTACTATGGACTGTTGGAAGTGGCCAATATATCGAGGGTGGTATATGCTAATCAATCATTTAGTCCATGGTATGGTAATCCGGCATACTTTAATCGTAAAGATCATACCACCCTTGGGTATAAAGCGCTGATGATGTCAGCGGTGGTGGGGAAACGTCCCACGGTATCCACTACAAGTGATATCTGGATAGATACATTATATGTGTGTCATTATTGCTTCCTGTATACCGGTGATGGCGACGAATTGGCCGCTCATATCCCCATGTGTGATTATCATGATGCTCATTGTAAACTGGGGGGTCCTCTGGTGGGGAAATTGATCTATTGGGATCAAGATAATCATATCATTATCCGTCGAGTTCAAGGGTATAAAAACCCGTTATTTTGTCAGAATCTTGCCCTTTTCGGCAAGTTATTTTTGGATGATAAACTGGTGTTTTATAATGTCGATCATTTTGAATTTTATGTCATTTGGGGACATCACGATCATGATTATGTTCCCATGGGGTTTTTTTCAAAAGAAATGGTGTCATGGGACAATACCAATAATTTGGCGTGTATTTGTGTATTCCCGCCATATCAACGACGTCATTTAGGGTGGTTATTGATTGAATTGAGTTATGCCATCGCTAAGCATACCCCAGGTCAATTATTACTGGGTCCTGAGTTCCCATTATCTCCATTTGGTCGAATATCTTATCTTCGTTATTGGCTGGTGAAATTGGCCCATTATATCAAGAATACCCTTGAAAATGGCATGGAATTCGAAATTGAATTAATGGGTCGTGATACTGGGTTCCGTCATGATGATATCTTCATCACATTGACCCATATGAAGGTATTGGATATGGTTGATGGAGAACTTGAATTAAGGCTTGGAGCGGTCTGGGATTATTGTCAACAAAATGGTATTGATTTAAATCATCCAATTGACGTTTTTAATCGAGAGGCGTTTTTATTATGAAGGATCATGATAAACATTTATTCATTTCATACTTAATTTTGAAGGGTCTTCAATTGAACACCAATACAGTTGTCGGAGTAGTCATTCTTGACAGCCAAGGTGTAACCAGAAGAGGTCTTACAGGCGTAAAACGATTGGGTACCTTGGTAAGTCAAGGCATCGTTGCTGTTAAGGTCAAACCCCCCGGTGGCATCTTGGTTAACCTTATCGGTGACATCACCAAAGGCACCAGCATCATTGATACGGATGAAGTTACCATCTTGGTCAACCAAGTTACCATCAGTGGTGAGCAACAACTTGACGTCTTCACCATCATCACCACCGACGGAGAACCCTTCAGGGGTGGAGCCAACCTTCTTGATGGCGGCGTTTTGCACTTCGGAACCAGAGTGGATGGCAACAACCCCGAAAGGAGGAATGGTGGCCCCGAAAGAATCGGGGACGGCCTTCTTAGCCAATTGTTCGGCGGGGGCAGCGGCAACGATGGCGGCCAACAGGATGAACATAGCGGAGGTGAACTTCATATTTGATAATTGGATGATTTGATAATGATAACCAGGGGGGACAATCGCTGGTAATTTATACTCCGGAGGTCATGGGCTATGAAAATTGCCAAGATCATTGATATCATCATATGAGTGCCAAGAGTCGATCGATTCGGGTTTATGACGTCATCGTACTCGAACGAGATCATAGCACTGCACTAGAAGTAGGTACTGACAAAATAGAAGGTTACCACTAATGAGGGGACAATTCCATCAAAATAAGAGTATGAGTGGTGTTAAAGATGAATGGTAATATCTTGGAATAATATGGATACTAATACCGCTATTATCCTTGGATTATTTTTAATCTATCTTCTAGTCTTATTAAGTTAATATTTAGGTTACGAACAATAGATGCTTAAAATGGATATTCGGTGCATATGCTAAAAATAACTTGAGGTGATGGTTAATGCAACCAAAATTAAGGCCATGGATGAAAAATGTAACATCGATCAAATAATTAGATATTCGATCGGTCTAAGCCAATAACTTGACATATTTATTTGATCAACTAGATGGGATGCAGGATGAAAACATTATACCATTGGAATACCAATTAATAGGAGATTGATCCTCAATTAATTGATACAAAGTAATTCTAACTATCATGCACATCCACGTGTACTCATGGCTAAACTTCCCCTTACAATAGATCGAGGCGATGTCACGTGATGTGTCGCGTGATCACCCTAATGGTAATTGGGATTAAACCTATGTGTAATATTACATGAATTAGGAGACGTTAGATCATTTCTATAGAGGCGTCCATTGGACGTCGTTTGGGCCTCCATTAGGGGCCATTGGGTCCATTGGGGCCTCCTTTAGGGCCTCCTTTAGGGCCTCCTTTAGGGCCTCCTTTGCGGAACGGTGTTAATAACTCTTGCATCAAGGGTCTAAGACTAGACCCAATCCCATGCACTAAACGGGACTTTAATTTTTTTTTTTTTTTAAGAAAAAGAAAAATAACCACCAAAATTTATTACTTTGATTTTAAAATTGAATGGAATACGTCCAATCTTACGTCATTGTGTCATAATGAGGTTAAAATTGTTCTTGCTGTAAATTTGAGGCAGTGGACACGTTTGTGGTTGGTGGATATAATTAGAATGATTGATGTAGAATGGATTATTTTATTCGTCATTATACAACAAAGATGTTTCAAAAAAAAAAAAAAGTCCTTTAAAATAAACAAATCAACAACCTTTGTTTTTTTATTGTTGATGATTTAATGATGCCAATAAAACTAAAAGCGTAAAGTATAAAATAAACTAGAACCATTATTAAACTAGAACATTATCGGACGATTGTTTTTGAGTTAATTATTTCTTTTCAAAAGGGATAATAAAAAAATCTTAATGCTACACCGTGACCACATTTGCGGGTTAATGTTAATACTCCTATTTCTACTCATTTACCGTGTACCGTACATCTTAATTATTCCCAATTTGGTGTTATTTTATGCATCGTCACAATACTGCCAATTGGTAGCTAACACTAACTTACAATGGGAGATCGGGGAGTGTGGCTCATAACCTGGTGAAATTTGACAATGTCCACTGATACCGACCAGTGACAATAAATCTTGAAGTTTTTGGTTGGGGTGTTATTGGGGAAGGATAGCTTTGGTTTGAGTGGGATTGGTTATGGTGCACTTATAGCGTGGATTACAATTTGACTATTACCATATCCATCAATTGGACGTTTATTGATACCATGGCAATTGTCAATGGTCATACTGATGAATAAGCACCGGCTTGGATATCTTGGCTCCCATGATAGCCTCATTTAAAATAAGTGAGTTGTTGGAGTGGATATTGTTGATTAAGATAAATCGAGTGTGGCAGTGTTGGTATCAATGACATGATACTTTAGGACGCTTAGAAGTGATTTGAATCGATTATATGGGGATATACTCCAATTAAAGTCATTTAGTGGGTATCAGATTTGATGGAATCGTCAGATACAAGTGGGTTATCAAATTACGATGGTGACATTTGGGTGAGCAGGTTGAGGTAAATCATGAGGGATATACCCATGACTGAGAAGGCGAGCAACCACTTTAGCAATGCCACTGAGGTTGGCAACTTCGATAGTAACGTATTTGTTTGTTCTGGTTATCCAACAAGTATACTAATTAAGCCATCAAGATCGATGAATACATGGACACAGAAGGAGGTCCAGAATGTCCATAGGTTAGGAGTTGTGAATGAATAATTGTTCCGTAATCTAATAATAATAATCTTTAATAATAAACAATAAAGTGTAATTGTAAAACTTTGAATACCTCGAAAGGTAAACTAGCAAATCATCAGAGGATACAGCACATTAACTTTAATTGGCCTATTCCTAGTTTGGTGATAGCTAAATGATTGTGTTATCAATTAGGGTTAATGGTAGGCCTAGTGGCTCCTCCTTTCGGCCTAGGACTCCTCCAGTTGGTCTAGTCACTTATTATGTGGTTATCGTAAAAAGCATAAACATCCATTGATCATTGTAATGATAATCATTAATAATCTATAATAACGGATTATTGGTGTATACCCACCAATTTATGTTTCGGTTGAAAGTGCCAGGGGGACTAATCCATTTCATTGTTCTAAATACCCGACAATCTCATTATATCAATTGGAACAGACAAGGTATTCATTGGAACAGACAAGGTATTCATTGGAACAGACAAGGTATTCATTGGAACACACAAGGTATTCATTGGAACAATACAAGTTACTCGTGGGGTTAATATTGTATTGGTACTGTGAATATCAACAATGAATACACTTGTCGTTAAAATCGCCATCACAACTACCAGGATATTGTATGTTGTCGTCGCCTCCTTTACTCATATACCTTTCATCTATGCCACCCTATATATCGGGATGCCTCCACATGGGCTTCAATATAGAACTAGCTTGTAGACATCAACTGTGAACATTCAATGTTAAGTGACGACCTAGGATATTATCAGTAAAGCGAATATCATTACGAATGTCAGTATAGATTGATTCTTGTACAATTATCATCACTTCTAACCGGGAATACATTATACTCATGGAATGCTACAATAGATCGGTATAATCAATCACCAGACGATTCAGACACCTACCCAATTATCCCTTATCACTTTTAGTACCGTTAACCAGTGAACCAAACGACTTATCTCAGCACTCGATCGTTCTTTAACTTCCTAAGGGGAGTAACAAGTAGTGACTCTCTCCTTTATCATCTTTTGGAAAACATAACTTATAGGATTACTTGGTTGATGTTAACCATTAAGAGATTGTCCAGACTCTTACAATACCAACGTATATGCACATTTTATACCCACCTGTTTCCCTAGAAGTATATAAACCCCCCAACCTTTGCTTAATTTCATCCACCACCTCATCTTTGATACTTTAAACATGACCCAACAACAATCGCCTTTAAGACACGCCATGTCTAACAACGACCAAATTACTTTGAATTCTCGAGACAGTGACCATACTGGTGCTGGCTCTGGATTGGTATCTAAACTTAATGATCAAGATAAGGGAGTGTTTATCAAATCTGAGTGTTACAAATTGGATACCCTGATGATGGCATTAAACTCATCGATTCAGGAAATGACCCGGGTGATCAAGGCGAGGTTATTCCCCAATTTGGCCACCACTTCCACCATGGTAGCTGAACAACGGCAATACTTTGAAGAAGAAGTGCCTAATCAACAATCTGTTTCACCTCCAGTCAACGACAATAATGGACAGTTGATTCCAAAGGATAAACCAGGTCGTGCCCAATTACCTAATTGCTTAATTGATGGTATTGAAATGAACATCACCTTGGGAACGATTAACAACTCCAGAACGCCGTTTTCCGTCCTCAATTGGTTGAAAAGTCTGGTATACCCAGTGGCTGAAATCGCCGATGAATATGAGGAAACCTTCATCTTCAACAGAACGTTATCAAATAAGGTTAATATCAGTCTTGAAAACCAAAACTTGGACAACCCAATTGATATCAAAGGAAGGGCAGTAACCAATGTTGACACGTTATTACAAATGTTTAAACAAATCTTAAAAGATCGGGCTTCAAGTGATTATATCGTGGCTCAAGCTCGTGATTTTGTTCTTACTAAAGACAAATGTGTTAACAGGGATTTTGTCGTCAATTTGGCCGATTATTTAACCACGGTGAAACAATCGCTTGATAAGTTATCCGGCCAAAACCTCGAGCGGATCTTCCTGACCTTATTCAAATTTGCAAAGACGGAAAAATTCACTGGTACGTTGGGGATAATCGTCAAGACGCCACTTGTTTGTTATTATAAGGATTCTAAAGATTGTTCAAAGATTGAGATCGTTGATAAAGGGGTATCAGACCTTTGTGATTCTCTTAGCCAAGCATTGATGGCCCGAGTTAGGTATTAGTCAAGAAAAGTGAAATTGTGTATGAGAAGAGTATAACTCAGAAAAGAAACATGTAGAAGAAAGTAACAGAGACGGCGTTACCATTGAGTCTTTCGATATTTCAAACGACACCTTACGTGTTCCTATGGCCATTGAGGAATCTATTCCCCCAATGTGAAGGAAACCTTCGGGACTCTAACAGATATCACTACTCACTTAGTAGGTGTCTAATGAACATATACGTCTACGTATCCTTTGCCTACCAGTTGTATTAATCGACTCTATTCAGTGTCGATGACCATGAAACATCAATGGGGTCAAACCCCTAATTATTGACGTCCTAAGGTAAAAGTGTCCTAACAAATGTTTTTCAAAATATTTACATTAATCTATTCATCAACAATTCAAATTGTAAAAGTCAATTTTTAAAATTAACTACTAAATTGAAAAAGCCTCAAATGGAGAAAAATTTGCCTGATTTCCATTTACGGAAATTCGTCACCCAATTTGACCTAGGATAAACTGGGGTAAATAATGATAAAACCGAATAATCACTCTAACAAATGTTGGTTGAAATTTGCCAATAATTACAGTGGTATAAATTTCTTTCAATGGGTCGCTTTTTTGATAACCAAATTTTCACCCCCTCTTCAAATGAACAAAAATGGCTGTTTTCCATTTTGGGAATCACCACGTGATTCGCCTAGCCATACCGGGGAAAATAACAATCAAAACCAATAATTCCTCTAACAAATGTTGGTTTAAATTTATTAACAAATATACTGGTTTTAGTCTCTTTGAATGGGTCGCTTTTTTCAATATCAAAATTTTATACCATGTCTTGAAATGAAGAAAAAAATGCCTGGTTTCCATTTACGGACATGCGTCACGTGATTTGCCATCTCCATACCGGGGCAAATAATGATCAAAACCAATAATCATCCTAACAAATGTTGGTTTAAATTAGATAATAATTACTGTGGTTTTAATTTCTTTTAACGGGTCGCTTTTTTGAAAATCATGTTTACACCATTTCAAAAAATGCCCAAAAATTTGCCGGGTTTCCATTTTGGGAATCATCACTTGAGTTGCCCTATTTACGGGTAAATAATAGTCAAAACCAATAATCACATTAACAATGTTGGTTTAAATTTAATGAAAAATACGCCGGTTTTAGTCTCTTTCAATAGGTCGCCATTTTGAACACCAAGTAGTTTTATAGCATATTTTGAAGAAAAATGCCCGGTTTCCATTTACGGTAATTGGTCACGTGATTAGCCCCATCCATACTCGTGTAAATAATGATCAAAACCAATAATAACCTTAACAATATTGGTTTAAACTTAACAACAAATACCATGGTATGTTTCTCTTTCAACTGGTCGCTATTTTAATACCAAGTAATTTTACACCATATGTTGAAATGACCAAAACGCCATTTACGGAAAGGGTAGTCATTACGTGATTTACGATAAAAACGGAATAAATAATGATCAAAATCAAAAATCACCCTAACAAATGTTGGTTGAAATATAATAACAATCACCCTTACTTTATTTTCTTTTAACCGGTCGCTTTTTTCAGTACCACGTATTTTTTACCATTCGTTGAAATGGCCAATTTGTCTAGTTGCCATTTACGGATAGTGTTTTCATCACGTGATTTAACCAATCAATACCCGGATAATCCGGGAAAATAATGATCAAAATCAAAAATCACCCTAACAAATGTTGGTTTAAATTTAATAAAAATTATCCTGGTTCTATTCTGCTTTAATAGATCGCTATTTTCAATACCAAGTAATTTCAAACCATTCGTTGAAGACCCCCACTAACGAAAACAATCGACGCGCACACTGGTTTTTGGATCACGTAATCAAACCCTAAACTGGCAACCAAATAATAATATCTATTTCTATATGCTAATTACTTTTAATTTTCAAATTCCTTTAATTCCAGAATGTCTTCAATCACCCCCTTTACAAAATCATCAAATTTGACTCCGCCTCCTTCAATGATGACTCTTTCCTCTTTTGAACTGGGGACAATTCTTGTTGCCAAAAACTTTGGATGTTTTAACAAATTAGTTAAACATTGAGTAAACTTTTCTCTCTTGGCAGGGGTATCTAACCCGGATAACATTGGCATATCAATGACATCATCGCCTTCACCTTGAGGTCGTTTACTACTGCCAATGGAAACCAAATAATTCGAAGCCGCCATCAGTTTCAAAATCTCATAAATCAATAAGAGTTGACCCGTTTCCGAATTAGTGGCAGTAGACACTTGAATCGAACTTGAATCATTGCCCCATTGGGTGATACACAGTTCAATTTGTTTACCAAACATCTGTAATGCCAAACTGACTTCCGGAATCGACCCAGGACCAATTTTACCCAAGGTGGTGATAATAATCGGTAAGATACCATTGGTCCATAACCGATGATATTGACCACCACTAGTAATGGTGACTCCACCCCCTCGTAATGGCTTCAGCATCGGTGATTCCACAAGAACAATAAATAACCCTGCTTGAACAAACTTATCGGCAATGACATCATTAATCGTCATCAATTCTTGAATAAATTGGAGGGATAATCTTGCAAAGACAAATTCTTGATTCACTTCGACTGAATGGGACATCGAATAGAAATTGAGCAACACTTTAATGGTATCTTGATTATCAATAACCTTGGCATATTCTTGATGAGCCAGGACTGGATCCATATACTTGAGACCAAGAATGGCCTTAATCACCGCCAAAATAAGTACCAAATCATCAATTAACGGGTTAATTTCATTGACATTCTTAAGGTATACCTTATTAAGGAATTCATTAAGGATGGTCTTGGTGGCACTGCACATTAGTTCAAATACTTGTCTGAACACACTAAACTGATCAAAGATAAGTTTAGAATCATCGGTAACCAAAACCAACCCACAATAGATCATCCGAATCAAGGGACGGTAATTGCCTCTGCAGCTATCAAATAACGGTGGTTGGCCTCCAAGCACCGAAATGAAATTGACCCCCGCCAGAAGCGATAGTAACGTCAATGCCAGTTTGATGATTTCAAACATCACCTTCAGGTCGGCCTTTTGCTTACCATTGAAAATGCAATAAACAAGGTAAAATGCCACTTCAATCCGCTCATTAAACACCAGTTCAAATACTTGAGCAGGAATACCTTCATCATAATTGAGTTGAAGTAATGTTGCTGCCACTTGAAGCATCTCAGGAGTAACCAGGTCGGGATATTTCCGACACAATGCCACTACTAATGCCCCCGTCAGTTTAGCAACGTCGACTTGTGCCATGATATAATGCTTATTAGCAGCGGCGGCTTGGGCAGTTAATTCCATTTGTGACCATTCCGGTTGATTTCCAAACACTTGATACATCAAATCAAGACGGAAATATTCCGGCAGGGGTAACTTATTGTGGAAAGCTTCAGCCTTGGTGTCAAAATGATTGAAAACGGCTTCAACATCGGTATAAAGTTGAGGACGGTACTGAGTAACAGCAAAGAGCCTACCAAAGGGAAGTTTGGTGGCAGCTTCAACAATCTTGGAATATTCAAACTTGTTTGAAGTGGTAAACAAGTAAAGGGCCAAGATTTCACAAATCTTCAGTAAAACCTTCAATTCATCACTTCTGGCTTCACCTTCAATGCCCATTCCTCCTTCATGACCCCATCTTTCCACCGCCATCAGTTTTTCTTCCTTGCTTCTAGCAGAATACCAATCAACCAACATTTCAATAAAGGTAGCATCATCTTCAGCACCAGGCAGTTCTCGTACAGTTACCCATGAATTGAAAGTCAAGGCAATCGCATCCAATAAGTGGTAGGTAATGCGATGAGGCGTCAACTCAAAATTAACATTTGTTTTGAGGATGGAAATCACCAGGGGAGACGCCGAACCTTCAACTTGGAGCACCTTGGCAGAATTATCCGAAACCAATAACACCAGCATCCCTTGTTGGTTATTGCTCTTGACAATGGCACCAATGAATTCATAAATGGCGTTCTTGACATTTAAATCCATAAACAGATTTTCAAGGTCTCTCTTGAGCATCCGAATAAAAACATCCGCCAGCGATTGACCCATATAACTTAACAACAGCGGCAGGTTGGGTACCAGAACAAGCGAAGTCAAAAGATTGACAATTGACAGCTTGACAAATTGGTAAGAGTAGGAAATGACCATCTTGGGGACTTTTCTGAGTAATTGGATTTCAAGGGCAGAAAGCTGGTTGGACAGGGCCGCCTTTGGAGCAGTATGGCTACGGTGAATGTCAACCAATACTTTGCAGAATTCCAACCCTGTGGTGACCCACTTCTTGTAAACGTATCCGGAAATATCCCAAGCTTCATACAAATTCAAATCTTCGGCAAGCAGATCAATCATTTCCAAAAACGGCACTACCAGTCTTGGCACCACTTCCAGAACAACCATGAAGGAATCCCAAATCAACTTAGCCAGTTCTTCCCCTGCCAGTTTGTAATCAATGGCATAATCTGACACCAACAATTTGGAAAACGTTTGTAAAATCAAGATTCCCAATTCCAATTTATCAAATGCTCGATTAAAAGGGCAATGGGTGAAACTTTCAAATACTGTAATCAAATGGCGGGTAAATTTGTTCATCACCAGTGGTTGAGGCACCACAGGCTTGCTCCATACCATACAATCACTTGCTAAAGCTTGAGCCAATTGTACCAAAGCGATGGTAAAGTCATAATCTCCCAGCACCATTTCAATGGCACCAAACATCAGAGCAGCTAACCCTTGAGTACCATCATTGGAAAAGAGCGACAGTTTACACAAATATGCCCAAACTCTTGCTCTCGAACTAGGTAACATCGCCGTCAAGAACTTCAATCCGATGGTGGCTCCTTCAAAAAATCGACTATGAAGCCATTGCTCCAATAACCGAACAATGACTTCGAAAATGTCCTGATCATCGATATAAACCAGCATATCATGGATAATGGCTCTCACTTCATCTTTAGTACCTTCAGCGAGAACTTGATTGATCAATTGAATAATCAGTAATGCAACTTGACGGCTATCGTCATCTTGGGCGGTGCCAAATTTGGAGATATTATAAAGAACTCTACCCAAAAATGACCACCCATTATACCGATAGAGGAAAGCGGTTAATACTTGCGATTGTTCAGCCAGGGGTAATACTTTCGCCTTTGTTCCCGGTTCCAAAAGAAGTGAAAGCTTCTTGGTAATTTCAAATGGAGGATACAACTCCACCGATTGCTTCAATTTGACCAATTCGGTGTTTTCATCATCAATCACGGTTATTTGATCACATTCTCTCTTTGAAAACTCAGTCATATACGATCTCAAGTTGGCGAATTCAGTAAAGGCAAATCTACCATTAATCAGCGCGAGGGAAATAAATGGGATCATCAAAATGGGGAACTTACTCCGTGAAAGCACCAAATTAGCTTGGACGGATTCATCATTAAAAAAGGCCACCACTACTTCCTCTGGGGTTTGTTTAACAACCGATGCAACGATTTGTGCCATTTTGGGGGTCAAATCTGATACCAAAGGTAAACTGGCAAGAATGACGGATACCAACACAACCAGATAAGTCAGATCATAAACGAATAGCCGATTAAGCAGCAGAATGGTAGCATAGACGTTAGACACCGAAACTGACAGTTCTAATGATTGGATGGTGGATTTGAGATCGAAATTAATATCAAACTTGGTTGCGGTAGAATCAAGGAAATAATATTTCCGTAATAGAAGGATCAACCAACATAAACTGACGATAGGCGAATCATTAGGGGATGTATCCTTGGTGATGACAGTATTGATTTCTGAGAACACCTTGGGATCATCAAAATATGAAGGTTCAACCGAATCACTGCCTTCAACTGCTTTGACGACATCAAAAGACCGTTCCATATCAAAGAAAAGCACACTGATCAAAGTACACAATCCCTTGAGTAATTCAAATTGTTCTTGAAAATCAACGGTGATCACCGGTCCCATGGCAAGAAGATAATTGTTTTTAGCACAAAACTCAACAAACCATTTTGTCATCGTTGATGTAGCAATCCCCAGGTTTTGAAGCACAAGTTCAAATACCACTTTAAGAAGTTCAACGATAAACATTACCAGTTCGACTTGGACCATTTCTGTTGGGGCATTATTTGCCAATTTCACCATGAGATTAAGAGTATCGATGGCCTCATCCAAGTAGGTGGCATTGATGAAGATTTCTCTACCCAAATTTTGTACCGCCATAGTTTGTTGAGGATTTGACCGTTGCTTAATCAATTCACAAACCGATTGTAATACTATCCGTCGTTGTCGAAGCACTTGTTCACAATAAAAGTTGATACGCTGGTCTTTGGCATGTAGTTTACAATCATTAGGAAGTTTCAGGTTATATTTATCAACACTGGCTGATGGTTCCACTTCTTGAGGGGGTGCTTGACTAAGAATCCTCACCACTTCATCATAATTCATTTGTAGAAGCTTAGCAACATCTACGGCGTCTTCAGGTTGGGAAATGGTATAAGACACCCCTCTAACAGTAACTTTGGCTTCAGGTTTTAAATCTTTGGTTGAAACTTGATAAAACGGGTTTGATTGGAGGAATACCAGCTTATTTGTGAGAAGAAAGTCATCGAGGTATGATGCCTGACTTTGCACGGTCGATGGAGAAGTCAATGCTTCATAGGCATTATCAAAGGACCACATTTCCTTATGAAGGGGAGGAGATGATTTCGACACTCGTTTGGTCTTGGTTGTGGTGGTGGCCATTGTGGTGGCCATTGTTGATGTTATTATGAGACGGTCAGATGAGATTGGTGCGGCGCGATCCCGATGGTAAGGAAATTGGGGAAGTGATGATCTTGTAGGAAGAGGGGGTTGTGTTTTTATATAAATTAGAAAACGTGATTATTTTTTACGTCCACTTGTTTATACCAATTTTTTTTCAAAAAAAATTCGGTCTCAATCATTTGTTATGATCAGGTAACATTGTTGACATATAGATTGTAAACAGTTTGATTATAAAAAGTTTTTTATTCATAAAGTTTTCTATATGTTTAATCACGTGTAACTTGGTATAAATACTAGGGGGGTTCCCGTCACTTTATAAAATTCATATCACCGTCACCTTTGTTAACTGTCCATACTATACCCCCAGGTTAAGCCACTACACATTAACCTATACCGTATTTACCAATATCCCAAACATCCTACACTCCAATTACCCATCCCCCATAACCTAAACACCATTGCCCCTTACATAACCTCCTTTACCTATGAACCTCGCCACCCAACAATTGGTGATAGCAACTACCGCCAAACCTTATTCCAGCGCTTCTCAATTGACCCATTTTTGAATTCTAATCCATTGGTGGGTGTTAATTTTTACGTTCCTACATCGAGTCTCAAACATCCCCCTGGTTCAAAGTGTTCTCAACATCAAACTGCACGGATCAAACCCCCTATCAGACTGGGCGCATGCTACCACAACCTTCATTGATGGCACCAAGTTCCATCTTGTCAATTGGGCCATTCAAGCATCGGAAAGACTTGACGAGAGAACTGGTACTTCTTCGATATCAAGTCATCGGTTACATCGCTGCTGGTACTTATGGTAAGGTCTATAAAGCTCGGATCAAAAAGGATAAAGATGACGACCAAGATGATGGCAAACCTGATTATATTGCCATTAAAAAGTTCAAAAGTGATAATCACAAGACCCATCATGATATCAATGGTAATGAAATTACTCATTATACTGGTATCTCTCAGCTGGCGATCCGGGAGATGCTGTTGTGTCGGGAGATGCAACATAAAAATGTCACCAAATTAGTGGATACCGTATTGGAGAATAAGAGCATTTACATGGTATTTGAATTCTGTGAGCATGATTTATTACAAATTATTCATTATCATTCTCATCCGCCGACAAATATCCCAGCATCGACGGTAAAGCTGATAATTTGGCAGATTCTTCAAGGAGTCACCTATCTTCATAAAAATTGGATTTTTCATCGTGATTTAAAGCCGGCAAATATCATGGTTTCGTCGCTGGGAGTGGTGAAGATTGGTGATTTGGGGTTGGCACGGAAATTCAATAACCCTTTGCAAAGTTTATATTCTGGGGATAAAGTGGTTGTTACCATTTGGTATCGGGCGCCTGAATTATTACTTGGGGCCCGTCATTATACTCCGGCGATTGATCTTTGGGCGGTGGGGTGTATTTTGGCAGAATTGATGCTGTTGAGACCCATTTTTAAGGGGGAAGAAGCCAAGATCGATATCAATAATAAGAAGCTGGTTCCATTTCAAAAAAATCAATTTCAAAAAATTGTCGATGTCTTGGGCACTCCCACGTCGAAGACATGGCCATCATTGGTGAAATACCCTGAATATCCCACCTTTCAACAACAGTTATCCACGGTTCATCCTCCGATGTTGGAGAATTGGTTTCGAATTATTGGTGGTACAAATAAGCGATGTTTATTGTTATTAAAGGGACTCTTGGAGTATGAACCCCTGGTGAGATTGACTGCAGATCAAGCCCTTCATCATCCTTATTTCCAAGAAGCTCCTTTACCCAGTGAGAATTGCTTTGAAGGAGTGGTGTATAAGTATCCCAAACGGAGAATTTATACCGATGATGATGATATTTTAAGTAATTCATCGCTGATGCATCAATATAAGCGGCATGGAGTGGATGAAAATCCAAGGAAGAGACAAAGGTGATGACGACCACTCCACCTATCCAATTGAAACATAATTTTGTGGTTCACCTTGCTGGCAATGATGGACTACATGAAAAAACGATATGTACCAAGACCGTTGATGAACAAGAGGGACGATGTAATTGATTGCATGGTGATCAATTATGACAGGGTTCCATATGACATATCGTGATACATCATAGATATCAATACGTCACGTTGAAGTGGTTTTGATTTATAAATTTTCTAAACATTCGAGAACAATTTCATCGTTCTACAAAAATGTGAGGGTTTGCACCCATTACTGTGTGATTAATACATGTGGATGTAAATTGGTTATAAAATATAATGGGGTACATTACCAGGTTGTGTATATGGCAAAAAAGATGTAGTAACTTTGAAAAAGAAATGCGCAAACCCGGAATCGAACCGGGGGCCCAACTATGGCAAAGTTGAATTTTACCACTAAACCATTTGCGCTTTGATGAAATCGGGGGTATGATTTAGGTTTGTCCGGTTATGAGCACATTTTCGTGATGACTAGTTTTAGACACGTTAGAAGCCCAAGAGGTATCAATAGACATCTTGGCTGTGTTTAATTACTAGGTGTGATGACCATGACTGGTAAAGATTTGTTGACGTCGCGTTTAATCTTGTTTAGTGATTGTTCACGTGATACTTGACTAACTAAAGGCAAATTGCTAATTAAAGACACCCAGTGAGTTTCCAATGCTTTTCGTCTATTACGAGATAATACCTGCATCTATGATTATCCTGATTTGATTATGGTACGTCATTAAATATGAATGTTATACCCCAAACCAAAAGACAACGTTCTGGACATACAACGTGACGAAAGCAAACATCAACAAAAACCAACAATTAAGAAACACCACCAAATATCAACAACCAAATCTCAAATGTAAATAACCAACTTCAAATGTCAACAACAACCATCAAGAAGAGTTCTACAGTAAATGGCTTATACTGAGCTGTTGCCCGGTATCATAACCAATATCTATCAATCACTACCCACTAAGGTAAAGACTCTTCTACATGGTGATGATGACACATCTATTGTACTATATAAATGGACATTTGCCCTTATATAGACCATACACAAGAAAACACTAACGCAAAATTATATTACACCCACTTGCTGTTACCTTCTCGGTTAACCCGTCAACTACTCCAATCAACTGCTCATGTCCAATAAGTACAACTACTATAGGGTCCTTTCCCCAGAAAAGGTGCCCCAATAGTATGATGATGTGAGTAGGGCAACATCCTCATTTATATAGTACGAGAAATAGGGGGCAAGACCGCCTTTAGGTGTCACGCCACCATCATCGGTCGGTGTAAAGTCATCAATAGGTGTCACGCCATTATTGAGTAATATCTCTTGACTTTTCATTTAGTTGTGATTTTCTTGCCGCTTCTGTCCATTAACACTTCGGTGAGGGATTAACCACAGCCGATATCGACTCATTGCCAACTATGGCGTGACTCGACAAATTGCATTACCAAACTTTGTCACCAAATGTGGATCGGTCAATAATTATTGGCCGATTATTTGGTATTTATTTCCGACATTTGGCGAGTCCTGACAATTCCCACAGCTAAAAAACTCCGGTTTATTTTCATCACTCTTGGTAGTAGTAATCAATGGGCGAGTATAGCACCGATCGTTGGCATCAATTCAGATTGCACTAGTCGAGTGCCCAAACAACCTAAAGGTGGTTTAATCGAAGTAGGGGAGGTTGGGCAGCATAAAGGACACGCCATTGGCACCCCCATTTCGATATCCAAGGGATAGAACTAGATTTCAGTTCTATTCTATGCTATGTCCAATAAAAGTTACCTTATAGTTCCATTTACTCCCGAATTGTTAATAACATCACCATCGGATCATTGCTGTCACTCTATGGAAAGGAGCAGCTTATTGGTCCATTCAATTACATCGACATAGCTCAACGGCTGAAATAAAATACTGCAAATATTTTGACTTGGAGCCAATTGCCCCAACATGAACCATCAAAGGAACCGGAGCCATTCATAAGACGATAAGCTTGTGGTTCACCACTACCAACAAGCATAGGACTTTCCGATATGATCCACCTCTTTCTAATAATCAACAAATACCATTGTTTATGTTTGCCTTTGTTTACCTCCTCTAGTGGAACTAGGTCATATCGATGTCTTCTCAAATTCCCAACAAATTCATCACTTCACCCACCATCACTTTATCCACATAGAATTGGACATTACACAGACACTTGCACGAGTTTGCGGTTTTAATCCTGGGCTTTAGCTACTTCAAAATTTCGCTCAATCTCATGGGGGGGAAACTCCTCCTTTTATAGTCGCAAAAGTGGGGGGTGCACTAGCCCATGCAAGGATAAAATAATCTCAATTGGAATGACCATAGATGGAACCCCCTAGTTCACATTAGGAAAGGTGTTTAGACCACTTGTACATTTACTACTCCTGGGTCAAATCCGAGGTCACTTCCGGTGTGTACCAATCTATCTAGTGAGCGGGTGCGTATATTTGCCAAGCGAGCGATCTGATAAGGGGGTTAATTATCCTGTATATACCCATGTTGATTTTCTGCATAAACTCAACATGCTGCCCTCGCATAAACATCAGTACATCAATTAACCAGCAATTTCCCCATTCAATCCCTTCAATTACCTTAATCAATTTTATCCGTACTTATGTCTAGGGAGTACGATAAAAGCCGTATAGTACAGTCGTTCAAATTTGAGCCATCCACTCAACCTGCTCCCACGGACTCTGCCAATGTTGATGGTGCTATAAAATCGCCTGTCGGTCCTACAACGGCCAATTCCTCCCAAGTTGATGATCTTACGGTGAGGTTAGAACTTTTGGCAGTTCAAAACGGAGAACTGAAACAAGTCGTCAAAGACAAGTCTGATTTGCTGGCTGGTCGGCCTCGTGCTGTGATCGCTGGATCCACTGCTATTACTCTGGAAACCGTTGTTGTTGACTCGTTGCCTTTGTCGTCTCTGGTTAAGCTGTCTACTTCTGCTGGTGATAATCTACTGGCTAGTGCTCCTGTTAAGTCTGCTTCCACTGGTAATAAACTGCCTGTTTCCGCTCGTGCTAAGCTGTCATCTCGTGCAATGCCGTCTACTTCCGCTGCTGAGCTGACTTCTCCCGATAAGCCGTCTATTTCCACTCCTAAACTACCTGATACTGCTACCGTTAAGCGGTCATCTCCTGTTGAGCCTGCTTCCGCTCCAGCTAATCTGTCATCTGGTGCTAAGCCGCTTGCTTCCGCTACAGCTAAACTACCAGATTCAGCTGCTGATATACTGCCTTTTCCTGCTACTGCTAAGCCACCTGCTTCCGCTCCTACTCCTGCTAAGCTGTCTGTTTCGGCCCTGGCTAAGATACCTGCTTCCTCTCCTGTTTCATTACCTTCTTCCGCTATTGCTAAAGTACCTGCTTCGGCTACTGCTAAAGTATCTGATGCCACTGCTGCCAAACTGTCATCTCCTACTAAGCAACCTCCTGCCGCTCCTGTTAAACAACCTGATTCCACTCATACTAAGCTGATATCTTCTGCTGAACTGCCTGCTTCCGCTGTTCATAGACTGCCTGCTTCTGCTGCTGCTAAGCTGGCATCTCCTTCTAAAATACCTGCATCCACTGAAAAGCTTCCTGCCTCCGCTGCTGCTAAGTCGCCTGCCTCCGCTGCTGCTAAGTCGCCTGCCTCCGCTGCTGCTAAGTCGCCTGTCTCCGCTGCTGATAAACTACTTGTCTCCACTCCTGATAAGACTCCTGCTGAGACTCCTGTTGAACCGCCTGCTTCCGCTCCTGCTAAAACACCTGCCTCCGCTGCTAAGAAACCTACTTCCGCTCCTGCTAAGACACCTACCTCCGCTTCTGCTAAGCTGTCATCTTCTACACAGTCGCCTACTTCCACCGCCGCTAAACTGTCTTCTCATGCTAAGCTGGAATCTTCTCATGCTAATCTGGCATCTTCATCTAAGCTGTCATCTCGTGCAAAGCCGCCTGCTTCCGCTCCTGCTGAGCTGTCATCTCCTGTTGAACAGCCTACTTCCATTCCGGCTAAGACACCTACTTCCACTCCGGCTAAGACACCTACTTCCTCTCCTGCTAAGTTGCCTACTTCCTCTCCTGCTAAGTTGCCTACTTCCTCTCCTACTAAGTTGCCTGCTTCCCCTCGGTCTCCTGCCAAAGCCTACCGAAAGATATACTCAACTCGTTCCAACACCCTGTATTACCTGCTGAGTTCTACTCAAAATAGCCCTTCGTCGATGGCTGTACCTGTTGAAATGTCTATGGAATCCCCTGACTATTGGACGACAAGTCTTGACTCCCCTTCCCAAAGAAAACCTGGGTCAAGCCATGATTCCTTACTTGAAGGGCCAACTATATGTGGCCCAGTATGCCTCCAGGTGTAAAGCTAATGCCTCATTTGTTATTGCTCTTAAGCTGTTACTCATGGATCGTATCCATGAACATAATCCTAAGTTTGTGTTGTCAGATGACGTGGAAGCCACTAGAGCCATTGAAATTATCCTCAAGGTCTACCATAAGTCGACGAATGTGTATCTTAACCTTCTTGCTCAGATCAAATCAGTATGCCCTTGTTTACCGGGATATGAAAGTGATCCTAATTGGTACTCAGCAGCAATACAAATGTTGATCAATGTCAAGGATCAGGTTCAACATCTTCAACCTATTGAAGTTGCTGACCTCATTGATGCTTTATTTCCTAGCAGTGAAGACTACTGTGACGAGGTTAAGAGTACTCTTGTGCTTACGCTGTTTAGCCGGCGTCCCTTGAAAATTCCTGGTATGGACATCTCCACTGATGACATGTCAGATATTGTCTCGGAACTCATCGATGGTTTATCTACCTGGTATAACGACTGGGGATTTGGTTGCGACCAACTGAATGATAATGGTGTCGAAGACCACCCCAATGGGGAATCTAACAATGTCCAATCCGAGAGAGTGTCTCGTCAATCATGGAATCATGAGAGTCCATCAAATGAAGTCTTGGTTCATCAATATAATTCTCCACCGCCGATAATAACTTCGATTTGGGGCGAGGTCCTGGAGAAGACCATTATAAGGATGCTTAAAACCCACGGCCCTATTGCTTACTTCGATACCCAAGTCAAATGTCCTATTGTCCTGTCTTTACTGCTTCTTTCTGATTATGTTCGAGACCCACATTGTTTTAATGCTATTAACGGCGAACAATTTCGAAGTACTGGCAAGGGGCTCCTTACTATAATTGATAGTGGAGGTTACTCCTTTGAGCTTGAGGCCAGTCATGTTCCTAGTCTTATCAATAATGATAAAAAACATCACCCGGCAATGATTAACCCCACCCATCTCATGCCCTTTGGATATTCATATCATAAGATCACAAAATATAACTGGGAACTACGCCATCCTGATTGTGGTTCGATAGTGGTATTTGTTATGGGTGGCCGCCACTATATGCCTCTTCACCAATCACATGATGTACTCCACATTCTTTCTACGTGGATTTTGTCTCATCTTAACGTTTACCAATAATTGTCAGTGTTGTTAGATCGTTGCAAAACAATATTAGATTTCGGATCGAACCACCGTCACTTGACCAAAGTCGGTACTGTTGATATCGCTGTCGGCGAGTTGGAGGGTGGTTTGTGGCGTGTTCTGGTAGCAACAAGACTCAAGTCCCGTTGACGTTGTTTATACCAGTTCAATAAGCCAGCGACGAGGATGGTATTCTTTCTATAATGTCTATACCTTGTCGAACATAAACGAACCTTTATTATCATTAAAGAAAGTGGTGGTGAAAATGTACTTGGCTACACTAGGACTAAATACGCCTTCTCAATCCTGTTGTCACTTATAATAGTGGTGAATTCACTGGATCAACTCTATTGAATTAATCACAAACTGGCTATACTCCCAAACTTACATGTGGTTGTACTCCCCATCAAATGGTGAAACTGTGATAGCCTACGCTTAAATTTGACACCCGTAAGCAGACCATTGACATTCATTCATTTGTAACCCCGAAACGCCCGGGTTAGACTGAGCTCATTTACAGTACTATCGACTAATGTTCTACTCTTGACAATTCGCGAATAGGGATTTCTTTGATGTTAAGTTGTTATCAACTTTGAAACACCAGGAAATATCTATTGGTTTAAATACTCCCCACTCATCGTGGTACCACTGTGAAGTGAAATATTCGGAAACATAATAATAATGGGGTTGTTTGGCCCTCATCAATCACCCCCTCATCATTATATACCATAAAGTTGTAGGGCACACCCCCTCCATCATCATCTTGTCAATGATATATCTACTTAAACGTCGACAATACACCCGGAAAAATAAAATAAAGACTCGGTTCTTGGTCGATATATCCATCATCAAAGATAATGTCGATTCTCCTGGGGAAATTGCCGTTGCAAACGCCAATTTATTGACACAACTGCCGCAATTTATTCCCAGAAAGTTTCGTCACGTGTATCGTTGGATAAGGCTGAAGAATATAAACAGTATAAAGAGAAATGACAAAGGTTTTATGAATATTTATATTAGAAAAGTGTTTCGTAATATACAGGGTTTGGGTACTCGAACGTTACCACGCACTGATATCACCAATCATCGTTCCAAACCATGAGGCAAAATTCACCACCAAATTCGGCAACATCAATTCTTCGGTAGTATAACGGTTAGTATATGCGCTTGTCACGCGCGTGATCGGGGTTCGATTCCCCGCCGGAGAGGTGTTTTCACTTTTTTTATACTTAAAGTTGGGGACGGATGTCTTCACCAGTTTTACCGGCACCAAGCTGTTTTTCCCAATTACAAGTGCCTTCATGGATTTGCTTATTAATATCTCCGTAAAAGGAACGTCAATACAAACGTCAATGAAGGGGACTTCAAACCGAGTGAAGAGACCTAAAAGTACTGACAAAAGTAGGGAGTTGGTAACCCCACAAGCAGCCACCAAGATTGACAAAATGCGGTGACAAACTAAACCATGATATCAGCGACGGTATGATTCATAGCTTGAACCATCAGCACCCCAGAATCAACAGCCTTAGACCCATTACCACTATCGTCCAACCTAACTCCACTGATGATGTTGATATGTAGATCAAACTGACCCCTTTTGGATTCTCCGATGGAGAAGTACCCCAATGTGGTATTAACATCACCAGGATAACTCAACTCATATCTTACTCGAAGGATACCACACTTTTATCAATTACCATTTGGAACTACGTCAATTTAACCATGATTCTTTATGGGTCTTTGTTGTTGGGACGACCCACCTTATGTCTCCTCATCAATCACCTGTATCCACCCTTGCTACTACGTGAACCAATCGTCAATGTCTAATTACTACAATATCTAGGCTATCTTTTATATCCTTGTACTGTATCAAAAAACGATAATCTGGAGAGACATTTTATACTCATTACTATGTGATTAATCCATGTCGATGTTAACTGGTTATGAGAAATGACGTCGTATATTGATGGCATTACCCCAATCTGGCATGGAGTGTGGAACACGTGACATACATTGACGTTTAGACATCATTTTGGCTTAATTGAACGGTTTACGAAAAAAAGTTGTAATAATTTTGAAAAAGAAATGCGCAAACCCGGAATCGAACCGGGGGCCCAACTATGGCAAAGTTGGATTTTACCACTAAACCATTTGCGCTTTGATGACGACGGAGGGTGTGTCAGGTTATGAGCACATTTTCGTGATGATCTTCTTAACAACTATAAATCACGTTGGTGACTAACCAAAGGCTACTGGTACCGATTTTTAGATAACCACATCACCTAAAAACGTGCATAACCTGGTTTGGGTACTATTACATCACATAGCGGATAACTACTGGATGATACATTGTCTGACGTTTCTTCTATAAATGGCCCCGTTGCTCTCCATAGAGACTATTCACAACCACACCCAACGATTAAGCCTTTGATTCTTTAATCGTACTCATGTCCAATAAGAACAGTAACGATGAAGCCGTTCCTCCCCAATACGAACCACCCCAACAAGGTGAGTTAAACACTCCTTCCCTTACTGATACTGACACTGATATTGAAATATATGACATGAAATCATCATCATCTGGTTCGTATCCTCGCCCGGTTGTTGGTGCTGCTGCCACCTCCTCCCAAGTTGATGCTCTAATTACAAAGTTAGATTCCTATATGGAAATGCATACCCGAATTTTGAATCTCCTCGTCGACCACTCTGGAGTTTCCAAAAATGTGGTTGGTGCCTCAAATCAAGCTCCTGTTCAAGCTCCTGTTCAAGCTCCTGTTCAAGCTCCTGCTCAAGTTTCTGGAGTCACCCCCAGTTCTCGGGAAACTTCTGCTGCTAAATCTTATCTGTGGCCTCATTATTATGGCTACTACGTATACCCCCCTCCTGTGATTAGCTCATGGCATCCACCTACTGCTACTGCCATTAACTCATGGTATCTGGGACCTGTTGGGACGAATAATGGTACTGGTCTTACAAATGCCAATAGCGAGAAGACCACTACTTGTTCCTCTACGGATAACATCAATAAAGCAAACTCTACCGCTGATGTGGCTCCGTCTATTGCCGTTGCCAATAACCCTGTGACGGAAAAGATAACCCCCTATTACTGGCTGACAATGATTCGTGAGCGGTTACCCAAAGGAAACCTGACTCGAGCCATGATGCCCTTCTTAGAATACCTATTGGCGGTGGCACGGTCTCTCACCAGCAAGCAATTCCATACTCCATTTATTATTGCCGTCAAGCAATTGATCGGGGAACGTATCCTTAAACATGACCCTAAATTCGTGGTGTCTGATAACATGGATGCCCCGAAAGCCATGGAATTGATTGTCTATGTCTATAAGACATCAAAGAGGGTGTATTGTGAACTTCTTGTTGAAATCAATTCGTTGACCAATTACAAGGTTGGCCATGAAATGGATTTCATTTGGTATTCGACGGCGATCCATATTTTGACCACTATGAAGGAAGAGGTTGAATATATTCAAACTTCGCAAGTTGGTGACCTCATTGAAACTTTGTTTCCTTGTCATGAAAACTATTATCAAGAGGTTAAGCGTGCAGTTACTGCTACACTGGTTGAATGTGATAAATTGGCACGTTTTCGAATTGACACCAGTGACGATATTTTAGGTCTTATTGAAGGACTTATTAAAGTTGTCAATACCGCTTTAAAGACAAGGCGTCATGACAAGATGCGTTGCAAGGAAACCTTGAATGAACCGGTTGATCATTGCCCCAAGCGTCCAACGTATGGTATCAAGTCTCTGACTATGAATAACTGGCAAACAAGGCTGTCTGAGGCTTCTAGATTGACCAATCAATTTCGGATTGGTAAGACGACTCGATGAAGGGAACCCGTACATCAACGATGGTGGGCATCGGGTGTCCTTGGTTCATGGTGGTTATTCCTCTGTCCCTAGTTATTATGTTGGACATGGATCAGCAATACTCATGCCTTTCTACCACACCATTATGACTATAACGTTCAATAGGATAACACTGTATTGGAATGCCAAATATTACCAATTTAGTATGCTGGGTGTTATGCAGGAAGTGTCCTTCAATTTAAAGTTTAAGAGGAACACTTGGAGTCGAATGTTCCTGGTCAAGTTACCGGGTAGGATCGAGAGTATGGAAGGCGAAATACCATAAAGACTTTATGGAGACGGTGTTTAATGTGCCATTCGTCGAAGGAATACTCATGAGGGTTGTCTTCATCATTGGTGGCTGGAAACACTGTGTCGAGGCGGAATACCCTGAATGGTTCTATGCTGCTGTTGTAGAAACCCCAGGGAGCATTGTTTTTGTTTACTTGTTACCGCCGTTTTGGCAATCCCATCCATTCTCCATCGTTACTGACTCCGTTGCTGGTGAACCAACCATTAGTTTCTATATCAAGACCAAAGGAGGATTGAATCATGGATATTGTCGGTGGTTAAGAAGCATTGAGGGCCGGGCGGCTGCTGTCCTATGCTTTTATGGCCCTCTGGAACCATTCGACAGATATGAAACTACCGTCCTTTTTCTCGTCCTTATTGCTTAAACCGTTACCCAACAAACCCCATTCATTTGGGCGGTATTTTACAAGCGGACCAAGTCGGATTTCCTCTGACGCTGCTTTAGACGTTAGCTTTGATTTAACCTTCTTTTTGGATCAATCATATCCCTAGGCGTTGCGAGCAATCGCAGAATTGGCAAAAGCAGAATTGGCAATAGCAGAATTGGTGAAGATAATTAAGGACGTTATATTAATACCAGGGTGACCCCGTTTATTCCACTGAAAAAACATCAACATCGGTTTCTTCAGTATCAATCGGCACATTGGGGTCTTCTAATTTTAAATACACTGGTCCTTCTTTACATTCGACAGACACCAGTTTAATCAGACTGGGGATAAACAACGGTACCTCCGCACTGGAGTTGACGACTTCTAGGATTAAAGCGTCAGCAGTACAATTCTTCAAGTCCTGAGACGAAACTCCAGCAACAATTTCATCTCTCTCCTCTTCAGGGATATAATCAGGACGATTAAGTAATAAGTTGTCACAGACAAATAATACTTCACAATCAATATGGCAATTGATGACTTTCTTCACCCGTACGACGGGAGCCTTGAGAGTGACGTTCTTGCCACAACCAACGAGAATGCAAATCCCAGCTTCAAGCACCCCATCACTCTTGGTACCCATGATTTCAATCAGTTGCAACACCTTTGCGGAATAAGATCCCTCAAAAGCACCAATTTTTAACTTCTTCAACATTGGAAGTTCATCACAGGTGAACATGTCTTCATCAAAATCAAAGTAAAAAGCGAGGGACAATTCTTCAAGACTTTGAGCATTTTGAAAGTGAAATTTATGAGGGGCATATTCCGCCCGACCAAATTTAACTTCTAATGCCATCAAGTTTGGCGCATTGACGGTGATGTCATTGCCATACACTTTTGCCAGTTGTAATGTCGGAGATGTCAAGTTTGGATGACTAATGCCTTCAACATAACCAACTTCCAAATGGCGAACTTGAGGAGGCACTCCATTCAATTGTAATGTTTCAAAAATCAAATTACTAACCTTTGGTGGCAACGGTAACGTTGTACGAAGTTGGTCACCTTCGGTGATAAGCTTGGTAAGATTGGGGTAGCGGGAAACATCGCCAAGGCGTTCCAATGGTTTAACATTTAAATAAGTCAACCCCCCAATCGAGTCTTTTGTAATGGCATCATCAACGTTTACTTGATTGTAAATGGTGAGTTCCTTTAAATTTGGACAATGGTATTGCTTGGTAAAATAAAGACGAAGGATTTCCATATTTGGGAAATTGGTATTACTTGGTTCAGGACCAGAATACTCCACCATTCCAGTAGGGACTTCCCCTTGACCAACTAGATTCTTTCTGAATTTCGAAACACAATTACAGGAATACCGCATCAACGAAGCGGGGAATAGGGGGAATTGGTTAATGTTCAAATTGGTAGTTCTGAATTCTTCAAGTTTAGCAAATCGTTGAAGGTTATAATCTGACCATGTTCCTTCAATTTTCAATTTCACCACCTGTGGTGGTGCCCAATTGATAGGACGGTTCGATTTGATTTGAAGATGATAGACTTCGTGTGGATAATTCAAAAAGAAATCAATCATGTCTTGGGTAATATCTTCGTTATAACCAACGGCAAAAGTGCCCCCGGGAATCATACCAATATCAGTATATAATAAATCAGTGGTAGGGTTATGAACTTGGGAACATAAATGAATTAGGGTAGAGCTTAATTGATCAAGTACATAGCTTGCAATTGAATCATTAGATTGAGCAATTATTGCAAGTTTCGGGATATCATTGATTTCATCGACAATTTGTTGTTTAACTTCGAGAGGTAATTTCTCCATATTTCAACCATTGGCTCACCTCGGAGATATTTATAGTTGTGGGTAATATGCAGGAGGAGCCGGGTGGGATTTTATACTTGATAATTGAAATGTCAATGAAGAAATGGTGGAAGTAGATATGAATATCTCTATTTAAACAATTTCTAATTAGGGGAAGTGTTGATAATGTAATATTGGCCGGTTTTAATCTCATTTATGGGTGGTGTTTTGTGAGCGGACAAAGTCGGATTTACTCTTGGATGGTGCTTTAGATTTGGTCATGTTCTTATCGAAATGAAAGCGAAGGGATTTTATATAAGAAGGATACTTTTACATGACAAATTGGTGGCATTTTATAGGTAAAGGTTAATGTATTTTGCCGGAGACCAGACCAACCAAAGATGGACACACTTGGCAAGGGTGGTGATAACATGAAGCAAAGGTGGGGAAATATAGTAAAAGCAGAGGAGATTATTAACTTTGATGGAAAACCATTTGTTCCTTTGTGGGGGTACAGGTTCTACAAATTAGTCATCTATAGTGCTATACATCCACATTAACCCTTCGATATCCAGTACACCAATCCTGACACCATAACCAACTAGAGTGGATGGTTCAAAATGCTACGACAACTCCGTAACCAACTTAATCACTTTTCCTTGTTCTTTTCCCTCTAAGATATCAATTATAGCCTAAATATCAGAATTCATTCGAACGTTCTCAATCATCGATAATGACAAAGTTAACAAGAGCAGTATTAAATCTGGTGATAAAGGGTGGTGTTGGATCTATCGTGTGACAAACTCTCTAAGCATAGAGTACGGTTTAAAATATTTATGGAGTTTGATTTTTGTTACTCATTGGCGACGAGTTCATCACATTTATACCTATTGGCGTATGGTCGATTTTACCAAATTAGTGAATTGGTTATTATGTAGGATTTGACGATAGAATTAAAAGTTTATTAGATGTTTAAAAAAAAGAAGAGACTGATATTTATATTTTACTACTTTACTACTTTTATTAAACCTCCCCTTTACCTTTGAGTATAAACCCCCAAACATTACCCCATGGTACAAACCTACAAAACCTAAGCTTTGCTTAAAAATCCCGTTGATTTTCCGATACTATTATCCCCAATTAATAATAACCCCCTATTTGATCAATTTATTGCCTAAGGAACCAATCCGGAGTCGAATGTTCCCGATCAAACAGTTGAACAAGCCGTTCCCGGCCCTATATCGACCCCCACACATCACATAGTTGATAACCACTGGATCATGCATTGGCTGGCGTCTTCGCTATATAAATGACCCCGTTGCCCTCCCTAGAGATTATTCACGGCCACACCTATCGATTAAACCTTTGATTATTTCAATCAACCTTAATTTTGGTCATGTCCAATAATAACAGCAACAATAAGGCCGTTCCTCCCCCGAAAGGTGAGTTGGACACTCCCTGGTATTCATGGATTATGTCCACACATATGACGCTAATTTCGTGTTGCCGGATGACGTGGAAGCCACTAAAGCCATTGAAATGATCATCTCTGTCTATCGGAAGGTAATTAAAGTGTTTACTGTCCTTCTTGCTGAGATCAAATATTTACATTATTACAATCGTGAACTTAATGCCTTCTGGTATAACGAAGCGATTCAAATTTTGACCCGTATGAAGAAAAATATGCCATGTTTTCTGACTGTTCAAGTTGCTACACTCCTTGAAAATTTGTTTCCTAATAATGAAATCTACTGTGAAGAGGTTAAGACTGCCCTTGCTATTACCCTGGTTAAACGTCGTGAATTGTCCGTTACCAACCCTACTATTACCAAAGATGAAATTTCGGAACTTATTTCAACATTGCTTGTCGCTTTAAATATCAAATATTATAGCAAAGTGCATTCCAAGGAAACGCTCAAAGAAGCGGTTGATCATTGCCCCAAGCGTCCAGGTTATGGTGTGTGAAGTCTTTGACTTTGAATAACTCGGAGACAAGGTTGGCTAGGGTTGGTGGATTGTCCCATCAATCTCGGATTGATAAGATTCCATCTAATAATGGATATAATCCTACTTTGTCGAGCAGTTCCAGCACTAGTGGCGACGATATGATGAAGGGAACCCTTTAATACAGTCATGGCAAAAATGGCCCTATCGTCACCCTGCAGGTCATGCCGGAAACTTACTCCGGGGTGCTCTCCCGGACTATGCACAATTTTCACCACTCCTGTATCAGTGAGATTGTGAAATGATTAAAATTTAACAAAAAAAAATAAATATTGTTGACAAATGTATCATATCGACATAAGCGTATATTGATTGTTAGACACTAGCGGTGTATCATCTACCACCAATTTCACCCTTGATACCTTCCTGTACACTCTACCATATTGTCATTGACTAATTGGGAAATAAAAACTTTTAAAATTAACCACCAGTTTTCTATATAAACTGGGGTACCATTCTTTTAAATTCTTCACTAATCAATAACTATTATGGCTGCTCAAACTTCAAACAACTCTTCCAAGGAATCCAAGGATAACGCTGAATATGACCCTAACATGTACGGTGGGTGCAGTTGGTGTGTCATTGCTTAATTGCAAAAAAAGTTGAAATTTTAAAAAATTATATAAAAAAAACTTTTTTTTTTAGAATTATATAATAATAATATAAAGTTCTAAAATCATGGGGAATCCCCATTACATTAACATTCAATACACAAATCTAAAATCTAATCTCTTATTACCAACATCGGTGGTGGTTTCAATATATTCTTGTTGTTGGTCCTTTGTCATTTTGTCCCAAACTTCCAGTCTCTTCTTATTACGCCACTTAAACCAACACCGAGTAGCAAGGGTCCAAACGATAGCGGTAGACGAAATGGCAATCAAGATGAAATTACCATTACGATACTTTGTCTTTTGCCATCTCTTTTGGTAAACGTTGGCGGAGACAATTGCGGCACACTGACTGAAAATGTTAACCACTGCCGCCGACACCGTCCGATTTCTTACCGAATTCAGATTAGATGAACACCAAGTAATTGATACGGGATGTGATACTGGATGGATCAACATCACTGTAAGCAAGGCAAAGGTCGCCCATTTTTCAACCATCATTCCTTTCCAAGTAACCATGGGGATTAAACAGATTAACACCCAAAGGGATTGGATTGACATCGTTAATGCCCGTTCCCCTTTCTTTTCCGAAATCCAACATACAAATAACATGGTAATAATCGCCCCCACATGATAAGGGATAGTTAAGGCATTAGTGGTGGCGGTTGAAAATCCCATTCCTCTTAACAATAATTGTAAATAATTGGCAATGGGAGAAGTACCAATATCACATAAGAACCGACAAATATAGATCCACATCATATCATAATCCAATAATGCTTGTAAAAGTTCCCTTGGTCCCACTGGAGTATGATTATTCATCAGTCCCTTTGAGGGGTCATCTCTTAATACCTTATTGATAAGAATCCGTTCTTCTCGATCGGTATACCACCCTTTAGGACGATACCATGTCTTGGTAGCCACTGCTGAAGGTACCATTTGGAAAAATGCCCAAATCCCCACCAATAACGTAAATACCCCTTCAATAATAAATAACCATTGCCAACCATGAGGTAACACCGAAGTTTGAATCTTAAGAAGACCAAGGGCAAGAAGCGACAGTAATACCGACGTCAATGGATTGGAAATATAGAAAGCTCCCATTCGAAGGGGTAATTCGGGTCCAGTATAAAAATATGATAACCAAAGACAAATATCGGCAATAAACCCCCCTTGCCATGCCCCTAAAAGAGCTCTAGTGATGAAAAACCCCGCCTTACTGGTAATGGCAGCTTGAGAAATCGACACGGCACTCCAACAAATCATTTGAATCGGAATCCAAATTTCGGGACCCAATTTCTTAGATACAAGTTGGGACGGAAGCTCAGCGGCTAAGAAACAAATCAAATTAATCGTAGACCCGATATTATAATCATTTGTAGTCAATCCAAGGTCGGTTAAGAAGTCATCGGCGAGAGCTTGACCAAGATTACCCCGATCAAAGTTAAGGGCGGTAAAACAGATAAAAGCAAATAAGGTAACGTTAAGGTCATTCTTCCAGGTGATCTTTCTTTCCTCCTCCTTTGTCCAGGTTAGATCGGGGTCGAGTAAATGCCGACATTCATATTCACTATCTTCATATAGTTGTTTATAATAAGCGAGAGCTTTTGGATCCTGAAACACGTGATCATATGAATCATCGGAAGTAGTTGACTCGATATCAACAATCAGATCTTTCTTTTCAATCGATGATCTCCCCATTGTCTTTTTTTTTATTGTTTTTTTAAAGTTTTCAATCAACCATGTCAACAATTTATATAAATGGTTAATGGTAAATACTCACTTCACGTGGTGACTACCAATTGTGGTGAAAAGCCTTGTTTGAAATGATATTTCTTGGTTTTTAGTGTGGTGGTTAGAATTGACAATTTTCTTGGAATAAGCATGGGCATAGTGCATGCTTGTCAAAAAAAAAAAAAAAAATGTGTTAGTGACAGATGCTTGATTAAGAGAGTAAAAATGTCGAAGTAACCACAAAGAAATAAAAATAACACGAAAATTTATCAGTTAATATTATTTATTTATTCAGATTGTATCATCGTTTACCCATTTTGTTTTTGTCCCAACTGTGGTGGCTTCATAGTTAAAGATTGCGATAACAAAATAATCCACAATAACGAGCTTTAGTAAATGAATTGCAAACGGTAATTAAAATTAAAGGGGGTGAGAAAAAAAAAGAAGATTAATAATCAATGGAAATTAATTTCATTACTGATGATTGTAACATGATTGGATTAAATTTTTTTTTGGGGGGGGGGGGGTTAATGTCCTGCACAGAAATAAGAGACAGCCATGTTTTGTGAAAACATCAACACATAATGAAAGAATGGAATTAAAAATATCACCAGCAACCACAATAATCTAATGTTGATTATTAGTGGTTATATCACGTGATACACACGTGAATCATGTACCCCCGCGATTACACACACCTAATCATCTGGTTCCCAGACTAATGATGGTAGTCTACTTACGACCCCTTGTTTAACCCTAGTGTTTCCCCCTATTACCTACTGGTTATAATTAATACCTGGTTTCCAACCCCTATTACCTACTGGTTATAATTGGTTTCCAACCCTAGCGGAAGCTACTGTGGGGTCCTTGGATGATCGTCAAGGATGGGTCGTCAAGGATGGATCGTCAAGGATGGATCGTCAAGGATGGATCGTCAAGGATCACCAAGGATTCGACTATATGGTATGGTGAAGGATTTAACTATATGGTATCATCAATATTGAAAGTGTATGGGATCATCAAGATTCGAAGTGTATGATATCGTCAAGGACTGTATGGTACCATCGTTTGTGTTGATGCTCATCAGAGGTTTTGTGTTGATGATGAGATCTCGCTAATGGTTTGATGATTTAAAAGAAACAAGGATATTACTGGTCGTCAGGTCAACCACAAGAGTGGACTTTGAGTAACAAGTATCATCTCAATTACTCACTGATTGGTACTCCGATCTTTTCGTCAACTCACCAAACTAACTGGAGTCATACTCGGTACATTGTCCAAGTTTATAACACATTTGGTAGTGATGGATTTTGGGGGAACCAATTGTTGAATTCATTAGGAAGTGGTGGTCGTCAGACATGGAAATCTTGGCGGGATTCACCATTCATGAAAAGATTGACATTATCAGTGGTACCGACATATCCGATGTTAATGAGGTGTATCAAATGGTTCGTTTCCATTATCAAATGGTTCGTTTCCATTATCAAATGGTTCGCTTCCATTACCATATGGTTCGTTTCCATTCTCTAACAATTCCCTTCATGTCCTCATGTCCATTGGATGGTATGGTTCTTTCAAGCAATACCATATTCTAAGTGTTATCCAGGTAAAAAAAAATTGACTGCCACAATTCAAAGTCTAGCCCATTATTATCAATGAGTCTCGAACAAAAAGATAATGGACGAGTTGGGAATCGAACCCAAGACCTTTCGCATGCTAAGCGAACGCTCTACCAACTGAGCTACACGCCCTTGTTATGGGCTCAAAACCAAACACCATAAACAGCCGTTACCTAGGCTAACCATTCCATTCCTGATATCCCTAACCCAATTGTCTGATATTTGATGGAATAAGTTCCTGTACGATAATTGTTTTGTTTATGGTGACCACCATTATTTTATTGCATCTGCTTGCTTATATCTACTGGTTTAATTGATCATGTAACCCTACCCTAACAGTTCTGTAAGTGTACCTGAGATTCCTTAAACCTTCTGCAGCAAGTCACCTGTTGATCTGCAATTACTTCCGATTCCGACAATAAGAGTGCCGATGCTACGTCGATGGTGGAAAAACAACCACGGCAATTGAGTAACTTGATTGCAGTGGAGAATCACTGAAACTGAATGGTGTTGAGTTGTGTCTATATCTGTACTCTCACTTATCTCATTATTGATGAAAGTGCACCCTGCTTCATCCTCGTCAAAATCGATGATGACAAATATTTGGTAAAGCGTTGTTGATGGCTTGGTCATTGGCTGGTTATCACCAATTACAACTGTGGTGGTTGTACAGTAGCGTGGCCATTGTGTGGACAGAGCCTCCTGGGCATTGTACTTGTTAAATATGAGTACAGTTAAAGTTTGATATCCTTTGGTATAGGACAACCACCCCATTAATATAGTATAAACCTATTAGGTATCCATTATATATAAGACTTAAATTAATCAAAAACCACTTCTCAATTTGGCAACGCCATCGTTTGTTTAAATGGCGTCAACATGATACTCTCTTGCACCGTGCATCCCGACGGTAATCCCACTGAAACAACAAACGCCACGATGGAATAGGAGCAACTTAATGGTACATGGTTTATTTATTTTGGTTCTTGGTAAAGGTGCCAATGCCAATGGGATAGTCTGAACCCAGTAATTACCCTTTCAGAATGAAGGACCCTGCTTTGACGATACTTTGGTATTGCTATGGCAACGACACATACAAATGGTTAGGCGGAGAAAGTGAATGGGATGATCGTTAATATGGTAAGACCTCTTGCTGGGGTGAATGAATTGTACTGGGCCTGGTTTTTGAAATAGGCTCAAATGGAGTATAATCCAATAGGGCCACACCAAAGGGGACATAATAATAACGTCAGATGATAATTGGTATTGTCATCACCATATGTATTAGCATTGTACCGGATACCTTAGCTTCCCTATCTTGTCACCATTATAGATATCGTCATACCCCAAGTAGACCACTTAAGCTTAACAATAAAGGTTTAGATCTCTTTTGGCGGTGGTTACTAAGGTAGAATATGTTGGGTTGACGGTCCAGGGCCGGAAGCGGCTTGCTCAACGGATTGATCAGTAACGTGATCAGGAACATTCGACTCCATGTGTTCCTCTTTGGTGGAAACGTGCTTCGAAGGGTTTTTCTTGTTGGAATTGGACATTGGACAATAATTGGATAATTCGGGGTTTGGTGTTAAATGAGATAATAATATCGGTAATTCAACAGGAGTTAAGCAAAGCTTAGGATTTTGTAATTTGTACCGTGAGGTAAAGTTTTTGGGGTTTTGTACCGAAAGGTAAAAGGGGGAGTTCAATAAAGTAATGAAGTGGTAAAGTGTGAGTGTGTGTATTCTTCTAAACATGTAATAAATTTTTCATAGTTCAATAGATCCTGCATAATAGCAGTCTATTATTTTGGTAAAATAGGCCGTACGCCAACAGAATAACTGCACCCACATATAGGATATACATCAATGTACATTTTACCTTTATATTAACGTCACCACAAGAGCCTTCTCACCCTAGTATAAAACCATTTATACCCAAAAACCCTTGACAGCAAAATATGTCAATTTAATTGTAGCGACCGCTTGGTTTAATCCACAAATAAAGTTCTTCAGATCATTCAGAATTTCCGTAGGACAATCGGTGAAAAGCGCCTTTAAATAAGCATTAAGTGGACCGCCATTTCCAAGTAATTGGAGAACCTCAGTGGTACCAGGAATAACTTGGTTAATGCTTGACGAATCCCCTCACAAAACTTGGGCTTACCAAGTTTTAAATGGAATCAAAGAACAAATGGAATCAATGAACGTTTATGAGGCCCTTAGGAGACCCTCCGGAGCCCCAATAGATTTGAGTATCTATCGGTATTGTAAGACTAGGTAGATTATCAATGAAGTATTGGGGAAGATGATATGATATAATAGGATATGATAGAAAAGTGAACTGTTAAACATTTTGGTACACTGCTTCCTTTAGATGAATCTTCTTTTGTCCCCACCAGTCTACAGTTCCGATACCGGTACGTCAATCTAAGTCCACACCAATATGACTCGATATGATTGCGGGGAACGGATTAACTACACTCAAAGCCTCGATAACATATTCCGTTATTCGGAGCACGGCATCCGATTGGATTAAGCAATCTAACCTAGGTGATGGCATTATATCGAGATCGTCGCAACTACCCCACAATTCCATCATTTCATTGACGATCATTTCATGGACATGGAATTGGACATAACAGAGACATATAGAAGAGTTTATGGCTTTACTGGAGTTTAGCCGCTTTGAATTAATGCTAGCTTTGATGGGGATCTTCTCCTTTTATAGTAAAGGGCCAACCATGGATAGATTACCTCAATGGGGACCCACCAGGAATAACAGCCACAGGGTCGGTGTTTCTATATTCTAGAACACGTTGTTATCTCAACCTCTATGATCCAAGTATTTAAACAATTGGCTATACTACCAATTTATCCGTTGATCGTCGATTCGGATTTATATTCACCGATATTACCGATTACTCTGTCATCGCCGTATACGGCGCGACACCTAGTGAAGACATGCCGAGAAACTGCCATCGGTTAAATGGGGGCTATTGGCCTATATAGACGAGATACACCATTAGGTAAACATCAATAACCACCACACTCTGTTTACCTCCCAGATTAACCCTTTGTTACCTAAATCGACTATAGCCAAAGTCGTACCACTATGAGCCCCTAAGCCCCAAAGTGGGTCCCAGTAGAAATTACTGAAAATGAAAGTTGACGAATGCATGTATTGACATACAGGACATTGACACAGCATATTGACACAGCATATTGACACAGTATATTGACACTGGGATATACTGTTGTTGGGGTAATTGGTGTCAACAAAACACCATCTCCCTTGTTCTACTTATTGATAGGCCACCTTTCTACCTAACACTATCGGAGGTATATCTCCCTCGCCCAACCTTCACTTAAGCTTATGGGTAGATGCATACATACGTTAGGGATAAATAAAGCCCTGTTGACCGATTACGGACCCGGGTCAAAGACATCATAAAAGACATTTACCTCTCTTAACTGAGAAGATAGAATTAAACTATCAACAAAAAGCATCGATAAAAAGTCAACACAAAACAGACAGTGAAAATGACATACTGTTTACTTTTTGGACTTTGTCCATAAACACACTCATCACTTTATTGATACCCACCCCCAGTTGTTGTCATGATGATCAATAGAGGATATCAAGAAAGCAAACAATCCAAGCCAAGAAACGTGACTCGGGGTACTTATTTACTCATCGTATTTACACTCGTATTTAGGGACCACCTCAGGGGGGGGGGCATCCTTCGTAGTTACCCTTATTATCTATTAAGGGGGGTAGTCATGACTCGTCGTCATCATTATTTATATTTACTATTACACCCTAGGTTTAACTCCACAACTGGCAATAATCATTGTTAATGTCAATTTGTGGCAAACCCCTCACCTACGATAATCCTTGAGTATAATTTAAATTATTAAAAAATATCTATAATCAAGCAATTTTATTCGTTAAGTCATTTTCTGGTTTATCCGGGGGGCGTTTAAAAAATATTTTTTTTTTTCCCTCTAAGCATTTTTTTCCTGTCTTCGGAATAATTTTTTTTTTATTTGGGGTGACGGATAAAATTTCATGGCTTACATGTATACTTTGTTTTTATTTTTCCGAACAATCGTCATTTCGAAACAACTAATATAATTAGCTAGCCCCCCTCAAAATTCACTAATATATACCTCCTCGTATTATATTCATTTTAGTGTCACTGTTCTTTCTAAGTTCAGGCCGTCGTTTATGGCAAAGGTTAAATGTGGGGAGTAAAAGCCTTGTGTGGGGTTACGGCTTCACGCGTGCATATAAAATTATCCACGCGACTTTTTCGGTCGTATATTTTTTTTTAATTACAAGCTAAAGGTGGTAGTGGTGGTTAAACCTCAAACGGCGGGGGGTTGTCGGGGGGTTTATCTGCTTTATAATGGTTGCGTCAATCATTCTAGTTTAAATAGGCCATTGTTTGTTTAGAAAGACGGTTATTTTTGCCATTTACCCCGCAAATGCAAAATTTCTCCTGTTTTTCCGACATGCATGATGGCTTGTTGCGCCGTGTGTGGGAAAGGAAATGACATTACCGTCAACCAAGGCCAAATAATCAATCCAATTTAACCGGGGAAATTTTAGTTATTATTAATGCTTCCATTATAACCACCTATAATTTGCTCTGATTCCCGTTATCGTTCTCATTCCCTAAAGGGCATTTCCAAAGCCTACATGAAGGTGCATGAGAATGCGTCGACTCCCAGGATTTGATCCGAATGTCAATGGAAAAACTTTGGGTATAAATCCCCGGAACTTCCCCCCAGTTATTCCTCATCAATTAATCATGGGATTGAACAAGTTTATTGCTATTGACCAAAAGGGTGAAGGCTCGACGGGCATGGCCATTTTTGTCGGGTTGATGGCGGCATTTGGCGGGATTCTTTTTGGTTACGACACGGGGACGATTTCGGGGATTATGGCCATGGATTATGTATTGGCTAGATTCCCAAAGAAGCTCCGTCCTGAACACAAGTTTTCTTCCGGGGAATCGTCATTGATTGTTTCCATTCTTTCCGTTGGTACCTTTTGTGGGTCATTATTGGCACCATTCCCTCTGGATATCATTGGGAGAAGATGGACGCTTATTCTTTCCGCCTTTGTTGTGTTTAATGTCGGGGTTCTTTTACAAACGGTTGCTACTGCCATTCCTCTTTTATGTGTTGGTAGAGTGATTGCTGGGTTGGGGGTTGGTCTTATTTCGTCGGTGATTCCTCTTTACCAAGCAGAAACCGCTCCTAAATGGATTAGAGGTGCTTTGATTTCTTGTTATCAATGGGCAATTACCATTGGGTTGTTACTTGCGGCTATTGTTAATCAATGTACTAAAGGTCGGAACGATTCAGGGTCGTATCGGATCCCCATTGCCGTTCAATTTGCTTGGGCAATTATCTTATCGGTTGGGATGTTAATTTTACCTGAAACTCCTCGGTTTTATGTTGCTAAGGATCAACCAGACAAGGCCAGACATTCATTGGCAAGACTTCGTCGGTTACCCGAAGATCACCCGGAAATTGAATCGGAACTTCAAGAAATTATTGCCAATCATGAATATGAAATGAAGGTTGGTAAGAGTTCATGGTTTGATGTGTTTAAGAATCAAAATCATCAATGGAGAAGATTACTCACTGGGGTTGGTATTCAAGCATTTCAACAATTGACTGGGATTAACTTTGTGTTTTACTATGGGACGACTGCGTTTAAGAATGCAAAGATTTCTAACCCATTTACTATTACTTTGGCTACTAATATTGTTAACGTTGGTTCGACGGTTCCCGGGATTTTCCTCGTTGAATATATCGGTCGGAGACCATTATTACTCATTGGTTCAGTGGGGATGGCCATTTCTCAACTTATCATTGCCATTGTCGGTACCGTTGAACCCACCGCCGTTGCCGCCAACAAGTGTCTTGTTGGGTTTACTTGTATCTTTGTTGCCTTTTTCGCCGCCACTTGGGGGTGTCTTGCTTGGGTGGTTTGTTCCGAAGCCTTTTCTCTTAAAGTGAGAGCTAAATCTTTGGCTATTACCACTGCTTCCAATTGGTTACTTAATTTCGTCATTGCTTATGTTACTCCTTATCTTGTCGATGAAGGTAAAGGTAATGCCAATTTGGGGCCCAAGGTATTTTATATTTGGGGTGGGTGTAACGTTTTAGGGTTCATCTTTACTTACTTTATGGTTCCTGAAACCAAGGGTCTTTCCCTTGAACAATGTGATGAATTATGGACAAAGTGCCCGCTGGCCAGGCACTCTTCTAAGTTTGTTCCTACTGGGCATTATGATTCCAATGGGGCGTCGTCGGTTGTTTCTTATGGTGATGATGATGAAAAGGCGAATATTGTCGTTCAACACAAGTCGATTGATTAAATTAAATTATCGATTGAATAATGTTATAATGTAATAAATTGAATAAGAAAAAAAAGAATGGTAATGGACGAGTTGGGAATCGAACCCAAGACCTTTCGCATGCTAAGCGAACGCTCTACCAACTGAGCTACACGCCCTTGTTATGGGCTCAGAACCTTGGTCACATGATTGACGCCATCACGTGAGCATATGTTGATGTCAGTGTATTGACTGGATATAGTATCAGACCCCCTAAAAAGGGAACTAACTATAGGTATTTTCAACTGAGGTATTAGAACCTACGTAAGCGAAACCAAATGACTACCGGGTTATGAGCTTATTCAAAGATGATGATGGTCATAACCAAAGAGATTAACAGATCTATAGTCGGTCTTTCCATCACGTGGTATATGGATCAGTTGTGGAGTGGTTAGTTACATAATCCACTTCGTATTCGATACGAACGATTTCAAGGATATTGCCCAATTGAGTAATCCTGATTAGACGAACAACCACAATCAGGTGACAAGTTATCAGCTGATGACCCCAGGAAAATTATCACCACCTCAGGTAGGTCATGTCCAACACCATTTTAAAATAGGTCATCCATAGAGACTAGGCTGATTATAAAAGATGCCCACCATCATCAATATCAACAGTGCTATTTTATTATCCTCAGAAACAGGGATTACCTCACCAGGACATCCTCAATAAACCAAAACGAAAAGGTCAGTGTGTAATTGCCAACTCCAGTGACGGAATTCGAATAACCCAATTCCAGGGGAACATCTAAGTAAGGCCAAGGAAGTCGGGGAGTGACCAAGCAGCAGCTGATAATACCCTTACAGCTGAAATAAACAACATTAGATTGTGATACCAGAGTGGTGCAGTCAAGTATCGTTACCATAATGACAAGTTTGATCCGAGGGGTAGACTTTCAAGTCACAGCTACAGATCAAGGAAACATGACTATCGTCAATGTTTCGTGAGGAATTCAACCAAGCAACCCACACAATAAAGGACAACCAATAAGTACAAAGCCACTCCAGACATGGCCCATAATGCAATGCATGTGGCAATCATGTTTGTGGTGTCTCGATTATGGTTGAATACTCCAATAAACCATGCTCGCCATAGCTTAAGATAAGATTATCCGTTCGAAGTTTTTTTCCATTCTAAACAAATGGGAAGATCTTCAAGATCACATTGGTGTTATCTAAACGCATGGTGGTACTGAGTTCACTACCTTGGAAATATCTCACACGAGTGATTGCCGCAATAGGAAATCGGAATACCAAGGTAGAATTGAACGAATATTTTGGACTCTCCAACGGAAAGGAACTCCATCCAATTTGATTGTACTGGGGGGACACCATCAAGTCACTAACAGGCGTTAATTGGGGGAGAGCGATCCCAATCAGCAATCCCAAGAAACCGGGAAACATCAAATGTGGTATCTTTGTTGGTTACGATGGTTATGCTAGAATGGTCACTTAGACCCAGTACTATGGCGCATTACCCAATCGTACTCTAGCCATAGATATCAAATTGGGAAAAATGACTGTCAATTGGAGTACATCATAATATCTAACAATATTGGGTATACTCAAGCATTTGGTAGAACAAGGCAATTCAACTATCAGAATGGACAAATTACATTGGAAAAGAAGTGGATACCGTCTTTAATCAAAAGGTCTTTAAACCAATAGCATCAATACCCAATAATAAGGCCAATCCTGGTTTTATAATGGAGATATCTTCCAACCGCCATAGCACTTGGGAACCTCGAATCAGATGATGCTTCTCAAGCTTCTCCGGTGAATCGGTTCGATAGTAGCTTCTGAAAGCAGCTCTTCACACGTTGAAGTCTATTCAGTGTCCTTTCTAAATGGCCCCACGAAGCTGAATGGTATATGCACTCCACCGATTTGAGTACCTGGTAACGTACCGAAACAGAATTGGCTAAACATTGGATTATTCACCCATTAATAGCGAATGTGAGCTGGGTTTAGACCGTGGTAACGACATGGTTGGAATGTTATCCATACTAAACTTAGTACAATTGGTACTTGTGGGTTACCAAATGGTCCATTTATTGACCCCAGTCGGTTGGGTGCCTTTTCCGAGGAAAGGGCCCCATCGATCATCTTATAACCTATTTTGCCAACACATCTATTGCACTAAGCCTATTGGCACCCATTGATATTCCCTCACAAAGAGATCTAGAACTGAATGGAGGTTCCATAACTAGTCTATAACTCAATGGAAGTTAATGGTACTAGTCTAGAACTAAAAACGGTTCTATGACTGTCCTGTTACTATGTCTCTCAAGACATAACCTCTATCGATGCCGATGGAATAATCTCCATCACGATCTTCGTTTTACATAATGGACCGTATACCCTACATTTCCAAACAATACCAAAATACAACTTTTATTAACCTAACTTATAGAAAACCCTTCGATATTGAACTTTACCTGTACTCATGTCGAATAAGTCCAACCCTTACGAGACCGTCTCGTGGTCCCAGCACGAAAAACCCTTCGATTGCCTTAATCAACCATTTCAGTAATATCAGTAATAATGCCCAACAAATACAAACAACCCTGTTGGGGCCCCTTTTCTTAAATAGAATCATCAGATTTGATAAAGAACGATAATCATATTAATTATACACTATAGATTCTGCCTTAAGTGTATATTGAGAATCGAACTCACGAACCACCAAATTAAATGGGGCCCCAACAGGGTGAGGACATGAATAGAGGACAGAGGGTCTATTTATATAGTCTAAGAAATATGGTGGCAAATATTATGACTAATATCACATAACCAGTATAGAACTCAAGAGAAGTTCCATGAGTTCAATCTAGAACTAGAACTGGTTCCATATTTGCCACCAGATGACTAATGTTAATTTGGGTATAATATGTACCGAATGGTGACGAAGATTCGATAATGGTAGTCTCGGTTAGCTCTCGCTTACGTAAGTACTTCAACTCGTTGGCCAGACACATTAATGTCTATTTTATTATAGTTGTTTATTGATATCCCTATATCTCTTATATTTTACCCTTTTGTCCTGTATGTGGTTTTGGTCTGCATATAAACCTTCCACTATCAGTGGTATCGCCAAATAACGAGTGTTGGTACTAAAGGTTAACCCTTTGATTACCATGAGGCCCTTTCCCCAGAAAAGGTTCCCAACCATTAGGATATCAAAAGAAGGGTACCAATAATAATGACACCAAATACCAAACAGTTTTATCGGTCTAATGATGGCGTATTTCCCTTTATCAATATGAACCTTCCTTTGATTGATTTGTACCAAGATGACGTTAGTGAAGATTGTGAATTTCGAAGAACCGTTTTAGCCAATCACCGGTGTACATCATTGTTATACCAATGTGCTTTTGCTATGATACCTTGATCTATCTCATAATTGTGATTCTCGTTTTCCTTGGGACTGGAAGTATACTTGAACCAAATGGTAACATTCCATTGAAGAAGTGATTTAGAAAGAACGTTACTTATCAAATCACACCCCCTATCATAATGACACTATCCTTAACATAAGGTACCAGTGCTCGATACCGGGTCGGGAAGCATATTTACCAAAAACAGGCAACCCACGACAAATTGTCGGGGTTTAAATGTGTACCATATATCCATTATTGATTGCTTTGTGAATTGTTTATTCATTGAGGTGACGTTTTATAAATCCGTCTCACCAAATGGTACAATGGGTAACCCATAATGTCTAGATCACCACCGTCACCCGGAAGTACTAACGTTTGACGATTAATATCATCATTGAAATTATCCCCAGATAGTGGTCCTTGATACTCAGGATCATCCCCAGCAGTATTTTTTTGAAGTATCGGCGGCACTGTTCTGTTGGTTGTAATCCTTGACGTTTGTTCTCGTTCTCTTTGGATGATGGCACTTCCAACCCATACAGACCACTCGTCATCTAATGTACCATTCAATCTGGTTGCAACATCAACCCCATTTTTAATCATGGCGTCTCTCAGATGTTCTAGAGTATTGCATTTTGAAACTTGAGGTATTACTCCAATAAACCATCCAAAAAAGGTCGGTCTGGCAGTTAAGTTAGCAAAACCACCACGGTCTTTTTGTACAGGATCATTTTGACCATCAAAACCACCGTAACAGAAATGATTTCTAGCGAAACAAGTGGCATCGCTAGAAGAATCAATTAGGCTGGTCGTCTTCATACCCAAAATTGTCACCAAACTGACCATCAGTAGCTATTCACAGAGCTTAAATTGAGTGACTTTGTTGTTGGAAATCCTCCATGAAAAATTGACCACATCGACCCTCTTTGGTCTAACATGGTGAACCTCCCCCTATCATGATCACTAACTATGTTTTCAAATTCATTTCTATGACCACCACCAGCGATTTACTAATGTTAAGAGATACCCTCATTGGCCCTGACCTTCTAGGTTATTGGCATCGATATTTCAATATCTCAATATTGTTGCTGATTCAGTATCGGAATTGTTTTCAGGGGCCGCCGATACCCAACGATGGTTAGTTGAAGTTTGTCGACGAGTAATCACCAGTTATGATGAAGATACTCCCATTGGAGACTTTTTCACCAAGAATATCTATCAACCAATGATGTGGACGACATTAGCAGGACTCCCCGTGGTCCAAATGTATAAGAAACGTTATCCATGGGTGATTAATACCAAATTACAATATGTCACTTTGAATGATCCAGGTGCCAGTCAACAATTCTCCAAGATGAAACAATTAAATGGGATTCTGCCCAATTTCGTCCATCTGGTGGATGCAATGCACATGTATATGACAGCAATGGAGACTCAACGTCATCAATTAACTTTTGCTAGTATCCATGACTCCTTTTGGACTCATGCTGGAGATGTCGATCATCTTTCCAAGATCTTACGTCAAGAGTTTGTTCGATTATATTCCCAAGATATTATTGGTGAGATGAAACAAGATGTTGAACAATTGGTCAAGGGGAAATGGCAATTGGTATGGATTGAAAATACCCTGGAAATCGAGGGTATTCGTAACCAATTACCCATCACCACCACTGGAGATTATAAACAGGTACAAAACCAGATATTAACCTATCAATTACACCAATTGATTAGAGGTGAAGTTGACCCATTATTACGGTGGTGTAATCATCATCATCCATGAAATCACCTCCAATACCATTGTTGAATATAATCAAACCATGGCCATCCAATGACTTATATTAATTTTGGTATAACCGAATGCCGAGGAAGAGTTGATAACAATTTTCCGTACTATATAAATGGGCTCTTGATCAACCTAATCGATATATACAAATATATCAAGACAATTTTAATAAACAAATTTCCTAACTACTAAGTTAACCCTTCGATAACAATTATCAAATCTTGTTGTACTCATGCCTATTAAGTACAATTCCTTCGGGGCCTATTCAAGACTCTTGAAAAGGTGCCCCAATATAGGTTATGCAAGACCGCCAGTTTGGGGACCATCTCGTCCAATTTCACGAGGTAGAATAATCTTGTCAAAGGGAGAGGTCTCGTATCCATCCACTGAAACCCTTTCCCATGTGGGATTCCCCTAAGGTATCATTGACGTAGTCATGAGCACCATCACTCGACAGACAGTACAAGTCTCAAGCAATAACACCTTGGTCTTTGTTCAACAAACAGACGTTGACTGTTTATCTTAGGATACCTATCCAAAAAATCACCTGACCACAGACCATCCATTCCATCAGCAATGTTGTCCTTTTTCATTCTAGTGTCCCTCGTATTTGAAACTGTTTCTTTTGCCCCAGCTGGTTTTCGTATATGTTAGACAAATACCTGAGGGTAATATTCCTATCTCTTAATGTGACTAGTACATATTGATTATTTTTTCCTCCTTCTTCTCTACTCGCCGTCTCCTGGGTAAACCTAAAATTTTGAAATTCTGGAAAATTAGCCTGGTTAGCTCAATCGGTAGAGCGTGAGACTCTTAATCTCAAGGCTGCGGGTTCGAGCCCCGCATCGGGCTTCCTTTTTTGCCCTTTTATACCACCGTTAACTTATTTAACCAACTTGAATTTTTAATTAAAACTCATTATCGTTGGTGGTTTGATGCTATTATTATATACCTACCAAAATTTCCACTTTGGATCATCACCTAACGATGCCCCCACATTATCAAAGAAATCCTTTGAAGAAAAGACATCATCATCACTTTCAATTAAACACCCCACCCCTTTACCACCTAATTGGGTTTCATAGGTTTCAAACCCATTCTTCTTAAATTCTTCCATGGCGGCATTAATGATCACTTCATCGACATCATCATTAACTAAGGTAATGGCACAACCACCACCACCAGCTCCAGTTAACTTGGTAGCCCCCAATTTATATTCATCACCAATGATTTTAATCTTTTCAAGAGCAGGATGACTCACTCCAAGTGATACTAATAACCCATGGTTAATATTGACCAATTCCCTAAGGGTCTGTCGATCTTCACTACCAAATACTGGTTGAATCATAATATGATAAGCATCAGTAGCTAAATGATCCATGGCCTCTAAGATCAGAGCAGCGGTTTTGGGGTAATTAATATTGATTTGTCCAACACCGGCCACTAATTCTGCCGTCAGTCGAGGGACCTTGGTATTAGTAAGAACAAGCTTTAATGGAGGGAAATTTCTCATGGTGGTTCGAACACTTGGTTCATTAGCCTTTCTTTGGAACATCACTGCCCCACCAAACGTGGCTACAGCATTATCAATACCACTAGGGTTACCATGGAAACACATCTCACCAACAAAACTCCAATCATTAATATATTCGGCAGCACTAGCATCTTTTGGTGATACTTTATCGGTTGCCAGCAACCCAGGAGAGTTTACATGACCACCTAACATCGAGAGAGCCAGGGATAAACATACTGCTGTCAGCGCCAGTGATCCAAGCCCAGCACCAATGGGTAATGTCAGCTTAATTTGATAAGTATACCCAGGTAAATCATCCAGACACAATTGACACATCATATATAAGAAACAATGACAAGCGGTGAAATGAAGTTTCAGGTCGATGGTGGTGAGGACATCGGCAAGAATCGCCTGGATTTCCGGCACCAATTCCTTAGTGGCCACCGGTCGATTATGATCATCATAACTGACGTATTGCTTGATTTGTTGCCAAGGTAATTCTGATTTCTTCCATTGATGACTTAAGCCAATATCGGTGAATTCAAGGTTGATGGATTCAGGGTCTTCCAGAGGGGTGACGAGGAGGTAACACCGGAGATTAAGGGCAGCGGCAATGGCTGGTTTAGCGTATACCGCCAGGTGTTCACCAAAGATGATCACTTTACCTGGGGCGCTCACTATAAATGGCACTAATGACGACATGGTGATTTTTCACTGGGGTTCGCGTCCAGAGGTTATTGACGCGATTGGTACAGTGGGTAAACAATCAATGGGGGTTCAGGTAAGAAAGGTTTTATTTACGAAGAAAAAAAAAAGTTTAATTGTTGGGAATTCCTTAATAAAACATCAGTACATCAATTTGCCATCCCTCGTTCTTTGTTATCATCCCTATCCCTTAACTCATGATCACCATCAATTCCCCTACCAATGACCGGGCCATCGAATACCTCTTTGGATTGGCCATGCTTAAACAGACGATGCAAACGATGCAAGAATTGTTTGTTTATCTTGACTTCCCAGGCAATCCCAATAGCTATGACCTTCAACTTGAAATTGGTGACTTACAATTGGTACAAGCCCATGGCTTACGTCAATATTTAATGGATATTGAGCCCAGAAATTGTCCTAAGATCCAATTCTTTAGTTCTGGAACGATTAAAGTCGATGATAACCCAACTGATGGTCCTAAAGATAAACAAGTTGAAAAATATCAAGATGAAATCGCCGAAAAAGTGTTCCCTCTTCTTCAACAAGCAACAGAAGGAACCTCAGGTGATGTTGCTGAATATTGTTTAGGTTATCTTCAATCGGTGGTGACTAATGCCCCTGGACTTGAACATCGGGATATCCTCGAAGAAAAATTACAAACGGTATCATCTCATATTGCTGATTATGCTGATAACGATTTTGACATTGTTCGATCCAAATTTAGCCAGTTGGTGGATCAGGTGGTGTCTCGGAATAATTAGTGAATCAAATTGTAAACAAAGTGAAACCTCCATCAACCATAGCCACCATTGGTTATCTTGGTCATTCGCCTCCCCTCCCTCTCTCCCCCTCCCCCTCCAAAGTGATCGCACGCACTTTTCTCTGAGATATATGTCAACCACTACAACTATGGTACCCCCCGACCCCCCACCTGGGGTTCGAGGAATCGAGTATCTCTTTGGTCTAGCGATGCTTCACCATACTATGGAGATAAAAGAGCAATTGAATCATCTACTTGAGTTATCCCCATCACCTAGTGAGCGGTATAACCTTCAATTACTCATTGGTGACTTGGAAGTGATCCAAAATTATGGGTTACGCCCCCATTTGGTGACAATTAAACCTTCAGTATCCCCGGAAATCGCCTTGTTTAATCCTCCCCAATCTCCTATTCAATCAACTACCCCGGAACTTGTTGAACTTATCAATATTGCCAATGATCGCCACAGAAATGGACGCGGTTCACCTGGTGCAGATAGTCGGGGTACGGGGGATGACAATACAACAAATAAGATTCAGGATCAAATCGCGTCGGCGGTTTATCCCATTGTTTATGCCGCTGCTGGTAATCGATTCGAATGGTTACTGAGTTATTGTTTGAGTTATTTAAAGTCGGTGATATCCCAAGGTTCCGGAGTCACCATTCGAGATGTCCTTGAAGATAAGATCATTAGTGTCAGTGCCTACATTTCTGATTTTGCTAATGATAATGTTACCCTGCTTCAACAAGAATTTAAACGGTATTTGGACGTGGCCATCGCCGTCAAAAGATCGAAAACTGATGATGCTAAAAAACTCCGGGAACGAGGTAATAATCAAATGGTGTTACAAGCATATGTATCAGCAGTTCAACTGTATACTGAAGCCATTGCTGCCGTGGATGCTGATAACTTTCGCATGCTCCCTCAACTTTATACCAATCGGGCCATTGCTTTAATTGGACTTAATTGTTTCAATGAAGCTATCATCGACCTTAATAATGCCATTAGCTTGGATTGGCTGTTTGTACCTGCGTGGACACAATTAGGGTACGCTCATTTATATTTGGGTCGGGCTACTCTTGCTCTCCAGCTTTATTTGAATGCTTTAAGGGCATCAGTGGGTGAAGTATTACCTCAATCATTAATGGGAGCTGAACCGGAAAAGGTGATGATGTATGAACAACTGCGGATGGCATCAGTGATGCCCCAATTCATCCAGAGGTTAAGCACCGCCATTTCTCTAACTGAAAGAAGAGCTCATCAGCAAGGAGAATCCACAGAAACTATTAGAACATTGGTGCTGGAAGTTCGTCGTATTCTTGCTAGATTAAGGGCCGGGGCCCAGAATGATGATGAACGTCAACGATGTTATACTTATACCCCTCAACCAAGAGGAGGTGTCATCACTTTTGGTGGTACCCCATCTAGTGTTGGTGAACGAGAAATCTCTGAGCGGTCCAATCGTCGCCGTCCTCAAATATTAACTCCCGAAGTTTTCCATGAGGTGATGCTGGAGACAGTGGGGGTAGCTTTTGATGCCCAAATCCAGGCGCTGCCTTTAAATCGGATTGTCCGTCGTCAACAAGAATCAACAACGCTGACACTGACGGCAACGGCAACGGCTTCTCCTCAAGCTCCTTCTCGAGCAGCTCAAGCAGCAGCCCTGATGGCAGCCCTGGCGGCTTCCCAAGTGGTTGGTTCAGGGTTTTCCCTGGCAGATGATCTGCAACGTCGGAGAGAGGTCACCGAGCTGTATTATCGAGTATATGGTAATCCTGCTCATAGACGTCGACCCCATCCTCGAGGTCCAAGTGGTGGGTCTACTCCCGCTGCTTCTGCTGCTGCTACTGTTGGTCTGGTTAGAGCAATGCCTGGTACTGTTGAACCTCCAACAACAGCAATGTCTACCTCGACGTCATTACCAATGTCTACCTTGACGTCATTACCAGTACCTTCAGTGGTACCTACGTCGGCGCCTTCACCAGTCAATGCTTCCCCTCCAGTCAGCGCTGTACGTGATGAACCAGTGGTATCAGTATCATCACCCCCAGCACCAACAACCCTGACGCTGACGGCACTCTCTGCAGAATATATCCCAAGAAGAGAACGACTGTTGGTGAATATGCTCAATGAAGTTGGTGAATACGTTCAGGAACAAATGAGAACCAATAATACCGTTGAGCGGGGCCGTGATCCTATCTTTACTGATATGATTAGAGGAATAGCCAATTCATTCCGTCAAGCAGCCAGTGGTCAAGGAGATATCCTGGAGACGGGACCATCGCCTCGAATCATCCCTCGTGGAGGGTCATCGGAGCCAGAGGGGGATAATATCCAGCCAAATCTTGATGTTAGTGATGATTTGGATTAGCATTAAATAGTCTTAATAAATCTTGTAGTTTACGATTGAAAATGTGCCATACATCAGGTCATCACCGATTCATGGATCAGCCTGACCTGGACGTGTCCAGCGGCGACCTTATTGGCGATGGTTTTAAAGATGGTCATAGTTTGATCTGTGGTTAATGGAACACCCCACCCGCCTTGCTTCCCATAGGGACGTTAATGCCAACGACGGAGAGGGCCCACCAACCATTGTGAGGAAAAAAACTTTATTGGGGGGATCAAACCTCTTTATATAGTGAGGGTACGGGTGTACGGGCTCGTAACCCCAATGAAAATACATGGGTCGCAATTTGAGACGATAACCCTAATGTAAGGTATCAATTCTATTCTATCATCCATTATCATTATATCGTTATTAAAAACACCTTATACGTGTTGAGCTCGTTTAACCCATCCACAATCTCTAATATTATCATCACCAGCATCAATATTAAAGTTGGTTTCATCGTCATCATATAAATTGTCCACTGGAGGTTTCAGGATACAAAGGTAGCCACCATCAGCAAGAGGACACCTCAACTGAGACCCAGGATAAGGACAAGGACATTGATTAGGTTCTTCAACACAAATACCGGTATCAGGACACACGTAATCGCCACAGTTAAGATTTAAGAATTGGACCTCATGTTCTTTGGCATTAACCACTCTCCCCAGTGGTTCACGTTGGGGATGACCATGACCACCAAAGAAGTTAAAAAAACTAGCATTGACCACGCCAATAAATACCAAGTATGGAATACGAGTCATGGAGGGAGATGGTGACACGTAATGATGGTGATTTACCAACGCGTGCGTGGTGAGGTGTGCGTGGTGAGGTGTGCGTGGTGAGGTGTGTGTAGTGCGACTAATTACCATTAACATCGAGGGAGGGTTTTAATTAATGGGTTGGAATGACAACTACACCACCCATTGAACCAATCAATGACCATTACAAAACTAAACCATTTGCATTAAATTCAATAATAACAAACCCACGTTTTAAACATAAACATAAACATAAAAAAAAATGACCCACCCCAATTGATTTCATATTAAAAAAAAAACTAAATGAGCGATTGCCTGCACACAACCGGCATCGCGGGATGAAAAAAAAAAAAGTCTAAAGGTGGCAACCAAGTAAACCACATTTAACCACAATGGCTAAGAAATCCAAGAAGGGACCCGCTGGTGGTGATTTCTGGGATGATGAAGATTTAGGTGAACAACCTCAAGCTGAAGAGTTTGGTGGTGATGGCGAAACCCCTGCCAATGACGGTGATGACCAAGATGAACCCGAAGGAGACTCGGGGGACTTCCTCCTGTCAATTGCAAAGAATAAACAAAAGAAGGCAGAAAAGAAGGCAGAAGAACTGAAGGAAGCTCCCAAGTTATTACTGAAGAAAGAAAAGGAGAAATTGAAGAAGGAAGCCGAGAAACAAAAGAAGAAGGAAGCAGCGGCAAAGAAGAAGGTACAACAAGCGGAACAAAAGCAACAAATCAAGGAAGCCAATAAGAAGAATGCCGAACAAGCGGCCTCGGCCAAGGCTACCCCAGAACCCGAAGTTGATGAAGAACCCGAAGAAAAGAAGGCTGCTCCTTTAAAGAAGAAGGGGAAGAAGGCACCTGCGGGGTTGGCTGCTTTAAAGAAACAATTGGAACTTAAAAAACAATTGGAAGATGAACAACGGAGACTTGAAGAAGAAGAAGAAGCTCGTGCTGCTGAAGAAGAACGTAAGGCTAAGGAAGAAGAAGAAGCTCGTGAAGCCGCCAGAGCCGCCAAGAAGGAAAAGGATAGATTAAAGAAGGAACAACTTAAAGCTGAAGGGAAATTATTGACCAAGAAGCAAAAGGAACAAAAGAGATTACAAGAACAACGGAGAGCGGCGTTGTTATCTCTGAGTAACGTTTCGGTGGCCGGGTTACAAAAGAAGGAAGAAGGTGGTGAAGAAGATCAAGAATCGGAAAAGCCTAAGAAGGTGGTTTATACCAAGAAGAAGTCGGTGAAGGCCAAGGCTTTCTTGCATAACAAGGTTCAACATACCAAGAAGGAAGATACCAAGGAAGTTGAAGGTAAAGATGAAGATGAAGAAGCCGTCGATGACTGGGAAGCATTGGCTGGTAGTGATGATGAACCTGCCGTTGATGATTGGGAAACTGCTTTGGATGAAGATGCTGCTGCCGAAGCTAAGCAACAAGAAGAAGATAAAAAGGCCGAAGAAGCTGCTAAGAAGCAAGCGGAAGAAGAAGCTGCTTTACGGGCGGCTGAAGAATCCAAGCGGAGAGCGGCCATTGAAAGAGCTGCTGCCGAAAAGGCTGCTCTTGAAGAAGCTAACCGTAAGCGGACCGCCGCCGCTGGTGGGGCTTCCGATAAAGATTTGCGGTCTCCCATTTGTTGTATCTTGGGTCACGTCGATACTGGTAAGACTAAGCTTTTGGATAAGATCCGTCAAACCAACGTCCAAGGGGGTGAAGCTGGGGGGATTACTCAACAAATCGGGGCCACTTACTTCCCCATGGATGCTATTAAGTCAAAGACGGCGGTGATGGCCAAGTATGAAAAACAAACCTTCGATGTCCCCGGGTTACTTATCATCGATACCCCTGGGCACGAGTCGTTCAGTAACTTACGGTCAAGAGGGTCGTCTCTTTGTAACATTGCCGTGTTGGTGATTGATATTATGCATGGTTTGGAACAACAAACCCTCGAATCCATTCGGTTATTAAGAGATAGAAAAGCTCCATTCATCGTTGCTCTTAACAAGATCGATAGATTGTATGGTTGGGAAACCACTGCTAATGCTGCATTTAGAGATACTTATGCTCAACAACTGAAATCAGTACAAGCTGAATTCAATAACCGGTGGGAAGGTATCAAGTTGCAATTGGCGGAACAAGGGCTTAATTCCGAACTTTACTTTGAAAATAAGAACATGTCCAAGTATGTGCTGATTGTTCCTACTTCTGCCGTCACTGGGGAAGGGGTTCCCGATTTATTATGGTTGTTGCTTGAATTGACTCAAAAGAGAATGCTGAAACAATTGATGTACTTGTCCAAGGTTGAAGCCACCATCTTGGAAGTCAAGGTTGTTGAAGGGTTTGGTTACACCATCGATGTCGTTTTATCCAATGGGGTTTTGCATGAAGGGGATCGGGTAGTGTTGTGTGGTCTTAATGGACCCATTGCTACCAATATCCGGGCACTTTTGACTCCTCCTCCCGCCAGAGAATTGAGAATCAAGTCGGAATATGTCCATCATAAGCAAGTCAAGGCAGCATTGGGGGTTAAGATTGCTGCTAATGACCTTGAAAAAGCTGTTGCTGGGTCGAGATTGTTGGTGGTTGGTCCTGAAGATGATGAAGAAGAAATGATGGAAGAAGTCATGGATGATTTGACTGGGTTATTAGATATGGTCGATACCTCTGGTCGTGGGGTGGTTGTCCAAGCTTCTACCTTGGGTTCTTTAGAAGCTTTGCTTGATTTCTTAAGAGATATGAAGATTCCCGTGATGCTGATTGGGTTAGGTCCCGTTTATAAGCGGGATGTGATGAAGGCAGTAACCATGCTTGATAAAGCTCCCGAATTGGCAGTGATGCTTTGTTTCGATGTTAAGGTGGATAAGGAAGCCGAACAATACGCCGAAGAAAACAACATTAAGATCTTCAACGCCGATATCATCTATCACTTGTTTGATGCGTTTACTGCTTACCAAGCCAAGTTATTGGAACAACGTCGGAAGGACTTTATGGAATATGCCGTCATGCCCTGTGTGCTTAAGACGATTCAAATCATTAACAAGCGGAACCCTATGATTATTGGGGTTGATGTTATTGAAGGGACGTTAAGAGTAGGTACTCCCATTTGTGCTGTGAGAAGGGATGGTACTGGTGAACCTAATGTGATGGTATTAGGTAGAGTCACTTCATTAGAAGTTGCTCATAAACCCACTGACCTGGTTAAAAAGGGTCAAACTGCTCAAGGGGTGGCCATGCGGTTGGAAAACCCTTCATCAGCTCAACCCACTTGGGGTAGACATGTCGACGAACTGGACAATTTGTATTCGTTGATTCTGAGAAAGTCAATCGATACATTAAAGGACCCTGCCTTCAGAGATACGGTGCTGAGAGATGATTGGTTATTGATCAAGAAGTTAAAGCCGGTGTTTGACATTAAGTAGAGATTGGTTAATGATGTATGATAGAATAACAAAAACGACGATAATCCAATCATCAACTACATTACCTACAACTTGGTTCTAACTATATATATTAGTGATATCTCACATGCAAGATTTATACAACTTAACCCACCAAGATAGTATCTTCATCAGCAAATTCATATTGGGGGATTTCCAAGTTCAAAGGAGCAGGACCCTTTCTGATTCTACCAGAGATGTCATAGTGGGAACCGTGACAAGGACAGAACCAACCACCAAAGTCACCGGCTTCACCAATGGGCACACACCCCAAGTGAGTACAAATCCCAATCATCACCAACCATTCAGGCTTGATCACTCTATCAGCATCGGTTTCAGGGTCTCTCAAAGTGGAGACATCAACGTCATTAGCTTCAGCAATTTCATCGGCAGTTCTGTGTCTGATGAAAACGGGCTTACCTTGCCACTTAACAATGACATTCTTACCTTCAGGAATGGCAGCCAACTTCACTTCAGCCTTGGCCATAGCCAACACATCAGCAGAAGCAGCAAACGAAGAAAGGAAAGCTTCAACGGTCGACTTGGCCCCAGCAGCAGATAACAACCCCATCGACCCAACCATAAAGTAGGAAAAGGCTCTGTTCTTGCCTTCATCCTTGTTGAGGTAGTTGGAAAAGTCAGGATGTTGGTAGGAGGACAACACCTTGGTGCTGGTGTTAAGGGATCTAATCCCAATCCCTCTGTACGATCTCAACCCTTTGAGCGCAAGCAGCATGGTCTTATTGTAGGAGAAGAAAGGTTGAAATTTTTCTGGTTGGTATTGGTGAGGGTCGGGTGCGTATGAAAAAATGTCCCGCGTATGATTGGCTGGGGGTCGCGCAGGGGCTCATGACCGAAAAGAAAAGGTATGGGCAATGATTTATGGGTTCATATTAACAGTGCGTCAAGTATTAATGGGGTGAGTTTAAGACAAGAGTTGGGTAGTAGAAGGTTGTAGGTGATTAGTAAAGCAATTGAGTCCAGGGTATCGTCAATATTGACATTTTCATATTTTGGTGAAATTTACGTCTGGAAAAATTGTCATTTTTCTAAATATTTTCATTTTTCTGGATATTGTCGTTTTTCTGGAAATTTTCATAGTCTTTTCCAAGTCCTTTCGTAGGTGTAATTATTCTATTATATACAGGCTCTTATCTATTTAATACCAAACCCAGCACTATAATTAACTCCTTGTTCCATCTTCATCATAAACTCATCCTTCAGTCGATACCGATATAATACCAAATCATTAAAACAGGTATGAGCCACCGGTAACCTCCCCCATTGATTACCTCCATTAGTGATCTTGAAATTCATCGTTTGAATCCCAGTAGCTGCCACTCGATCCGATCCAGTAACAAATAATAAACATTTCCGTTGTGATTCCGGTGAGATCAGGGTTAACCATTGCCAAAACCATTGTACTTCTTGCAGTTGTTCGGCATCTTGTCTCAGTGGCCATCCATGATATTTGGTGATGGCTTTAAGCGTAGCCAAATCCAAATTACTGTCTCGTTCACCACATAATACCAATTGAATCTCTTCCTCAGTGTATAACTTTAAGGCATCACCACCACATACTTGATTAAACCCTTGATTAAGTGCTTTAGCTTGAGCACGAATCCCATGATGGATAAAGAGTCCACAATATTTCGAAATGTAATCTTCCAAGTTATCCTTGGTAACCATCATTTTCCCCCCTCCATTCACCAATTCTCGAGTTTGATGATGACCATTACCATCATCAACGGTAGCTTCAAACAGAAGGTCCAACCCCTTTAATTCATCATTAGATAACTCTCTTAATTTCACCAAGCTTTGATAAGTGGTTGGGAATAACTGACAAAAATTCTCGGTGGAAAGATGTTGTCCCAAGAGGATCTTATAAAACCCTAATGGGAAATGAAGATCCAAGATGGTTTGATTATAAACCGCCAACCCTAACACTGCCCCAAGTAAATAATAAACATCATTACCTTCTTTAGGGATCATGTTAAACCAAAGATAATTTGAATCTTCAACGGGGACAAACATCCCCAATTGATGAGAGAATAACTTTCTCGTCAAAAGAAGGAACCATTCCTTTTTAATCCCTCCAGCATCAATACCGGGTTCATCAGCAAATTTCACTCGAAGGGTTTTCTTCAAATCTCCAGGGTTATGTTTAATTGCCCGTAACAGATCATTGATAATATGATCTCGACGAACGGTGATGCGGAAATAAACATCAATCTTGGTATTTTGATCCAAACTAGTAATAAACGCTTCTTCAGCCTTGCGTTCCATATTTCGTTTGGCTTCAAATGCCAAGATGGTCATTTTTGATCCGAGGGAAATAAGAAATGGATATTGACAGAAATATACCAGGGCCGATTCATTTAACGTTCGCTTGGTCGAGGTATGAAGACTATCAAGTATCAGATCGATATCTCCCGGGATACCATCAAAATGTTGACTGTGACGACGGTGATGACGTTGACGATGTCGAAGCCATGAATCAAAATCAAGAAAGATATCGACAAAATCCACCAACGAGTTATAATATGACAGAATGGGTACCATTTCTTCGCCTCTAACCCCATTTGCTTTAAAGAAGAGTCTCATCACTTCCAGAGCCAGTTGAATTTGCCAATTATTACCATATTGATGGATGGTAATTTTGGTATCGGTAGGATTCACCTTTTTCAAATGATTCAGGGTAGTTGAAGCGACATCACTAAAACCATCATCATCATATTGTCGTTTTAATGCCACATAATCGGTATAATCGGCGTCGGGTTGGTACCCCACCACCGAATGCCGTCGTTGAGGTGTTTGCGATAGCGATAGCTGGTAATAAGGCTTTAAATTGAAGGTGATGAAATGATTGATTAAATCGATCGATTGAATGAATCTTTCCGTGGACATTCGAGAAAACCATGATGCCAAATAGTTATTTGATTTGGCGGTGATATTATGAGCCAATACCCCCAAACTTCTCTTTAAAATATCATGACAAAGCACTTTAATTTCTGGAGCATTAGCCATTTGTCGTTGATCAGCATTTGGATCGAGTACCAACAGATTATTCAAATAAGGGTTTTCAAGAATGATCAATACCCAATAGAAATTGCGAGGATCATGATAATCATGAGGAGCAAGATGTTTTAACAAGTCATTAGCCCCCAGTAGAGCTCGATATAATGGTAACTTTGTCGGTAATCGAATCAATAATTGGTACATCGATCTAATGGTAGGGTAATCTAAATTTGAACTCAGATAATGAGGATGACGAGACTTTGGATTATCCCGAAATGAATTATTAAGGATATCAAATGTTGAAAACCCTTGATAAAGGTATTGACCTAATGGTTCAAACGCTTGGTGGAGGTGGTCACGTGAGGTCGCCTGTTGTTTACCAACCATGGCAAGGTGGGAGATTGTTTGTAACGAGAGGGGATCCAGGGGCTGAGTAGGGATAGGTTGAAACAGATTAGTGGTACCACATCTCATACACTTTACCTTGATCGATGCAATGGGGTATTGGAGTCGTTGTCCACAACATCCACAGTTGATGGAGGCGGTGCTTACTGGGGGTGATTGAGGTTCAGCAAGGAATCTAGGGGTGGATGCTGGGATATAACGAGGAGGGCGTTCCCCTGCCAGTTTCTTTGACGGCACACTATTGTGACGACGAAGCATTAATGGCGGATGATTCCAAGGGGAGATATGGGATGGGGTTTATCAGTAAAGCGAAACGGGTACTACGCAGCACCCATCCTGCAGGCTACCGAATGATTGCGGCTCGGTTGGGCGCACTTACACGCGAGTTAAATATAACTTATGATCGATGAATAGGGGGACATCAACAATAGTAGGGAGGATGTTGATGAATGAGGATGATTAGTGAATCATTAGAATATTAGGTATATCGTCATTTCTTCACCTAATCACTATGGTTTAACCTTAAACCTCCCCCCCCCCTCCACTCTATCACTTTTAGTCATAGATCGATCTAACCGCGCTTTTACGTCGTCGCGGCTAATTACGTAATCGACGCATAGCCATCTATATCGAGCACTGACCAACGTCCGTAATATCCGTTATCCGATGACCAAAAGGTATATAAAGGAAATGGTATAGATGACGTGTATGGTTACCCCATTTTATATGACTCGTTTTTGGGGAGCACAGCCCCGTGATTGAGGTATTTCCAAGATAAACTTTAAGGTACTCGTTTTGGAAGATTAATCGACACAAACATAGAATAGGGACCAAGGTAAATAGAGGGGAGATGGGACAAATAATATTGGGAAAAGAGGGACTGTTGGAGCTGGCTATCGTAACACCATTGAAAGTTACACAAACTTAACTGATGTTGATATCAAGTTGACTCTGATATACTCTTGTTGACTCTTGTTGACTTGACTCTGGTTATCGTACTCGTTATCGTTGTTTGCCTGATTACATCATCCGTACCTTCGCATCTCATTATGCCATGTTCAAGTTGACCCCCATATCTCCGTCCTATGCAATCACCGATCTGATATGGTTATGGAATCATCTCATCTTTGTTTGTGGACATCGAATTGATTTGTTTACATTTAAAAAATCAAAACATCAAGGCGACATCACCAAATCAAATACCATCACCCTCCCAAATCGATGTCGACGCATCACCTCAATTGATGATATCCTAATTGGCATTGATGAAGACTATACCATCTTTAGAGGAGATCTCATCGATTCCAATTTGATCATTAAACCAATTGCCCGGTTAAGTAATGATGGTCAACAATTACCTATGGATAATTACTATCAAATTCAAGCCACGTCGGAATGGATAGTGATTCATACATTTCAAGGGTATATCCTGGTGGTTTGGTTACACCAGAATCGAAAGAATCGTCGAGATCAAATCGAAACCTATTCCATTGGCTCCATCGTCGTCATCTCCATGATTGTTAATGGTAATAAGGTATACGTGATGTATCGAGATATTAACTATGTATATTCATTAAGATTATACATGGTGGATCCTCAATTTCAATTGATTCGTCAATATAAACCATTTGTTGACCCTCCTCTGGTGATGGCATCGGTACCTCAAGGAGGAGTGGTGGTATTAACCTCTCTCCACCTATTTTATATCCCTGAAGATGGAGTCCTAATCGAATTAGGAGATGGAGATATGCTGACAACAATAGATGTTGATACTCAAGTGGTTACCAAAGACATTTCTCGTTTAACTCTCGAGAAATCAATCTTTACGACGTTAACGGTGATTGATGATAATCAATTGATTACAATCACCGATTCTGGTGATAGTTATATCATTATATTTGATGTTAATCGCGATGGGAGATTTGTTAGGGTTAATACCATTAAGATGTACCCATTAGGAGGCTTGACTATCGCCAATAATATCATTCATTTAACTGGTAGTTGGTTTGTTGCCCCTCTGAGAACTTTCCAAACGATACTATTTAAAATAAAGCCTAACCATCCTTATATTGATATCGTCCAACGGTTACCACTGTCACCACCAGTAATGACATTAACTAATATCAATCAATGGCAAATGATTAGTGGACAAGGATGTTTACCAAATGGAGAACTTATCAAGGTTAATTATCAAGGAGCATCGATTAACCATCAATATAATATTAAAGGTAATGATGTCATTGGCTTTGGTGGAGATATGGTGATTATTGACCGAAAAGAGTATCAATTAAACGATGATGGCTACCAAAAGCTTAATCAATTTGATAATGACGTTTTGGCAGTTTCTTCATCATTATTAATTACCACTACCAAGATAATTGATCGAGAAACCTCCACTACACTTGTTGAGGGATCATGGAAGAAGGCATTCATTGGGAATGATGATATCCTCATTTGTGATGACAAATCAGTGACATTTTATCGATTTAATGGTGATAAATTATCATCAATTGCCATTAAGAATATCACCATGGCTTCATGGATACCACAACGATGGATTGTTGGGGAATTTGAAGGTCAAGTATCGATTATTTCACCTCAGGGGATTATCAAGACTCGTCAATTCGATGGACCTATCGTTGGTATTCATTCCTTACATTCATCCACTTTGATCATCACTGGTACCAGTTATATGTTTGTTGATGAAGATCTTGAAATTTATCATCAGGCATCATTTGAAGGTGATTGTATACGATCTACTGGTGGGGGAGCCACTCCAATCTATGTTGCATGTATTGGTGATACTCGAGATACTCTCTTATGTATCACTGTTGATAATAATGATAAACTTGTCCCCACCATTCTTGATCAACCAAAGACCACTCGGATAAAAACTATCGCTGCCATTAATGATGGGGTAGCTGTTGCTGTTGATAATGGTACCATTAATATCTACCAATTAACCCAATTGCCATTTAAATGGGTGAAACAATCAGAGGTATTTAAAACCCTCATTGTTAAGCAATTGATGATTGATACCACCATAATGGTAGTATTGACGTTACAAGGGACCATGGCGTCACCAAAACGTCAATACCGACTCCAATTGGTCGATATGATCGATTTAACCATTATTGATACCATTGAATTCGATACCCACGATGAAGTGGTGGATATCTGTCGTTATAAAGATGATGAGATCATTTGTCTTTTAAATAAGTCATCTACTCCATTCCATATTATTCAAGTGGATAATGATCGATTGATTGATCGGGGGAAGACCAAAATCGAAGGGATTAATACCGATAAGTTACCAGTACACGCCCTTACCCGAATTGATGATAATATTGTTATTGCTGGTTCCAAAGTATTAACCGTTTCTAGAACCATCGAAGGTGGCTGGAAATATATTGATGGATCGATCTTTGAATTACCCATGTTTTGTCTTGCGGTAGTAGTCATCGATTCCACGATGGTATTAGCGGATATTAAACATGGGGTATTCATTAAACGAAAAGGTAATCACCTTGAATCGACACTGAAGGAATTCCCTCTTCAATTTCCTACGGCATTGGCAGTAACCAAAGTTGATGAAGATGAATACCATATTTATATGGGGGATTCTCTAGGTAATGTATCCATTGCTAATTGGAATGGAGAAGACTTTACTCCCATTGCTGCTGGTAATATTGGTGGCCAAATCAATTGTATTAGTGGGGTTGAAGATGGAGGAGGGTGTATCATTGGTACGGTAGATGGTAGTATCCAAAAGTTAATTCCAATTGATGAAGAACCAGATGAGGGATTAATTGGGGAATGGAAACTATTAAATGGTGATACCCTTCCATCGGTGGATATATATAAAGGTTAGAGATTATTGATAGATAATGTGATTCGAACTCACGTACATATTACGACAACCCTTCTGCCCCCCACTACATACAGGAACGCGTACCCATCTCATAACAACTAACTACCACCAAGTCTACCATCACGATACCCATCATGTCCCGATTCGAGGATATCGAAATGCTCGAGATCCCCGATGACGTGTCGGTGACTTCATCGTCTCATTCCCCACAACCATTACCTGATTCATCAACTTCCCTCGATGATGATGATGAATTCTTCTTTGAACCATCATCGTCAAATGACCCCGATCTTCAACAATGGATCTCCACCGATCGGCCCCTCCAATTCCAATTTAAAAAATCGGTATATGACAAGTCTCAACCTCCTATTACCGCCTCCGCTCAAGCATATGTTGATTTTATCAATCAACAATTCAAGCGGCTTGAAAAGTTGAGTCATGATGATATTAATGGACATAACCAATTCCAACAACCAGTAGGGGTGGTCAGTGAAGGGTTTGGTATTGCTGCTTACCGTAAACGTCAACAAGAAACGGTTTCATTGGCGTTTGGACAAATGGTGGATGATTTAGAGCAATTGGCGACCAAAACTCAAGGGACGAGGGTTGGATCGAGGTTCTCTTGTGTTAAATATATTCTTGAATGTTTCCAAGCAAATTATTTCGCCCCCCTGGTGGCGGTGAAGCCAGAATTGATTTGTCAATGGATTAACCATTTTGATCCTCAGCCTCAAGATCAATTGGTTAAGGAAATCATGATTGATACCCCTCATCCTTATACCCATGATCAATTCTGGACAAAATATATCCCGATGTTATTGATTCGAGGATTACACAATGTCGCCACTAATGTCCTTAATAGTAGTGGCTTTGATGAATTACAATCGACTTGTCCTGATCTCCATCAAACCATCCAGGATTTAATTACCATTGTTTCCAATTATCAAGTATTATCATTAAAGGGTCAATTCCCTCTATGGAAACAATCAGCATTGGCATTTAGAGATGCCGTTGGTACCACCAAATTGGATGTTGGCAATTGTGATGCTAATCAACAAATCCTCGGTCAAATCTATGATTTAGCCTGTGTTTTGGCGGGGATGCACAAAACTACCGCCAAATTCTGTAATCAATGGTATGATTTGTATGCTGCCATGTCTCTTTATAAAGTGAGAGATGATGATAGTGTCTATGGTGATTACTTTGAGATTGCCATTCAAGAACTCCCCGTGGGGGTATTAGATGCTAACCAAGATGAATATTCGATGGCCCAATTGACATTTATCGATTTGCTTCAAGGTAATTTCCTTAAAGCCATCAATTCGATTTATGATTTAAATCTGGGGGTTGCTGCCTATGTTTCCAAGTATATGGAATATCGTCACTTATTTGATGATTATTATCTTTCCATTACCCCTACATCTACCCGTCGGACATATTCGGAATACTTTTTGACAAGACATGGATATGATGATCTTAATTTGCATCCATTATCTCCCGTGGGCATTGGTATCTTGGTTAACCCCAACTTTTGTGGGTCAAAGGGGGCATTTGAAGCCAATCGACAGATTGTTGCCGAGTTTTTACCTCAATATAATTGTCAAACCAATGATGATATGGAATGGGCCATCACCATTTGTGCCAAATTTGGTTTAGATCAAACTAAACGACAATTATATTATGATCGAGGGTTAGCATCGTTAGACCAAGGGATGATTTATGAGCTGCTTAATAACTTTTGTGATTCATTTGATATGAATCAACCAGGGCAATATGATGATAAATATGATGGATTGGCTAAGATTCATGATATTTGTTGGGAATATATTTTTGCTCTGGCGGTACTCCGATCACGTCCCGTTGATGATGACCTTATTAATAATGTTGTTAGTCATCAAGTGAAGTTTTCCGTCCATCCAGTGATTATTCAAAACTTGGCTCCCTATGCGGTATTATATGAATTCTTTGAATCACTTAAACAAGCTCAACAACACCAGGATGACCAACAACCGGTGGAAATGAGATTAAAGAAGTTGATTCATTTATTACGATTCAATTACTTGCCAAAGAAATTCTACCCATTATTATTATGTCAATTTTTACCCTTTCTTATGGTGGGGGCTCCAAGGTTTGAATTACTGGATTTGATCATCATTATTGAATTATTGGATTCTTATCAAGTGGAAGTGAATGAACAAGAACGAGATGAGGGTAAGCAATTATTTGATGAAGCTATCGATGATATTGATGATGATAAGGAAGGGTATGATTGGAGAGTGGTTGTTGGTAGTCGTCATAATGGGTTACCTCAACTGGTTGATGATCTTATTCAATTGATTCGGAATGAGGTGACAAAGAAGATTGGTGAGGTGTTTATAAAGTAGGGAATGGGGAAGCTAGATAATAGAAGAAAGCGACACACCACTAGTAGTATATATATCACGGCGTACAACTATAGGAAGTTTCCTAGCACAGAGTACATTCACTAGTACATCTAGCACAGCGACACTTACTAGTAGTACTTATTACAGGGTACAATATTAGGCAATCACCTAGCACAGAGAACCACCATATTAGTACATCCAGCACGGCGTAGTGATATAGCCACTAGCTTAACAGCCTTTGTACTTAACCTAACAAAGTACAGTCTTTGTACTGAACCCAACAAAGCGTACAGCCCTAGCTATAACCTAACAAAGCGAACAGCCTTTATACTGAACCTAGTACAGCGAACAGCCTTTGTATTGTACCTACCAAAGCGTACACTCACTAGGAATACACATAGCACGGACGTAGCTAACCTAACACAGAGTACATCTTTAAACAAGCACCTAACACAGCATACAACTATAGACCACCAACTAACACAACGTACAGCCATAGCTATTATCTAGTACGGCAAACAGTAATAGGCAAAGCACCTAGCACAGTGAACAACCTTGTCCTGAAACTACCACAGCGTACAATACTAGTAGTACACCTAGCACAGCGAACAGCCAGCTATAACCTAACATAGCGAACAACCCTAGTTACCTAACATAACACAGCGTACAACTATAGGCAATCTCCTAGCAAAAAGAACAATTAGTACACCCAGCACAGCACAGCGTACAGCCACTAGTAGAACACCGTTAGCATTCACACAAGTGTCGGCGTTGATCTATTGGTGATGGTCAAATCAAAGTTGAACCCGTAGAAGATCACCATTGGTTCAAGTTTAACCAAAAGGTACATATCCGGCCATTGCTGCTTCTGAATAACTACGCCCTTCTTGACCGACGATACATTATCCAGGTATTACTCAAAGACGCTCTAACGGCTTTGCTATCGGTGATTGCCAACGCCATGAGTTCATCCCTAGTGTCAGACGTCATGGTATATTATTGTATTATTTATTAGGATTAAATTACCATAGGCAGTTGGATTAATTAAACAAGTTGAAGTTGATGAATCCACCAGTAAAGCCATCATTGGGTTATTAACAAAACACCCATGGTAACTTATATGATGGTCCTGATGTTGGTGATGGTGAAGGTGCTCAAACTGATGATGATGATGATGATGATGCAAACGATGAAGATGTCATTGAGGGGACAATGAAGAAAGCGGCGATAACTAGGGCAATGAAGAGTACACTCCCTAGTGGCACACCTAGCACAGTGTATAGTCACTAGTACTACACCTAGCACATCGTACACTCATCAATAGTACACCTTGTATAGCGAACACCCTTTGTACTGAATCTAGTACAGCGTACAGCCCTAGCTATAACCTAATACAGCGAACAGTCACCAGTACCTCACCTAACAAAGCGTACAGGTACTAGTAGTACATTAACATAACCTACAACTATAGGCAAGCACCTGTAAAACTGTTTTAAACCCCGTCCACTCCATTTTGAACCAATATATCTTATCGTTGAAAAAAGTGAAAAATCCATTCAATTGATTGAACAAATCTTATCAAATGAAAGTCTATAGTATTTGACCTCTCTAGTAGTATACTTAGCACAGTGTAGAGCCATAGCTATCATCTAGTACGACAAACAGTCATAGGCAAGCACCTAGCGGTGTACAGTCACTAGCCACACCTAACACAGCGAACACCCAATAGTAGTACACCTAGCATAGGGACACTAAATAGTAGTACACCTACCACAGCGTACAGCTATTAGTACCATACCTAACACAGCGAACAGATATTAATACCTCACCTATCACAGCCACTGTCGTACTACCACAGCAATAGGCTAACTTCCACAACGTAACCAGTTCAAGAGGATGGAACCCAATTGCTTGTTGAATCACCTCACACTACATCAACGCTAAAGGAGTCATGGGTCAATGGTTACCAATTTCAATTACAATTGGTCTGGCAACTGGTTATATAAGCCAATAGAAAGGTATACCCTAAATTGATAATTTTCCAACAAATGGCAATAGCCATAGCCATAGCCATAGCCATAGCCTTTAGCCAGTGCTACCATCATTACTACTAACCAATGAAAATATCTTTTATTGTATGGAATACACCAACTACTTTTTAAACATATCAACCTTAACACTTAACATCTTGAACCGCCTTTGAGTTCATCAACAAGGCCACAATCAACCCATACAACCCCAACACTTCGGCGAAAATCAAAATAAGAATCATCCCCACGAATAATCTCGGTTGTTGACCGGTACCTCTGACCCCGGCGTCACCAACAATACCAATGGCAAACCCAGCAGCCAACCCAGATAACCCTACAGCCAACCCTGCACCTAATTGGATGAACCCAGTGAAAAGAGCATAAGAACCTTGCTTCAATTCCCCGGAAATCAACACCGACACCACCAACCCATAAATGGCGATAATCCCCGCCATAATCACGGGCACGACATTCTTAACGATCAAATCAGGACGAGTGACGGCAGTGGCACAGATACCCACCCCGGACTTGGCGGTACCATAGGAAGCACCAAAACAGGTGAAAACAATGGCGGCGACACACCCAATCGACCCGAAGAAAGGAGCATAAACAGGACTAGAAGCGTTAGTAGACAATGGCTGGCAATCAATTAATCAAATGGAAGATACATACCACAAGTCAGACATTGTATAATGGTATCAAGTGGTGACTCGAGGCTATTAACGTTGAGGGGGGAGTCGCGAGACGTCGGCAACGTTGCGTGGCTGGCGTGGGTGAGGTTTGGATTTTTTTGCGGTGTATACAGGAGCGCGCATGGGAGAAAAAAGAAGTAATGGTGACGACCTCAAACCTAGGGTATAATACTGTATAGAGAGATGACATTGTAAAGCAAGATGGTTTACTATTACAAGGGGATCATCCCCGGAGATATCGTCGATGAAGAACGTCAAATATATATGGGGAAAGATAAGATTGAAAATGACCCATTAATCCATCATTCCCATCCCAAGAATATCTGGTTCCATGTCGATAACCATTCCCTGGCTCATGTCTATCTTCAACTCACCGAAGAAGAGATCCAATCATGGAAACAATTCCATCAATTTGAAATCAATGAAACCCTCTTGAATCAAATGGCTCAACTTGTCAAGGCTAATTCCATCAAGGGGAATAAATTGAATAATATCACCATCATTTATACTCCAGTGGAAAACCTTCATAGTGATGGACTGATGGATACAGGCACGGTGACATTTAAAAACCCTAAATTAGTTAAACGAATCAAGGTGGCCAAAAAGATCAATGAAATCGTCAATCGTCTCAATAAATCCAAGAGTGAAGGGACCATCGAAGATTTCATTGAAAATCAACGACAATTGAATCAAAGATTAGATCAAAATCGTCGTCAACAATTACTCGATGATAAACAACAACAATTAGCTTATGCTGCTTCGAAAAAATCCAAGGATGACCCATATGGGGATATGTTTAGTCAACAACAAGTTGAAGCCAATCTGAATGAATTCCGGAATGAAAATTGGGTTGAAGAAGAATTTTGGTAAATACAAATAGTAGTAATATTGAAATAATATATATTGAATCGGCGAGGGTTGGCCATGCTAATTAAGGTAACCTAAACTTCCATGTTAACGGGGAACTTACCAGCTTCACGTTGATCATCCCATTTTTCAACCCAATCCACGGGGCATAACGAAGTGAACGTCTTAAAGAAGATCTTACAAGGTTCGAATTCTTCGCCCTTGACGTTGACACACTTGTGGTAATCAATGTAGGATTGAGCACAGTGCTTGGATTGGTTTTGGTAAGGGAACCGGGGGTCAAATTGAGGGGTTTCGAACTTGAAGTTTTCCTTGTCGATTTCAACCATTGGATGTATTGAGGATTTGAGATACAACTGGATGGATTTTTTTTCAATCTTGAATGAAAGCGCGCACGCTAATTGGATGGGTCGACTATATACAGGTCGGGTTTATATGGGGTGATTATAGCAGGTAATGATACGATTGGGTAAATGGGGTAATATTGGAGTATGGGGTAATATAGGGAGGGATGGGGTGGGATAGGG